>JAZDUA010000055.1:2515000-3075000 GCA_038098605.1 Gryllus longicercus
AACTGTTAATGTTTCTTCTCAACTGCTGGGTATTGTAGGTTCCAGCTATCCAGAAAGTTCATAAACGGTGGGGGCCGTTGTGGTTGCTCTACTCTCTGTATCTAGGGACTAGTAACGTAATTCGTTCTTTTGTTATATCTCTATTGGACCTGTACTCAAAGATGTTATACCTACCTAGAATGTTCGTGAATTGCACCACTAGATCATCGCTTACTATTTTCATGTTATATATTATTCTGATGGCATTTTGTGGGGGGTCCATCATACCGAAATTTGCTACGTTGTGATCATGAACCCTGGAGGAAATCATAGACATTATAACCGACAAATTAACGCTTCGACTGACAACAAACGAAGGAAGTGAAGTGCTAATCAATCAGGACACACGCTCAGCCTCTGGGCTTTCCAGGTGATCCTTTGTTGTGTACTCTCCGCCCGTGGGAATACCTCAAATTGTATGCGCGTTCGCGGCTGGCAGCTGCGATAAAATACGAGGCCATGCTAACAAAATCTTGTAGGTAACATATACTGCTTTTGCAGGTGATAGAACAGCATTTCATTTTTGAATTCATTGAAAATGATTTCTCATTTTCATATAAGGAATAGCATATTGATTTCGGTCGGAGGAAACTTTCTGAATACCTAATCAAAGTATTTTGAATATGTCAGTCGAGTGTAGGTAATGTCTTCATTAAATACGAATATGATATGAACTTACTTAGTATTCCAAGATCTATTGCATTGAATTGATTGTATTGAAGTCTAGTGATGTGTTTTGGAGAGTAGCGCAATGCATGCAGTGAAAGAGAAGTGAAGTGCAAGTGTTGTAAAGTGGAGTGCAGTGAACTTATAAAGTCGTGTATTTATTTGTTTAGAATAATTGTATGAGATAATCTAAAATGTAGAGTTATTATTATGCTATTGTAGTTATTTTAATTGATAGTCTCTTTGTTATCATTATTATTTAAAAAAAATATTTAGTTACATTGTATTAATATTCTTAATTGTAATGTATTTGAATTTTAAGATTCTGCCATCAGGTTGCATAAACCCACCTCCAGAGATCATAAATATCTATCTCTTTTCTATTTTAATTGATATTCTGTTTTTAAATGAATTTGTTCCAATTCTTCGCATAGTCAGGTAATTCAATTATTTGTGTAACATATCACTCTTGTTTTTTAAACAAATGACTTTTATTTCGAAAATCGTTGAATCGCTTTTTTTTTATCGGAGGCTTTCTTTTCTGACAGCTCCCGACACGGGAGTCTAAGTCACTGTGCAGCAAATAGTGGCGCTTTCACTTGGATTTGCATTTCCGTACCACGCTCTGCCACCTGCCACCTACTTCCTTTCCGCACTTCCACCCGGTCGCTCCTCGAAAGCATTCTTCATCCAGACAAATACAGTTTAAACTTTCAGTATAATTCAAACATTGAGGTTTTACATTTAGACAGTCGTTTTAGCCCCCTATTTTACCAATTTTTTGTTCTAAATGGACGTGCATGGATGTATTACCACTCGCTATCATTATGCAATTTTATAGTATAACCGTTAAATAATATTAATGAAAGAATAAAGAATAATTACAATAAATTATTGAAATTATTACAATGAACACGAATCTATTGGTATTGGTTTATTACTTCGTTGTGCCATACGAGTTGCAAGTACAGAGTCGTTGTATCGTCTGGCGTGAACATGCTTTCAGGTGTGAGGTTTTATGAATAGTGAGCGAAGCAAAAAGAGCGAGATAATCCGAGTGCTACGACTAATTAGTTCCTTTGTTTTCTCCTGATTCAGTTACTCTCAAATTTTAACGAGTTTCCACTATTATTATTAATTTTTGTTGCCACATTGATGGACAGAGAAAAATGGACTCTCTATCCACATTGTATCTTAATTCTTTGCGATATAATTATAAAATATGTTTTTGCTGAGATAATTTATGCCTATGCAATAAACTAGTGAGCGTTCGATACGAACATTTCTATCCATTATTGGTCTTTATCATGGATTCAAGAGTATTCCAAATTTAAATATGATGCATGTCACATCACTAAATACAATATAATAATCCACAAACAGTGTGTCCTTGCGTCAAGGAAAATATTAAAAAGCAAATATATATTCTCTTGATCTGAAATAAATCAATAGCGACATTTAAGATACTACAATGAAATTACAAAATTTGTCATTAAATTACCTCTCTTAATAACATTTTATGAGCAATGCTTCATAAAATATTGTGTGTCAAATGTTGAACTTATGATGAACTATTTGATCAAAATCCTCAATACTATCAAAATGATGTTTAACCTCTTGAGAATCATTTCTAATTTGCTAGTAATTACGGTTACTGTGATTTGTTAGGATATTCCTTTAACTTGTTTCGATTACTCATTTTCAAATCTTCAAGTGCAATGACATTAGTGTTTTCAACAAACAGTTCTATGACACACGAATTTTACTCATAAATAAACATATTCTTTACTAGTAATCTCTTGAAAAACGAGTTCTTTTCATATAGAGACAATGACCTCAGTCACGGATTCTTTATCGCAAAGAACCTCCTTGATATGAAATCTTATCAATGGGAAAGAGTTATTCTTTCAAATTACTATACATCATTACCATTTAAATGAAAATAACTATTCGTAAACAACTTTTCAAAAACATTTTTACCTTTATCTTAGAATGATGAATCAGAGAAAGGAAACGTCCAGGAGAAAAAAGTAATATCCCAATACACACTTAAATATTTAGTTGTTAATTACAAATATTTAGTTTTTAATTAATTTATTGAAAATAAACTGGTACCTCTTGAATATGTAAACCTTGTTTCAAAATAAAATATTTTTCAGTTTTTAACATTATTTTTTATTAATATTATATTTGTATTGCATTTTAACAATTTTTGTTAAGTTTTCTCTGAACTATCAAATTTTAATTTTCTGAAGAAAGATGTCCAGATTACTCCTCTGACGTTTTGCTCATTTCAGTGCCCTCGTATAGCTTCATAATTCTATAAAACTTTTAATGGTTTCATACACTAATAGCACGATTTTATCACTTAAAACCTCTATTTTTGTAAAGACTTGCTTTGTAAATGATTTTAACACTTACATGCTCAACACACATTCCATATATTGCTCATTTTGAACCTATTCTACTTTACTCAACTAGCAGTATGCCCAGGTCTGGGTATTGTGTATTTCTATTATCCACGACTATCGGTTAGGGAGAACGGGTCAAGCATGATGCATTCCCTTCGCTATATGTATCGTATTCTACTCGGTCTATCTATGTAGCTTTTCTTTCGTCACGTACCTATAGAAACGGAACGCTACAGCTCTATCGAGACCGGGATGGAACCCATGATCTCACCAAGGGAAGCCAATAATTTGCCCTCGAGGCCCCCGAGGGAGTTTAAATTTAAATGAAATATAAATAAATAAATAAATAAATAAATAAATAAATAAATAAATAAATAAATAAATAAATAAATAAATAAATAAATAAATAAATAAATAAATAAATAAATAAATAAATAAATAAATAAATAAATAAATAAATAAATAAATAAATAAATAAATAAATAAATAAATAAATAAATAAATAAATAAATAAATAAATAAATAAATAAATAAATAAATAAATAAATAATAGTTTGTGTTACATGCACTATTGGACGCATTCAGTAGCCGTGTGAGTGTAAGCGCGTGGGAGTGGAGAGTGGCGACGGCCGGGGCAGGGGCTTGGGGGAAGAGGGGGGTCGGAGGGGAGGTGGGTCGGAGGGGAGGTGCGAAGCCCTGGTTTCCGGTGGCCTATCGCCCCCGGCGGGTCGTCGGCCGGGCCATCGTACGCCGCAGGGCATGAGTCGTTCACTATCGGTTCTAAAACCGACCCGACTCCCTCCTCCCCCCTCTCTCTCCTCTTCCTCACCGTATCACCTCTCCTTACTCGTAGCTCCCCCAGCTCGGCGCCCTTTCTCGCATGTACGTTTCCCCTTCGCCTTCAACTACTGCTGTTGACGTGCGAGTCATTGGTACAAGTATTTCGTGTTTTTATTTCGGTTGCTCCTTCACACTGCGTTTTCAATTTTTCATCGATAACATGTTTATTTAAACTGAAAATACTCGTCATTCTTTACTGAATATGTATCGTAAGACGTGTTATTATAAAAGGAAATTTGTATGTTTTGTCCACTTTTTAAACATTATCATGAAATATCCGTTGGAAATTGATTATTCTGCCTGCTAAATGCGAGATACTGATGTTCATATGGTCCAAAGGAGGCCATGTAGTATTAAAATACTCGCATGAATACTTTTCCCTTTCGTTACTAAACTCATCGTTGATAGTAGTCAGCCGTGGATTGTTAGTACACTTGTTTTCTAATAACACTTAACACAAAACTGACCTGTTTCATTAAGTTTGTCTTTCAATAAAGAAATTGGTTAAAATCTTTAAATTTTCATCACCATATCTACCAACATATTGTGAAACTAAGAAACTCAAAAGAGAGCACTGTATACCTTCCTTTGCAAGAATGATCATATGAATGATTTGAGGTTATTATTAATATTATTATTGTAATTATTATTGTTTAATTTTATTGTTATTATTGAAAGGAATTGACATTGAAAGGAACTGACTTAAAATGACTGGTATAAAAAAAAATCTGTTTTCTGTGACGACAATAAAACACACTATTTCTGGAAGTTAGTTTTCTTCTCAATCCAGATCTAATTTCAGAATTTCTGTATCGGTCTCAGTTTTCATGTGATGGTGATTTTTATAATTGTATCAGTCTTGCTTTATATTATATGTATCTAGCAAAATGACAGGGAGTAATAACAACAGATTCATATGTGTACTGTAAGAAATACATCAAAATATGTCTTAAGAAAAGTGAAGCTTTGAATATTTCACAGGACGCTTGAAATGTTTCATCTGCGTAGATATCTCCACTGCCTTCTGAATGTTTGTCACTGTAACATTCGTCTTCATGACACGTTCTCAGGAGTAGTAGTACAGGCAATTCTTCACTGTGACATACGGGCATTATAGCAGATGGCCAATTAGATATTGCATCGTTTTCTTCGTTTTTGAGGTGATTCCAGCTAATCGTGTCTCACAGAAATAACAGTACGTTATGTGATACGTCGGTTCCCTCCAAATCAGGGGAACAGCAAAGGGCTTGTGTCGTGAACCTTTTACTCAGCATGTCAAGAGTGTAACACGACACAGATCACTTATTGGAAGACCATTTCTTGTCTTGGACATCTACCTTACACACGAAATAAAGTTCATAATACTTCCTTCTTCAAGGATTAAGATTTGTTTTTTGCGATTTCAGAGTTAATTCTCCTCTGATATAACGTAACGTATTGGGGATTTTTATACGGTTAGGAGGCGTTTCTTCTTCTGAAATAATACAAGGCACAAACCTTCGTGAACCTAAAACAAAAAGCTATAATACCCAAGTCACTCTCTAAGCTGTCAGATCTCTCAATGACGAGTCGCAACTGGCATGAAACACAGCGCGATTATATCCGTTTGACCATGACTTATCAGCAATGTTTCCAAACCTTTTTATGTTCTAAAGCTGAATTTTCTGAATGCAGTGTCATTTATAGTAATTCCTTGTACACAATTTCATTTTTCCTGAACAATTACGAGTGCAGAGCAGCTAAATGAAGATGCAGAAGAATAACTAATATGCAGCGTTTTCAAGCATTTACATAAATATAGAGTAGCGTGTATTACTCACGCATATTATAGTAATTTCATATTCGAATTCAGTGCCCAAGTATTAGTTTCACTTTCTTTGTTACAAAAATGCTGTTGACCAGTGTTATTATCAGTGTTTTTGTTGTGATCTGAGTAGGAAGATAAATTAAGCATGCCAATCAACTCTGAAGTACAAAGTGATAGTAAATTAAAACAGACGTAATATCTTGTTTGGAACAGAAGCAGAGTTGAAGTGTTATAAAAACCAAACGAACAATGTTATGTTGTACCCTTGTAATCCGAACGCACTGCAGACACGGCACCATCTCGAGATTATGGAAAAAATTCGACAATCATTATTCAAATGACAGACCACAGGATATTCATTTCCGGAACACGAATACTGTGACACTTCAGAAAATTACAAACAAAAGATCGTTTCTTTGAACAAAGGGCCAGAAAACCGAATACAATCACGAACTTCAGAAGAAAGAAACAAAACGACTTGGATAATGGCAGAGCTTTAACACTTAGAACGTTTTGGTCATTGTAAACCAGAATCGCATTAAAATTGTAAAAAATAAATGATTGCTGTAAGCTTCCAACTTAAATGAAAATTTATTAATCCGACTGTAATGTATTAATTAAAAATATTTTTTGTTCGGTAAAATAAATAGTATAGTACTTAACTCTATTAATGCATTTTATCATATCACATCATATCATGTTGTAAGAATATCTGAATCAGAAGTGACTCGCTTTTGCAGTTTCCAAGATTTATAAATATTATAATATCTCCCATACTTTTGCTAGGATCTAATGCTACATTTGCTAGGATGTAATCTTTGCACTACGTTCTAAGCTTATTGTAATATTTGATCAGAAGGATCACTATCTTCTATTTTAGTATTCCCTCCTTAACTTCTAAGACACTAGTTGATCGTAATTACATAGTGCAAGGCCCACTACAATGAGTCTTCTACAGAAAGAATTTGGCGTCGTTGAATACCTCGAATGATAGACGTAAAAATTCTCAAAAATAAAATTATTCGTAAATGGAAACGAAAACCTTCTGAACTAACACGTTGATAAAAGTGTATAATTGCAATTGTGATAAATTGAAAATAACACTATCATCGCTCGTTTTCTTGAACATTCCACTAGTGCAATTCTACTCGTTCTTATCCACTATTTCGGTAATTATTGTAATCCACGGTTTCGGTAATTATTGTAATAATGAGGAACATTTTCTTAAGCATCGTCGCAGTGTTTTATGGATGTTTGAATTCTTCCGCTTCGAAGAATCAAGGATCAAATCTCTGATGGGTCTGAATTGGATTTTCAGTCAAATAAGTCGAATGACTAAATTACTTTACAATGAATTAGTCTCTCCCATCCGGTGGAAAAGGTTGGAGACACAATGAAGATTTTACGAGCATCGGCATCTTTCTATTGTCTTGTTTTTGTAACCGTCCGGTTGAAAATATCTTACTGTGAGAAACAAAGGAGGAGACGAAACTGGCAATTGAATCTTAATGAAGGTACTGCTCATTAAGTAAAAACTCTTGTACATAGATCGGTCAAACAGTGTCTCTAACCCCACACGACGCAGAGGATAAACACAACTTACATCTTAATTTGACTAAAGAATTTAATAAAATTGAAATGGCACTATTAAAGACAGTAACAAAGCGATGAATACATTAAGAAATATTTAGAATTTTATTTTAACAAGACTTTGTAACATACTAACATAAATGTTATACAATTTGTTTTGAGTGTATTTTTTTATGATCTCTCAGCCATAACTCCCGATTTTCAGCACTTTTACAGCCATATCTCCCGCCAATCTATCAATTGAATGCATAGACGGTACGGGAGGCGGCGGCGGCAGTGCAGGCGCATTCCAGATTGATTGAGTTATTGACTAGCGATTCCGGGCGCGTCAACTGCTAAGGTCATTAGTCCCGTAAGTGTAGGACATGTCTTTGCTCGGAGGGTGGCGGTGATCTGGTCCCGCTGGATGGCGAGATCCAGCCCCGACCTACCGACGGCTAGCTTTTCCCCAATCAGGTATCTCCCACCAGGGGGACACCGCCTCAGCCGGGGCAAGCTCTAAGCTCCCGACCTGTCCCTCGTCATGGGAGGTAGAGTAGTGCATGTAAGGGATGAGGATAGGACAAAGGGAAAGGAAATATCGCGCGGGATCCGTGGCTCGTTTTTTAGCCTACTGCAGCATTCGCCTGCTGTTTGATTGAGGACACCATTGAGAAACACCGATGAGAGCTGCCGATCCTTAGAATTCTTCTCCAGAGAGCCACTGAATGCAACCGAGCTACGTAACTAGTGTCGAAATTCCTGCAACCTACGAGCTCCCGGTCAGAGCCGAAGCCGTGACACCAGTTCATGCCCTGAGTAACCCCCTCCAGGTGGCATTCCAGAGCACGAGTGGCGTGGCGCGGCGGGCGCGAGCGTTGGGATTTGGCCCCTGGCGCGGGGCGACGGCCTTGGCATGGGCGTCACGCGTCACTTCCGGATCCCCTTTCGGCCGCCGAGCGCTAATTGCGAGTTCGCACGGCGCCTGACGTCGTCGCCGCCACTTCCGCGCCCCGCGCCCCATACCCCGCGCCCCGCGCCCCGCTCGCCCCGCACATCGCGCTCCGCGCCCCACACCCCGCGTCCCGCGCCCCGCTCGCCCCGCGCCCCGCGTCACGCGCCACCCGCGCCTAGCACCCCGCGCCCCGCGTCCAGCTACCCGCGCCCCGCGCTCCTCACACGCGCTTCGCGCCCCGCGCCCCGGGCCCGGCTCGTGGGTGTCACCGATATGGAAGGCAATCGTGATTTATGTTTTGGATCGCTACTTCACCCGGCACAGCTCGCGTACGCGAATTTTCGAATGCTCGCTCTGAGTCAGTGTTTGATTGATTGAGCGTCAAAGGTTGATGTCATTAGTCTCGTTAGCGAAGTGTATGATTTACATTGCTGGAATTTTCAGTAATCTATCCCAGCTGGATGGCGAGATCCGGCACCAACTTACACGTCGACTAGCGGCGTTTTCCGCAACCGGTGGTGGACCGCCGTAGCTCAGCTGCCGACCGGTCTCCCGACAAGTGTGATAGTGTAGTTCACGCGAGTGTAAATGAGTGTAAGTAAGGGGGGGTGAGGATAGGACAAGCAAGAGGAAGGGAAGTTAGCGTGCAGTCCGTGGCCCGTTTCGTTAGGGTACTGCCTGTCAGTTGCTTGGTGTTGATTCGAGAAGCAGCCGGCCGCTAGAATTCTCCTCCAGACAGCGACTGCATTCGACCTAGTCATATAGCTAATGTGGACAACCCTGACTTCAGCCTGAAGAGCTCGCGTGCGCAAATTTTCGAACGGGAATGCTTGCACTGGATCTGTGAGAAACAGGGACATATTTTTATTTTTATGGGAAACCACAGGAATTGTTTTCTCTTTCTGTCTCTCTCTCTCTCTGTCTGTCTGTCTCTCTGTCTCTCTGTCTCTCTGTCTCTCTGTCTCTCTCTCTCTCTCTCTCTCTCTCTCTATATATATATATATATATATATATATATATATATATATATATATGAGAGAGAGAGAGATATTCCTTGATGTTTAACTGCAATAAATGCACTTGAAATACTAAATAAAATGTATACATTGATTTAAAAGAAAAATTCTCCCCCCCTCTCTCTCTCTCTCTACAGTTTCTATATATAGAGAGAGAGAGAGAGTGAGAGAGAGAGAGAGAGAGAGAGAGGGAGGGGGAGAGGGAGAAAATATCTTTGCTCAGGCACTCCTGCCAGAGAACATAAATGTGCTCTTAGAAAAGATATTGGCAAAAATATTGTTTTTCTGTCTTTTCCTTCAAATTCTTGAATCCGCCTTCTTTACCCTATCTCTGGAATTTGTTTAATTGCAAAACTTTTGAATGTTGACTCTTATCTCGAATGCCACATGAAATGTTTCTTGATACTGCATAACCGGTTAGCTCATATCTGACAAGATAAAGATTCAAATTGTTGAAAAATATTGACGTAAAAACTTGCAAGTTCGTGATGGAATTAGAATCTACGTCAGAGTAAAACCTTGTGGCATTCACATATAATAAAATTTACGTCTCGAATTTCTAGCTCATTCGTGAACAGCACACATTTCAACTACGTCGACGTCCTTCCTCTTCACTATATTGCTTTTTTCGTGTCCATCATCGGTGTCATCTTCCCTCTCCTACAACTCATCTTCTTGTTCATCTTCATCTATTCAAAGCTTACACTAGGTATTCAATTCCGGTCTCCCAAAACGCTCATTTACCATTTGCATCTTCCTCCTGACAAAGATTCAATTCCACTAGAATACATTTAAAATATATATTTTCCCGGTAGTTAAAACGAAGACTATGATAAAGTTATCACAACTAATATGACCAAATCTCGATTAAATAGTAAACACTCATTTGGAACTGCGTCCACATTTTGTCCGACAAATGGCTGCAACAACGGGACGCAGGACGTCTCAAAACGTTTGTTTCGCAAATCCTGTTCGGAAATCCACCGCATGTGGCTTAATAACTATGGATAATATAGGAAGGTGTCTATCGCGCAGCCTTCTACCGAAGAAACAGTGCCTCAGAGTCCCCGCGCGGGCTCTGCCCATTTAAAGGGAGCGTCAAGTTTTATTACCATTGTTGATACGTGGATTGTTCAAAATTAATTAAGTGTTGATACGTTGCTTCACTAGCGGTCCGGGCAACTTCACCGAAGTTGCCCGGACTTTCTTCGTATTCAATCCTTGTCAAAGAGCTGATAAAAGCACTGGTGCAGATTGGTGCTTCCTTGTGGAAGAGTTTGTGAAATGTTAATTTTTTGAGTTAAGTAATTGTGGATATGAATGTTTATAAACCAGTTATTTATATATTTTTGTTACTTGCAGAATAGTTTTAAAACACGAAAATATAACTTCCCCAAGGATTGTTGAAAATAGTGCATTGAACATTCTTTTTCATTTACACCCACGACTCTAGCGACTCCGATACATGTGACTATTTGATTTTCGATTTATGCCCACGCGGGAAATGTTTCATTTCTTGACATTACATATTTTGTATGTTTGTCATTCTCAATATTATCATGATAATTGGGATCGTTTTACTTTCTCAGATTTTTTTCCTCTGGTACTTGCTCTTTAACTGGTACTTGCCACTTGAGTACAAATTGGAAACAATTTTCTCTCAACTTCAAGGTTCAAGCTGCAATACGTTATTAGGCATTGAGGTTTTTGACAATGAGTGAATAATGTCTAATTATATACTTAATTACTCACCTTACACTGCATCTTTTATTTTTATTTCGCATATTTCTAACACGCTTCACGGAAAATAATTATTTTGCAATTTTGCGTGTTGGAGACATTCGCAGTGCTCCCAAATATAGGCATAAATGAGCTCCATGACATAACTAATTCTATATTTGAACTAATTTTAGTACATTTAAAAGGTACTTTTCCTCCTCTCTTATTACTTTTCCAGAGTGCCTTGGATTGCATGCATGATCTCCAAATGGCCCATGAAAGGTCTGTTTAGCGCCATTCTCGAATGAACAAAAACGAGATTTCAGCTAGTGATTATCGAACAGTTGTAATGGACATGTGGGATGTGTCACAGACAACGTTCTCACGTTACTCAGACGTTCTTTCACGCGAGGAACTCGGCTGAAGACGGCGCTTTTCAGCCTCCTCTTTTCAAGAAAGAACTGAATGCGTTCGGCCAGAGGGAGGGCGCACTGGCGCTGCTGCAGAACCATCCCGGTGGTCTATGTGAACAGGAAATTCCTACTCACCTGCCACATCCAGACGCGAGGCCCTTGAACCTAGAGAGCGCTGGAGCCACCTCAGACTCTGGTGCTCCCCATCGATTTGACCTACCATGAAAACCTTTTTGTGAATGGTCGAAATATACTCCAGTCATCATCGATCATTTTCCCCAGATTCTGTAAAAAGATAGAACCTGTAATTTAGCATGTTTTGATTTGATCTATTTTATCAAACAGTAAAAACTGTGTGTGACGTATGGGGGAGAAGTTCCATCAGGGCACGTTTTCTTGAGCTTCAGAATATCTTCTTACCTTCCAACCATATATATTTGAATGACGAATAATAGATTCGTCATAGCGAGGTTTGAAAACTAGACATTCTTGCTCCCAACTAAAAGAAAATTATTTACATCCGTAAATAAACTGCTTATTATATAATTTAGAGTTCGGTGATAATTCTTCGTATTGATGTGGTCCACACGAGTGTTTTAGATGTTTTTTTAGAATTAGACTACGTATTTAATTACGATGAACTTAATTACTTGCTTTTACTTCACATTTTGTGCATGATGTTCAAAAGTCAGTAGCCAATCTAAATTTTTGAAAACTAATTAACAGAAGAGTGCGTACTTGAAGCAATGACATAAATAATGAGAGCATGGGAGAAGTAGCTTTTTGAAATTCGTTTAAAAATGTTCATGTTTTTCCAACTGTGCTATCCTTGATACAGTAAGTTTCTTTAATTTTCTTAAGATGTGAACGTTTTTCTAAATTAATCTTTCCGCACATCTGCAATCGCGCGCATTTGTTGCCAACGATTTTAAAAGAGATTCCAATATTGTTGTGCAATGCTGTTCATATCTTTTTAAATATTGTGCCTCCTGATTAAATGTGTACCAGTGCTTCCATTAGGTGAACATACCGGCATTCAATGTTTGCCCTCATTCATTCTGAGACGACTTGTTTCCAAGGATCTGATATTTTCTAAGATAAATCTCTGTAAGATTTCATATAAATAGATGAGTGTTTTTAGAAACGTCTCTTCAACAATGTATGATAATATCGCTGCATCAGGATGTAATATTCAATATTAATTCGTAACACTATAATACTGAAGCTCTGTTGACTCTTTTAATTATCTTCTGATATTGATCTGATAAAGAAATCGTGACGATCGAAATTATCATACACACATTTTCAGAGGAAAATCCCTGAAGATCGTTTTGTTGTCATCTAATCTGATTGTAGAGACATGTTGCATATCAAGACAGTACCGTTTACAAACAGAAACGTGGCGGAAATCTTTACTTCCTTGTCTCGGGTGGGCTGGCAGGGATCCCTGTGGCAAATCATTACGGGTGTTTCTAAGACTTAGACTTATTCTAGGGTCAAGTAGAAAAATGCTTTATTGTATTCTTCATTATCCATGGTTAATTGAATTTCAATATTGTTTAGCTTTATTTTTGAATTATTTCTATTTCATCACTCGGAAAGATGTTTGAATGCAGAACTAAAATTACTTGTTCGCTTCCTTTAACGACGATACACCTGGAAATGGGGCAGGGGGAAAACGAATTTGTTCACTCATAGTAAGGGAAGAGATACCTATTAAGATTGTGAAATTAATATTTAATAAATAATTCAAAGTTTAACATTTCCCAATCATTCATTAGAAGACCATAAAAAGGCGCATCAAAATTCTATTGAATTGAGGGCCAAAAATGATCACTAGCTTTAACGCAACAATAGTGATCAACTACTAGCAATGATCGGGAGCTTTAACGTCACCATTATGGTGACGTTCAAGCTCCTCTTTGGATAAAATCGTCAACAACTGATACCTGCCAGGAGCAGAGTTGCTTAAATCACAGTATAACAACCAATTAAATATCAATTATTTCTATTCATACAATTTGTAGCCTACTATTGCTACAATTTCTACTTCTACCGTATAGCACCTCTCATTTTCTCTCTCTCTCTCTCTCTCTCTCTCTCTCTCTCTCTCTCTCTCTCTCATTTTCTCTCTCTCATTTTCTCTCTCTCATTTTCTCTCTCTCATTTTCTCTCTCTCATTTTCTCTCTCTCATTTTCTCTCTCTCTCTCATTTTCTCTCTCTCTCATTTTCTCTCTCTCATTTTCTCTCTCTCATTTTCTCTCTCTCTCATTTTCTCTCTCTCTCTCATTTTCTCTCTCTCTCATTTTCTCTCTCTCTCATTTTCTCTCTCTCTCATTTTCTCTCTCTCTCATTTTCTCTCTCTCTCATTTTCTCTCTCTCTCATTTTCTCTCTCTCATTTTCTCTCTCTCTCATTTTCTCTCTCTCTCTCATTTTCTCTCTCTCTCTCATTTTCTCTCTCTCTCATTTTCTCTCTCTCTCTCATTTTCTCTCTCTCTCATTTTCTCTCTCTCTCATTTTCTCTCTCTCTCATTTTCTCTCTCTCTCTCATTTTCTCTCTCTCTCTCATTTTCTCTCTCTCTCTCATTTTCTCTCTCTCTCTCATTTTCTCTCTCTCTCATTTTCTCTCTCTCTCTCATTTTCTCTCTCTCTCTCATTTTCTCTCTCTCTCTCATTTTCTCTCTCTCTCTCTCATTTTCTCTCTCTCTCTCATTTTCTCTCTCTCTCATTTTCTCTCTCTCTCTCTCTGATTTTCTCTCTCTCTTGATTTTCTCTCTCTCTTGATTTTCTCTCTCTCTTGATTTTCTCTCTCTCTCATTTTCTCTCTCTCTCTCATTTTCTCTCTCTCTCTCTTGATTTTCTCTCTCTCTCTTGATTTTCTCTCGTTCGCTCTTTATCTCTCTCGTTCGCTCTCTCTCTCTCTTTCTGGTGGCAAAGGTCCTGCGAAGGTCGCGTGTCGCGCGTTGCTCGCTTTCCCTCGCAGGAGGCGCCACCCTTTCCTTGTTTGCGTCGCCCGAAATACCCTGCGGCCAAAACACCTCGCTCCACGCACGCCTCGCCGCGCCGAGTTTCCCTGCAGGTATGTGCTTCTCGGTGCATGCACAGCTTCTACTCGATTCGCTCTTTTCAAGCTCGTACTTTCTTCCAAAAATACTTTAGTAATAATAATAATAATAATAATAATAATAATAATAATAATAATAATAATAATAATAATAATAATAATAATAATAATAATTAACGAGGGGTTGAAGTCTGTAAACTACAGGAAAATGAATGAATATTGTTACGTTACGACGTCCCACGTGAAGGAGTCGTCGGAAAAGTAAAGTGACGACAAGTTGATCGGATAACAAGTTACTATAGACACTAATCGTTGTTGAGAAGAATTGGCCTGTAAGCAGTGACAAGCTGATATACCTCCGTAAATAATTTCACAAATAATTTGTATAACGTGTGAAGCCTGCCTTAAAGTGTTGATACGGTCGGTGACAAAACAAGGAAAGTTTTGTTAGAAAACATTAACACATTATCAAATTGTAAAATCTTAAAATTCGCACAACACAGACATGAACTTGTGGCGATTAACATAGATAACTCTATTTTTTGTTGTTGAAATTTTTCGTTTCATTAATTTGAGTTTTAAAGTTCCATTTATTCAAGAATAATTCTTTTAAAAAAGCATAAAAAACTTTATTCAGTAAAGACGTCGAATGAGCTATTTCTCAGCATACGCTTGCAGATTAACGTAGCAGTCAAGACGCGAAGCTGGGCTCTTCCATACCACAAGGCCGACGTGGGACACGCCCTCGTTTGGTTACAGATTGGTTCAAAATCGGAAAATATAAAGATAATAACACGAACGTATCGTTTGTACTGCATCTTATTAACCACTGTTCGAAAATATACGCTTGGTTTTCTCTGTTAAGAGTACCCGCAAATAGTCCCATACCATAAGTACCGATTTCGATACAGCTGACGCGATGCGACAGTAAAGTTGCAAAACGCGGACCATCCGCCATCAAAATAGTTTCTATTCCTTCCTTGCAAATAGCGAAATATATTAACTATATTATTGCAGTATTTGTGACGCCTGGTTTTGTTAATACAGCCAATTTATGGCAGTGTTACCCGAGAGTTCTTAGAGAGTATTGTTCTTCAGCAGTGAGGGTGCGATGTTTTGGAAAACCATTATGTGTACCCTCTAGTCACTAATCTAGACGTTTCCGCGGTTTTTGTAACACGTCGCATGAAACAGCAGGAACTCGAAATAACACGTGTCCTTGTGTAGTGAAAAATTGTTTCAATTAAAGCTTCTCATGTACTCATTAACGTAGCTGTGGCAGATGTAACGTGATTCCAGATGTTACTGCGACGTTGCGTAGCGATTGATTCTCAAGGTGAACAGAAGATCGCAATTTTGAAGAAGCTTCTGGAATCAACATGCGATAATGTTTAGGATAATAACTCTTCAGAAGGAAGGATTCACGAAGAGATCCAAGATACGATCGGAACTGATGGATAAAAGATGGTGAGGGAAGGACTCAAGGTCTCAATAGATTACTTAAATAAGAATTTTCATTAATAATGGATCAAATAATTTGTAAATCAAGAGATATTGTGAAAAACAACTGCTGCCAACAATGATATATTCATCTCTCCCAGGCAAACTACCCTAAAGAAGAAGTGTATAACATCTTCCAAAGTTAAATGTTACTAATGGAAAAATAGAGTGTAATCGCATAATCTCAATTGCAGAAAGGTAATAATGACCATTTTTTTTGTTGAGTCATAGAAAGCAAGTGGAAAATTGCCCAGGATAGTGGGAAATTGCCCAGGATCCTGAAAAATTGGAATGAGAATTTGTGAATATAATACTGAATATAAAATTATTTAATGACAATGTTTATTTTACAGGCGATTCAAAGTCGAGATATAATGAATCAATTTGAACGACATTACGGTTTTCAGAATGAAGTGATTATCAACAAATCTATTGACACTGAATGACAAATTCCCAAGAAGAAAATTACCAGAAATATTGGTCCAATTCTAAACTTATCAGTACATAATACATTTAATCTATTGTTACGCTAATAATGACAGTGCAAAAAACAGGACTTTTAACATGCTTCATTTCCCAGACCCCATTTGTACCAATAATAGACCTAAAACATTAAGAAGATGAATGAATGACATACTCGTTTCTATTGAAGTATAATTCCTCAAGGGCTTGTTTTTGCATAGAAAGTTCGTATGTTATTCTTGGTGCGGATCTTCTGACAGTATTTTATGACAGTCTTCAAGTTTTTTCTTTTTTGTTATTTATTAGGGTTGCATTAACTTGTAGATCATGAGCGACCACATGGTTTGTACAAAATATTAATAATATTGAAGTAATCATGAGTTGAAGTAATATTGAAGTAAATGGTGAAAGAAAATATTATATAGGTGTACGTATTACAAAATGGAATAAAACACTTTATTTATTATTATTATTATTATTATTATTATTATTATTATTATTATTATTATATCCCCGTTGCAATCCCGTAGAGGGCAAGGGACTCTGGTTGTCGGGTGGGTTACATAATGGTAGAATTCCCTGCACCCAATTCGGGACCTTCCTTCTACATACGTTATTTACATACAAAAATAAGGAAAAGTAAACGTTATTTACACAATAACTAACACTTCACCTTGTCACTGTCAATTTTAACACTGTTCACATTGATTTCATTACTTAAAGTAATTAACACTTCATCTTACTACTTTCGGCATTGGCACTTATTAAGTTGGTGAGAAATTGAATAATCTAGTGTAGTATGTTCATTGTGTTGGATTTAGACATGGTCTTCCACTTCTGACGATCCTTTGCCGAGGTAGATCATTGGCTGCCAAACAACATTTTCAGTTCGTCCGACCACTTCTTCAGTCCGCCGACGTTTCTCCTTCCAAGTCTTGGATCCCAAGCGGTAATTCGCTGAGTCCAGCGGGTGTGGGGAAGTCGTATGATGTGATCTGCCCAACGCCATTTCAGGTGTCGAACAGTGATTTAAACGTCATTGATGTGTTACCTTTCTCATATCTTCATTTCGTGTTCTGCTTGCCAGGGTAATGTTTAAAATTTTTCTTTCCATTTTTAGAGGAAGATATTAACGGCATTTGTTTCTTTTTCTGTGGGTGCCCATGTTTGTGAACCGTAAGCGCCGGAAGTACATAAGTATTTATGACTTATCTCTTTATTCGCAAGCTGTAGCATTTGTTCAAAAGAATAAATTTTAATCCCCAAAATGTTGACCATACTGCGAAAACACATTACATAAGTGCAGAAAAATAACATTATATAAGTACAAATAGAACGAAATGATACAAAGAAAACATGTACAATTCTTATTACATTAATATGATATCAATGTAATGGTTCAATATGTAGATACTTAGTATTGAACTTGATAGGAAAAAAAAAGTCAAAAATAACGCTACAACAGTTTTGTGAAACACTTTTCCTGCGTTGTTGTGAACTTTTCATTAAGTAATTGTTATTTATACGTAAACGTTTCGGTCCTCATCTTGAACTTCCACCAGCAATAGTAAATTTTCGTGGTTTCTTGAAAACATGAAATGAGTTGACTCATCTACATTTACTCGCCATAAATGGAAAACCCTAATTACTCTTTTTTTGCTTTGCGAATTGTGGTGAACGGAGGAATGCGTTTTAATCTGGAGAAGTGTGTAATACATTACGTAGATTTGTACACCATTGTAGATGTGAAAGCTCTATATCAAAAGACAAAAAAACGATCTTTATTTTTTATCTCTCTGCGACAAGTGTAGCATTACACCAATATTCAACAGTACGAAAAGAAAGAAAGGTTGGTTTTATAGTAGAATGATCGAACCATAACTAAAATTCTTAGTACACAAATCCTTTCGAATGAAAATCGATTTGTTTTCTTGATTTGGTGCTTTTTGAAGTCGCCCATGATCTTTTCCTGTCTGACAATGGTAATTGTATGTAATGTAGTGTCTTTTCTTTCTCCAAGTTGTCCACAACTTAGCATCGAAAACCAGCCTTTCTTTTGGTTGGAGAAAAGGCGTGAAACTGAGAATGTTACCTGTCTCACGGCTCTCCAGCCAAGCTGAAAATTGCGCAGAGCCCTAGAAATGCTATTGAACTGCCTTTTCCAAAAGAGAAAGGACTAGACGGAGAACGCGATTTTTAGAAAGGAAATTTCAAACTCCAGGTGTAGTATTTGTGAGAAGAGTTCTCCGAAAAGATGTAAATGACCTGCTTTCGCGAATATTTTTGCGGTGACAATACTAGGCTTGTCCTCATCCCAGGTACTTTTCCAATAGAAGAAACGTGCCGGGTTGTTGTACGGAGCGGGTTGTCATGATACCTGCCTTAGTTTCTCTGCAAGCAGCTTAGGGAAGTTAATTTTAACTCAAGTTTCCAGCATGCTTCACCTTGTTCTTCCCTGCAATAAACGTCAAAATTTAAAAAAAACATAATTTTAATTGTTAATTAAATAATTCCATCACAATTCCTGTGTAATAATGATTTTTATAATCATTATTCACAGACATTCAATGGTCGTTATTAGAATTTCAATCGCTACCTTCCAAGATACGAATATATTACAAAGGGGAGGTACATTTTAAACGTTTGTAAATTATACTTTTCACTAAATTAATACCTAACGTTGTGCATTCCATAGTTACTTTCGTTTCTGAAATATTATAATGTAATGGAATGTTTCTGTATTATAATTTTCTCAAGCTAATAATGGTAACGGTAATAATAATTATTAACAATAATAGTAATAAAAAATATTAATAAAAATATTAAAAATAATGCATTTATATTCTTTAAAATTGCATACAAACCATAAATAACAGAAATGTTGCCTAGTGATTTGATGCTAATGATCCGCTCATCCACGGACAAAATTCTCAAGTAACCAACGAACGACCTCTAAAAACATTGACTAATTTTGATTTTCTGTTTTAATTATTTCGCGCGCGACAATAATGGTCTACTGATCGGAAACTACTTCTGCGTACACAATTTTTATATGCAGTTGGCGCCCAAGCGTTTCACAATATGAATAGAATATTGTTGAAACTTTTTTCAACAGTTGTCGACTTGAAAATTGAGTTATCTACTTAAAAATCTCTCTTTCTCCGCCTCTCTTTCTCTTTCTTCCTCTCTCTGTCTCTCTCTCTCTGTTTCTGTCTCCCTCTCTCTTTCTCTCTCTCTCTCTCACACACACACACACGCACACACACACACAACAGTACCAACTATGCTTGCTAACATATTGCTTATCAATCTAACATACCTATACTGATACATTGTCTCAGAAATATTGACAACTATACCTGAGGTTGGTTCATCCTATATAGTTGTGAAAATCTTATATCAATGCCAATGAAAGGCAGAAATGCCGTGCAAGAAGTAATAAAATGTATTTTAAGAAATCGTTATTAATGGTCTGTATCTAAAAATGGATTTGTGTGAGAACTGCGCGCCCCTAGTCGTGTAAATCGTCTCTCAGGAAGAGGGAAGGTATGGAAGAAGGCGCGGAGAAAAAACATCATTCATTACATAATATTAAGTTAAAAATGATTTACCTGAATTCATAAGTACTAATATGAACATAAAATTAATTACCATAAACAAATAATTCGATGTGATGCAGGAAATCTACTTCAATATAAAATTAGAAATATTGAAAATTTGAATCCATTGTTTGATATATTTTAAAAAAGATGGAGACTTAAATTTTTTTAAATCGGAGGATGATGGAAATATTTTCAAAGGCGAGATTTTATTCGAAGAAGAGATTTGCAGATCGGCCAATATTATAGGCTAGAATACAGTATCTGGCCCTGTAAAAAGATGAAAATTACACTTATTAGACAATTTGCTAATCCGCAATTTGAATGTGCCTACAGATAATTATTATTTATGAAAGGTTTTAAATGATTAATTTGTTTAATTAGAATATTAATGTTTTATATCTCTTTTTAAATTATAAACAATCGCTTTTAAAACTTATATTTATTTTACTCATGACTTGTACGATTTATCGGAAAACATTAGTTTCTATTTTTAGCAAATGAAAAATAATTCAAATACTTAAATATTATAAAATTATTGTATTATTGCGCTTGCGTTTCGTACGTATTATCAATTTAGTGTACGAATAATATGGCATGACTTGAAATTTACGAACTTATGACCCATATGCGCCATGCATACATTTGAGAGGTTTTACAAATTAATAATTTTATAATATTTAAGTATTTCGTTTATATTCCATTTCCTGAACTTTAATGTTTTCCGAAACGTCGTACATTAAAAAAATATATAATGAAGTGAAATAAATGTAAGTTTTAGAAGTGATTGTCTAAAATTTTAAAAAGGAAAATTATTATTATTATTATTATTATTATTATTATTATTATTATTATTATTATTATTATTAATATTATTATAGGGTATATAGATGCCTTTAAGAGCTAAGGCATCCCGCTTCACGCGGTGTGATAAACTTGGTTGGTTCCCCTAGTTTAATTTAATTTAATTAATTTAACATTAATATTCCAATTAATAACTGTTTTAACCTGTTGATTTGTGGTGAACAATGGCGCGTATCTAAAAGGGCCGGAGGGCCGCGCGCCCCCGGAGGGCGGGAGGGCGGCCGCTCGCAAAAGGGGCGCGCAGGGCGGGCGTCTTTGGGGCGCGGGGGCGGGGCGCGGGGCGCGGGGCGGGATCGGGGCTGCGATGGCGTGCCTCCTCCATGAGACAGCGAGGCGCGTGGGAATGGACGCCCATGAAGAGACCTCTGCCGGCGCGCCCCGCCCCATCCCATCCCACCCCATCCCGCCGCTCCCGGAGGCCCCAGCCGCGTTTCCGGGACCAGCCCCCCCCCCCCCCCCCCCAGTCGGCGAATATCCGCAGTACACGGGCACAAAGTTCTTCATATGTCAGAACCCTTTTTTAAAATGTATTTCTGCGTGTTCGACAAGAATGTCTTTCAGGGTTTTAGACTTAACAAATTTACATCGGTGAAGACTTGGATCCCAAAGGGAACCTGAGGTAGAGATTATTGACAACGTTAAGTTAAACTTATAAATTTTATTAGACTAAAAACATGTGTAATTAGATATTTCAAGAAATTTTAGTTGAATGTCGGGAGCCTAGAGCTTGTCCCGGCTGGCTGGTGCCCATCGATGTAGGGAGAAGCCATCCAAGATGACGTCGGTGCAAAATTTTACGTGACAGTGAGGAAGGAACGTCGTCACCTCCGGGATATAACATTCACTACACTTACGGAAGGAATGACCTAAGTAAATCACGCGCTCAAAATCAATACTTACCAACTCACTTAGTCACGGACATAAATATCGTCAACATTCCAGAATTTGTTTCGCATGTTTTCAATTACAGCACTACACATTTAATGTGGGGATTCATGGTCGGTAAGATCTTCAATGGTCCGAATTAAATATAGTTAATTGTGACAGTTCATCAGTTGGACGCGGTGATCCAATCGGTATCTTCGGCACCAGAAATGGAAGTCGTAACGAAGTTCCCGATTGGATAACCGCACAAAACTGATTATCTGTCTTATGTCTCATATTTAAATCAAATAATTGTGGTTCATTAAGATATTTGACAGAATCCCTTCAAGTGTACTTGCTTAAGAGTGAAACAACATTTATTTAGACAGTGAAAATCTCCATGACAAGTGTTATTCTTGATGGAATCTATTAATTCGCATTTTTCTATAAATGTTACTTCCGGTTTGGCACAATGTCTACTTTTCTTTCCCCTACGTGTGAAAAGTCCAAGACTCTCATAAATTTTGTGACCCTGGGACTTTAGTACAGAGTGAAAAATTAGAAATGAAAAACAACTGTTAAGATAGTATATTTACGTAAAAAAAAACTTTTTGTAGTTTTGTGTATTTTTTAGTGAACATTTATTTGTCTAAAAGTCACAATAGTTTGCGATTTAAGTCGCGATGTGGCTTGGCATTCAATTTCTCTAGTGAAGATGCAATTCTTGTTTTAAAAATAAGAATCAACGAAAGTTTAATCGGTTGACATTTCGCACACGTATGAAGAGAGTACATAATACCATTATCAACTGTGCCTATCTCGTTTATTTTGAGAAAATTGAATTACTGATTGTAGGTGGCCAATAAAACGAGAAACACCAATGTTTTGTCACTTTTCTGATCTAATAACGTTCAAAGGTGGGTATCATTCATTTAGTTTATTAGTGATTTGTGACCACGCAACATTACGTGGGATAACGCGATATTAATAGGGTTAGAGCGGTGGAGTAGGGCCAAATCAAGTAGTGAAAAATATGATTTTGAGCACAATATTTATGAAGACTCATTCCGCAAAAACAAAAAAGAAAAATATACAGTTCTTAACAAATTCAATAACCCAGAAATATATTGGATTTATCCCAAAACCCACTCCAGAAGTGTAATGTATCTGTTTTTCTTTGTGGGTGTAGGCACTATCCGGGGGTTTAAGTTTAAGTTAAATTTATATAATTTCTTCGTTTCTTCACCGTTAACAGAGTCCGTTAACGCAGTAACTTCATTAAACCTCCAAAACTTTATTTCATCTTATTAATTTACTATCGTTTAATTTCCTTCGTTGCGTTTTTGGGACGGCCGTAAAATGTGTTAGCCTCTGGAATTGTGTAGCGCCCACTGCACTAACAACTGACTGACTGCTGAGCGCCCATCGATGGCATCTTCCCCCCTCCAACCACCGCTCCTCCCCCCACCCCCCACCCGACCGCCTCCCTTCCCGCACCCTTCGATCGGGTAGATCCCGGAAGGGGAGGCTTCGGAGCGCCGTCTGCCTGCATTCACCGCCACCGCGCTTCCTGGATCGAGATACTCACAGGACACGTCCACGTGATTTATTTTGCTTTCTTCTTCGGGCCTCCGAGAGGGGAAATGATAAAGAATAGTGATATAATTAATGCTCTTTTCTTCAAATACGTTAAGCCATTTATCAATAATGCAGACGTGTCATAATATACGATTTAAACATTTTCCCCCGAACTTATTTATCTTTCTGATTTTGACGTGCCAATATTTTCACATTTCGAGATGTTTGAGTCAGAAGGTAAGCTGCGTGAAAGTACATGCGTGGTTCCCGGTTGACAATAATGTTTCTACCTGACCTATCCATCACTGCAGGATAAAGGAATGTATTTGTTAAAAGGATAAAAGAAGAACAGAATCTGATTATTGACTGCTTGTTATGATCTATTGTCCTTTCCAGGTAGAGACAAATCGCATTACAAATTTTTATGTGAACTGCTTACTGTTTGGGGAAATTTACTGAAGGATCTGAAAACGCTGAAATTATTTTTGAATATACGTAGTTACATTTCATTGAAAGCAATAATTCATTATTATAGGCATAGAATTATTGAAAGCAATACTTCTTGAGAAAAAGAGAGGAATTTTGTAAAGTAACTATTTGACAAGCTACATTATTTAATTATTCTCTTATGTTTTTACTGTTAGTGGTCAATTATATATTTTTCAAATTGTATTTATGTTGGGTTCGTGGGAAGTTTTTTGTCATTTTGAAAACTTTTAGAATATCCTCAGAAGATTGCATTGAGTTAGTGGTTAATAATAAAATGCATAATATACTACTGAAAACCATTAAAATGATAAAAACTACTTGTAAATTCACTCGAACACCTCACTCAGTTGAAACTTAATGAGAAATTGTTTCATTAAAATCATTTTTCCTCAGCAGTGGTTCATTTACTTTATTTTAACGTTCACCACTATTCGATTGTTTTATTACTGAAAAAATAATTGAATATTTAAAATTCAATAAAATTATTTTTCTACTATATGAAAATATGAGTTCCCTCGTGCTGCTGCACATGTTCATGAATCATCGGAAAACGTGTCGTCATCGTGCGTGAATTGTTTTTTTGAAGGAGAGGTCACAATGCAAAAACGACTTTTACGCACAGTAGATAGCTTAGGAAAATAAAGCACACATTAATTTTACTATTATGAAACTCTCCGTAATAACTGTTAACTTACAATTAACCATTAATTCGTAATTAGTACGTAACTGTTAACCAACCTTATGAAACTGCTAGCGACTCTCTTAGATTACACCAATTTCTCGGCTGATTGTCATTTTTTTCGAAAATACCTTAGTAAGTTTTTCGAAAATACCTTAGTAGTTCAGTAATAAATTATAGCAGCTTTCGCAGATTTGAATAACTATTAAGGATCGTCAGCATTGCTTTTAACCATTTTAAATTCACTAATTATACCTATCAACCTATTGGTCACGGCAGGAAACATTCAATCTCGATCGTTCGAAAAACAGTAACCTCATGCACTTTATTAATTGAAATCACTATTTTCATTTTCCAAAGTTGTGATATTTTTGAGGAAACTTGTCTCTGCTTGGAAACATCGTTTTCGGACCGTCTTGGAGAGGTGCAAGCGTTAATTTCCATTTCTAGAAAGTCCTTAGTTCCCTGGCGAAGTGCGCTTCTGGGAGCTGGAAATCTGGCGTAATCCTCTTAGGCGTATCGCGGAGCGTCGCCGGGCAGTGGTGGTGGTGGTGGTGGGGATTCTGTTGAGGTAATTAGCGCGGACGTCTGGCGCCCAGGAGGTCCCCTGTCGCGGCCGCTCAGACCTGGCGGCGGAGGGAGACGGCAGGGGGAAAGCTCCTGTGGCGACGCGACGCGACGTGCAAGAATGCGTTTAGAGTTAGTTCACGGAGAATCCTTAACGACAATAACTATTACTCTGAAGTCAGGTTTACGGGGCTTGGTAAGTAGGAGTAAAGCATTTTATCACATGGCTGTTTGCCAATGTTTTGGAAAATGTCATTTCATCGTCAGGACTATACAAGATGAGTGAAAGTACGAAAATATGAGGCCACAAAAGACAAAAGCATACTAATAAACTCCATCTATGTACAAATCAGGTGAAAACAATTTAGATATTGTGTGTGTGTGTAGATAACTTAGATCAGGTTAAAACAATTGTATTAATCCTTTCTGAATTGTTTTCACCTGAAATGTATCAAGATAGGGTTTATTAGTATCTGACATGGTGTTTTTTGTTTTGTTTTGTATGGCCTTATTATTTCTAGTTTTTTCTCGTTTTGTATATCTCTGACGATGGAGATAAATTTTCCAAAACATTGGCAAACGACCGTGTGTTAATGCTTTTGCTCCTACTGACCAATCTCCGTAAACCTGTCTTCAGCATAGTTCGTTGCACCGTTTTGTAACATCCTAATCAACGTAATCGTTGTTCACTGGTCACAAATAGTTGTTTTTCAGGGAAGTTTACTACGTGATTCAGTCACTAAAATAAACGGTTCAATTTTGGCACAAGTAAAGACTCCATCATTTTGTAACATTGTTGAAATTGAAGTAGACCTGGCCTTTTGAAATACGAAATTGGCTTGTTCGTCTGGTGCACGCGAACAAATAACTTTTCAAACAAAAAGAACACTTGGCATTAACATAATTAATTCACTTTTAAAATAAATCTAAAATTTTACAATTACTTTTTTAAATAAAATGTATTAGAATTAATCGACGTTGCATGTGATCACACAATAATCACGGACCGCATTATGTTCACTATCAGTCACTTCAATTATTGAAATAACTGATAGTGATAAAGACAGTTACTATCTTGATACGAACGTTCTTACGTGTGTCCATCTGTAATGTAAATGTACACACGGACCTGATCTAACCTGATAACCTGATCTAAGTTATCTACACAAACACACACACACACAATATCTAAATTCTTTTCACCTGATTTGTACCTAGATAGAGTTTATTAGTATGTGACACGGTGCTTTTGTCTTTTGTGGCCTCATATTTTCGTAACAGGACGTAATGTAAATTACATTGTGATGATAGTAAAACATATTCTCGAAACACTGAAGGACTAGTCGTTTACATTGAATTTTATCAAACTCCTACACATATTAACTTAGTAATGTGCATGGGGTGAAGAGTATTATTGAAACTTTCACTTCCAGAATTTGCTGTTAACTGGCTCTGTTAACGGTGAAGAAACGAAGAAATTATATAAATTTAACTTAAACTTAAACCCCCGGATAGTGCCTACACCCACAAAGAAAATCAGATACATTACACTTCTGGAGTGGGTTTTGGGATAAATCCAATATATTTCTGGGTTATTGAATTTGTTAAGAACTGTATATTTTTCTTTTTTTGTTTTTGCGGAATGAGTCTTCATAAATATTGTGCTCAAAATCATATTTTTCACTACTTGATTTGGCCCTACTCCACCGCTCTAACCCTATTAATATCGCGTTATCCCACGTAATGTTGCGAGGTCACAAATCACTAATAAACTAAATGAATGATACCCACCTTTGAACGTTATCGATCGAAAAAGCGTTTATTTCACACAACGTAAACAATTCGTTAGATAGAGAAAACTTAAATATATATTTCCCACCAATAAATACGGTTAAATATATTTCCTACCGATAAAAATTATTGTGTATTCGTTTCTAGTCGAAAAGAATTGTAATATATTCTCAGGCAATTATATTTTTCATTTAAGCTATAACAAAATTCAAGGGATGTGACCATTTTTAAGTAAGAGGATGCCTTTGCTACGCACTTCAAAGGAAACCCCGCTGAATACAGAGCTCGTAAAAAAACGAATCAGTAAAAAATGGGCTCTAGAATGCATTTTTTGTGACGGGTCAACCACCCCCCGATTCTCACTCATCTTCCGTAGTACTGCCTCCGTGCTTTAAACGCCATAAGTGCACGATGGTGCAGGTTCGTATATAAAAAACACGAAAAAGTATCGAGGAATTAAAATAAATTGAGAACGAATTCTTTGTGAGCTGTTCCCAAGAGGCGGCGAATCGCACAGCAGCCCCTCCTGGGAGAGGCCTCCTGGGAGTTGCCTCCTCGGCAACCCCTCCATCAGCTGGCATAAAAAATAATGGAACACTAAAAAAAGTGGGGCCAGCGTGCGCATTTCTTTGTGACGGGGCAACAGCGGCAACGCGGATGGCGAGGGCAGGCCGCGCTGACAGACGCCGCAGCCGCCACCGCCACCGCCACCGCCACCGCCACCGCCACCGCCACCGCCACCACCGCCACCACCACCACCACCACCACCACATTCAGTGCTGCTTGTTCCACCAACCTCAACTCTACCGCCGCCACCACCGCCGTTGCAGACACCACCTCCATTACCACATTCACTGACGCCGCCACCACCACCACCACCACCACCACTACCACCACCACCACCACCACCACCACCACCACCACCACCGCATTCAGTGCTGCCTGTTCCACCAACTTCAACTCTACCGCCGCCACCACCGCCGTTGCAGACACCACCTCCACTACCACTATCACTGACACCACCACCACCACCACCACTACCAACCATCTGCTACCACTACGAACACCTCCTGTACTTGTACCACCACTACCGCTACCACCTCTACCGCCTCCACCTCTGCTGCCGCCACCACTTCTACCGCCATCATCTCTATCACCACCATCCACCTCTACCGCCACTTCTATAGTCATCACCCCTACTACGACCACCTCTACCTCTAACACCATCTCTACCACCCCATCTCTTCACCCCCACCGCTATCGCCACCACCTCTGCCAACACCATCCACCTCTTCCACCACCGCCATAGCCACCATCGCCGCTACCGTCACCACTGCCACTACCATTGCCCCCCTCCTCCTTCTCGGTTACCTCACTGCTCTGTCCACTTCCATATCCAGCACTGCAGCCAACAAAACCAGCAAACACCACCGCCGCCATCGCTGGCGCTTCCGCCTAACCATATCACCGCCATCTCTAACGCCATCTTTCCCCTCCCGACCCCCGTCATTGTCCCCGCCGTACGTCAACTCTGCTCTCCACCGCTCCATCCCGAGCCCCCCCCACCCCACCCCACCCCCACCCCCGGCCGTGCCCTTGCCGCCCCACCTGGATCGCGGCGCGGGATCATTTATACCCCGGTAACGAGGGGCGGCGAGGGGCGGCGGGGCGCGGAGGTACCTGCGCCCTGGCTCTCGGGGATGCTGCGTGGCGGCCCGGGGAGGCACGGGGGAGCGCGGGCGCAGGGGCGCCACCGCCGGGGTCACTGACCTGCGGAGCGCGGGCGCGCGCGAGCTCCCGCCGCCGCCGCCGCCGCCGCCGCCGCCGATGGGCTCCGTGTGCTTCGCGTGCGCGCGCTGCAGCGTCGCGCGTCCTTTCTAATGAGGCGGCTTATGAGGCAGGATTTGGGCGCGGTTTTGCTGCGACGTGCAGTCGAGGCGGAGTGCCTGACGCGGCGGTTGGCGACGCCACAAACTGGTGTGGTGTGGTTTCGAAGAAACAAAGGCGACTCGCTGGCCGCGTAGTGGCTGGTCAAATGATTTGGAGTAGTCACGGTTGCCACTTATTTGGGTTGCAATATTAACAAAAATATTTTCTTAGAGTGGTCAAAGGTTTTAATAAACTGCATCTAATCCTTATTAATAACGGTACTTTGCTCTGTTCAAAATAATAAATGTGGACTTGAAATAAAATAGGATTTAAGTGCTAATTTCATATTTCCTAGAAAAAATTATATATATATATATATATATATATATATATATATATATATATATATATATATATATACGTTAAAACTGCTATTTTATGAATACAACTCCTGCCATTAATAATTACTCCGTAATTCTATGAAGAAATGCATTTTGACTTTGGTTCTTATTTATGTTTCAGGGCTTGATTCATTCATCATTGTTGTGATAAGAAGGTAAATTTAGTAGAAAGGGCACTTACATCCTTTTTATTTCAAACCTTCATATGTAAGAAAAAAATTAAAGCCTTTTTCAGAAAATGTTTAATAAGTTGTTCGGACTTCGTATGAAGTACCCCTTCGTATGAAGATATTTTAAAAAAAACATTTTTCAGTAAATGTTTAATACGTTTTCTGGGCTTCCTATGAAGTTTAACCCTTAACTACTTTTTTTTAAATTTTTAAATTTCTTGTTTTCCAGTCTTGAGCTCTATCATATCAATCATTGAATGTCTATGATTCTGAAAATTCTTTGCCCGATTTAGGCGTACTGAGACTGATGGCCGTTTTTTTAATTACTAAAACACTTTTTCGATATCAGGGATCCATAAAACGCTTTTTTTAAATCAGAATATGAAAATTAATTTTTTGCTGCATTTTTTACATTTTTCTTTTTCACATATCTATTATATCGCTCATCATCTATTATAATCAGCTTAAATTTTCAGAATATTTTTTTCCAATAGTGTTCTATTTTCTTCAGGAAATTCTAAATTAATTTAACGATATAAATATACAATAGTAACTGATAATTAGGGTCGACGACTACGGTTACAATATACATGAATAAATATAAGAAATACCTTACTGAACTCGGTTAAAATGAAAATGCGTTCAAATTCAATTGGAAATAAAACATGAATTAACAAGTTAAATATGAAAGAAATTAAAGAAAACTACCAGTAAAAAATCTCCTGCTTTCCAGACGATATCTAAAAACTGAAAAAACATAAAAAATACTTCTTTAACAACGATCACTATAGAGTTCAAAAATTTCAAGTGCACAATTTCCAACGATACCTGCATATGTCTCATTTTGTATATTAAATTCTTGTGATCTCTTTTATATTAAGATTCATCAGTGAATAAAAGTGATTTTCGTTGTATTCATCAATGAACACAGAAGCAAAATAACTTCAAAGTGCTCGCTTACCTCTGCTCTTGAAGTCGTTCTAACAATTTCTGTTTGTTGGTCCTCTTCTTTAATTGGCTTGGCACTCCACAAAAGTTGCATTCCAGCATGCCTAGACAATGCCTAAAGATCAAGATCATTTTTCATTTTTCTAGCAATTCATTCATGATTTCCAATAAAATTATATTGGCTCGTTACAATTGTTTACTCCTTGTTCAACATCTTTTTCTGCTTAGATACTCATGTAATAACGGAATCAATTTACATATTGTAATACGTCTTGTAAATCTTACAAATATCCGCTAAATATTAGCTGCTACCAAAATGAAAGAACAAAGGGAAGACCAACAACACAAAACTTATTGGATGCATTTATTTTATTTTCCGACTTTTTGCCTCCATTCCTTTCTTCCTAATTTCTTTATACTGTGAAGGTTGGATTCGCTCATTGGTTCTCTATACTATTTTCTTTTTCTTCATATCATTCACTATGATGATCTATTTTATGAAAACCGCCGCTTCATGCATGGTGCCTGGGATAATAGTCACATTGCTATGGACTAGTGTTCATTTTCTAACCGTAATCTAGCGTTAAGGTCACTGCAAGCAATTTGTTGTTTTATTCAGATGCCGACATTGCTCGTGCACTAGTTATTTACGTAACTAGAACAGAATGGAAGTCTTTGTTGTACGAATGCAAGGTTGATGGTGTTTTTAAATGAATACGTCTATGACACGTACAAGTTATTTGAATTCTTTTTCGTTCAAATTAATTGAAATTTTATTTTGACGAAATATGGGAAAAGGTGGGAAAGGTTTGGATTATTCACAAACTGCGAGATTGTAGTCTTTTTGTTTATCGTCACATGTCAATTTTGTTTACTTTGTTGTATTCAGTGTGTTTTTATGTACTTTCCGGTGCGAGTGAGGCAAAATTCTACCTTGTTATTTTGACAAAGTAACACTGTCTAGTCAATAAGCGGAATATTATTGGAGTAGTTCTTTCCATGCATGTGTGCTAAAAGAACATTGAGAGCCTGAACAGACATATCGCGGTGTTCTTGCAGTTTGCCTGATAAATGTACTTTGGTCAAGAATTGCCAATGCTAATTTGCCTCTATTCACAGGCACGCGCAGCCAAAAGAAGTCAGTGGCAAATTAAATTTCTGGACCCCTTTGGATTCACTTTTCTATGAAGCGTTTTTGTTTACTTATGATATTTTTTTCAGTAAATAGTTAAAAATTCAAAGAGGATGAAATTACAATATAAATATAATGTTACTGTTAACAATGAGTACAACTGATTTTATGCTGATCCATTTTCAGCGTTGATAGATGATTTGGAGAGCTTTCTAAATGTCGTTTATCAATTCAACAAAGGATCAGCTTACAAAAATTAAAACCATAAATTGATCGTATTTACTGAAATAAAATGTAAAGAAGTTAGTCTGAGAAGGGACGAGTTTGAGAGGTCGGATAACAAAAGAAAGTCTTGGTAGATGGCAACGAAGACATTGTGTCTAAGGCATCTTCAAACGAGACAACTGCAATCGAATACAAAAAAATGAGCACATGTATATAACTTGCAGTTATGCTGCCAACAGTAGCAATGCAGTTGCTGTCAAAGCAATCACTTCTTAGAGTAATATCATTACACTATATTACGTAGGGCTACAGAACCCCTTCCGAATTTGTTTGCCCCCACCCCCTTTGCGCACGCCTATGCCCCGTTAGGTGTTAGTAGAATAACGTGCAGCTGTTATTATTCTTATAATCTGCGGCGTTCAGGGGGGAGCAGTTGGTGTAATTTACCCCAAGGACGTAAGTTAATTGGGGCCGCGAAGTTTTTTCAATTAAAAGAAATGAAAAATATATTTATCTCTTATCCAAACTTAAAACGTGAAGCTCCTGGAACATTTTCAATACTTTCTGGTAAATGGATAACTTTATTTAAAATATTTTACTGGTCTTATACATATTTTACTGTATTTTTAATGGATACATAATATTTTACAATTTTACTGGATTTTTGTGGTCTTCTATTGTGGTTTTTGTTTTGTGTAACGTTTACATTAACACTGTAAGTTATTTCTATCTCATATAACGCTATCTCTTTCTATTCTACTATTTCATGTACCACTATAAGTTATTTCTGATGCATGGAGAAATGAATTCTGTTTATAAATAGGGGAGGAGGACATTTTTTTATTGAAATACGGGCCCTCCTTGGATCAACTGACCCAGCCCCACGGTTTTCTCTAGGCGTCCCTGCGTATACCCGTAGTACAGCGCGCCAGGCAAGTCTGTTGGCACCGAGCTGAGCGAGAGCCTGCCAGTCTTCATACCAACATAACTTCTGCTGCCAGCCCTCTCACCAGCTTCATCACCCTGCGGATAGACTTTCCTGGTGCGCTGAATTGTACTCTCACTCAACGTGCTAACTAACGTCAAATTACACGTTTTCTTTTAAGAAAATAGAGGAAAAAGCACTTTGCATTTCCTCGAAAATAGTTCACTATTTCTTTCCAAATTAGATATTTCCCCTAATGAATTAAATGTTTGATCTTTTAGATAGTATAACAATACTGCATTTGTTCAGTTAGCACTACTCATAATAGCCACACGTTCGTGCAGTTAAATATTATTTATTAATTTTCTGTCCTATACTTTGGTATAATGTGACGAGGCGATACAAGTAATTTTGTCCCCCAAAATCTCGATGCCTCTGTAAAGATAGATGGATGGGTATTGTACCCGTAAGTCTGTCATATTAGAAACTTTTGTGATGAAACTTAATAAATACGTCAGAAGTAAGATTTAGATGCGTCGTTCCGAATATTATTACGATATTTTAATTTGGTGCGTGCTTTACACAAAACTTCTGGAACATTTTCAAAAACTTTCTCGAAAATGGTTGGATTAAAAAACAATTTACTGGTTGTATATATTTTTTAAAACTATTTTACTATATATTTTTGGATACATTATATTTTACTATTTTACTGGATTTGTGGGGTCTTCTATTGTGGTCCATTTTGTGTATCGTTTACTTGAGAAATCTTGTGAATTAAATATTTCAAATGCAAATAGGAATATGTATGGCATGCAATGAATAAAATGTGTGAATATTGTTTTCCGTATTTTCGGTATTCAAAACGCAGCAAGGCGAATAAGATATTTTCCCATCTGATTCAAACATCAGGATATCTCAAGTTCACCAACAGTTTTTAAAAGTGGAGGGCGATGTTGAATTCTGGGCGTAAATAACAAAGTGGACAATTTTGTAAAGTATTCATAGTGTCCATGCACCATTAAAAAAATACGTTAAAAAACTGGTCGCAACCCGGAAAACATGCGAGTTGCGTTATTTCACGAAACATCCCCCGCCGCACTCGAACCAATTTCACTCAGCGAAAGGGAATCTCTGCCTGATTCTCCCTCGACATCCGGAAGTGAACTTTTTGAGGTGATCACGAAGCACAGTCGTTTTTGAGGCCGAGGCTGCCGTGCGAAATGCCGCCGCGCACGCACGCGCTCCGCCAGCCAGGCCGCCAACGGCGCGGCAGGCGCGAAGCACACGGAATACTGCTGCTAAAACACCACGTACCCTCTCGCCTGTATTTCCACGCAAAGTTACTCGCATTTTGAAAAAAAATTACACATTAATTATTTCAAAATCTTTCTTAAAACAACAGATTTCATTAAGGGAAAAATATCTATCTTTATTTTTTTAGCTGTAGGAACACTCTGATGCAAAACTTTTGAAGTATCGCAATTTTCGAAAAATCATGGTTTTTAACGATTACGAGACCTGCACAACTCTTAATCTTAAACGTCCTCTGCACACAGTCTGTGTATCCGAGTGCCCGTCTGTGTATCCATCTGTGTATCCGTCAGTCCGTCTGAGTATCCATCTATCCAGATGTATATCCGTCTATCCGACTGTTTGTCCATGTGTGAACAACGCTTGTGGCCAAAATTACACCAATATTGATATTTCTTAAAGGATCTGGCTGGTGTCGCCATTCCCTGAATTTGAAACCGATTTCAATTTTCCCCCAAAATCAAATTCATTATTTTACACGAAGCACCTGGGACTACAACTAAAATATTAAAGAAAGAGATTTTTACCTTACTGACATCTGTTCCTTAAAGATATATTTTGATGTAAGGTCATGTTCAATTTTTCTAAAATTAAAGTTCTTTCTAATTATGATAATTTTGCGTGAGAATATGGGCGAGAAATTATGTGCTGTTTTCGCACCACTAGTCCTCCTAGATGAGATGCGACTCGAAAATCACGGGAAGTGTGTCACCCGTTCGGAAGTCTCGCGTCGTAACGCGTTTTCGCTCCGCTGTAACCCGAAGGGAAGGAGGGAGCAGTCAGGGCCTCGGCCGGCAGCCTCTGAGGCCACGGCCGTAGGGCGCGCTCCCGCGAGCGAGACATGCCACGCCAATCGACGAGCGGGTAAGTGAATGACTCCACTGGCAAGTCGGCACAGTAAGGCCCGCAGCACACTACACCGAGGAGCGCGTTACGAGAAATGTGCGACGAGAAATGTGCGACGAGAAATGTGGCAAATCGAAACAAGGGAGGCTTATCTACCCACACACGTTTGAAAGAATTCCTCGCTGGAGTCGGTCAGCGAACGAGTTTTCTCGGACCCATTACTACTCCTTCATTTGTTATATGACATTTAGGCACACGCTACCGAAGAAAAACACTAATCGGTGCGTAGAAGTGAGTGAGGTTATAACATTTAGCAGTAAAAGATGTGATAAACAACCAGATTTTTAATTGCTTACTTGATTTTCTCTTTAAACGGAAATGAACAAGAAAAAATTGTTTGGAAGATATTCTTACTTGTATGAAATACTTTCATAATGAGCAATACAAAAATAAAAATTTGAAGCAAGAAACTTGAAGGGGTATTGTGAAAAAATTGACTTAATTCATTATTTTCTTAATTCTTATTTATAAATTAATTTATTAATTATTTATCATTCACTATTTATTCACAATTTCACCAACAAATGTAGTGAAACAGAGGGGGTAGAGACAACGGAGCTCAAGAAAAAAGAAAAGATTTTACTTCTCCCCTGTAACACGTCACATAAGTTCCTGTTTTTTTACATTAAATAATCATTTGTATGCAAAACAATAATGTATTTTTCATTAGGCAATTCGAACTTGCTAAGCAGGTGGTGTACGATTATGGTAACAAAACAAGGATTAAATTACTCAAAAGCATTTAATAAAACAAGAAATGGCAGTCGCAGATGATCTCATAGCTACATAGTTAATTGTCACCACTTTCGGCTTGTGGCACAAAGTCATTTCGAGTCGTCGAATAACCTGTTTCTAGTGTGCGGACGCAGCCTCCCCGGCCTCTTTCTCATTTCCCGCCGCACATTTCTCGCAACGCGTGTCTAAAATTAAACTGGAAACTGTCTCCTGAAAACCAGTGTAATGAACAAAACGTGAACCTGAGAAAGCACACTTCTGAACGTAGATAATGCATGTTATCCATATGTTTTACGATTATCTTGTATAGAGCGGGTTAAAGTTATTTCCCTCTTTTATTGACTGTAAACTCCAACTCAACCGATCATGTATTGTCGTCAGATTTATGTATTCTTTCAAAGTTTGAAACCTTTAGGATAATAAATAGATGCATATTAATTACCCGTTTTGTCAATAATCTACTCATTTCACAGGAAAAGGCATTTTATCCGCGAATTAATTAGTTTGAATTTTTCGATTGTCATCGAGTCTACCTCAGGTAACTCTTTCTGTTTTAAGATGACAGGGATAATATTTAGCCTTTAAAGATTATGAATAAAGTAATTCAAAACCTAGATTATCAGTTCAGATGCGCATTAAAACTATCTTCTATGCAGCTATAGCCTTAGAATTTTCTCTGCAAGCGAGTTCAAAGCGAAAATTCCGGAATTCAAGACCAAAGTGATCGATAACTTTTCATCATTTATCTCAAAAACTCCCTGAGACGTTGTTCACAATGTTTTGCTCGGAGTAATATGTAAAAATCCTAATTTAATAAATGGTAAACTTTCATTTGCATTAATATTAAGTTCGTTCGTTTAACATTGTAACGGATATAACGGATTATTGTCATTTGTCTCCATCTAGAATCGGGGTATCATGTTACAAGAACCTGGATAAAGAAGCAGAATGCTTCGATAAGTTGCGAAGACTAAATTGAGGACTCCTTAGTTCGACAAGTTGTGGGTACGTGGATGCATGTAGCGAAAGTATACGACGGAAATCTTGTCATGAGATTATTCGAACACGCTCACGGACGAATAAGTTTGGTGTCAATAGTTTGATACTTTGAAGAGTCTGTAAATTTACTAAGAGATTCCGAATTTGAAGAGTACTGGATAATGATCGATCAATGTAAAACTGAAAATCATTTTCTATTATTTCTAAAATATCGAAAGTTCATTGGAATTGTTCACCTTTCTTCGTTTTATTCGAGAACAATTTTCAGAATGTTTATTCAAACTATTAGAATTATAAATGTGTCAATCTTTATTTTAATTCCTATTCCTACCATATCAGTCAGTCTGGACCACTTACGTCAGGATTCCTACAAATAATGAGTACTCCACCACAGGATGTGGTTCCTGGTTTCACTCTTTCCTACTTTCCTTGTCCAGTGCGAGATCTCTCAGCGACGAGTCTTCAAAACCTCTTAGTTTTTACTGCATTATAATTTGGAGAGGAACATAATGAGGACGTACATTTTCTTGTAGTATTTATTCAGTATGTATACATAAATATTAATGATTTAAAATCATACCTATTATTACCTTAATTCATAATACATACACAGACCTTTTGTATTAACATAATACAGTCTATTAAAAATTGTACATTATATTGAACAAATATATACATCGCCTTTAAGAACTTTAATAGAAAATAGTTTATTTACTTCCGTTAACTTTAAAATTTTACCATTTTCTTTATTTGTGTTAGAATTTGTAAGAGATTGTCTCTTAATGTCAGCAAATTATTAGTAATTTGTAAATTTGCGAATAGTCAATTCTTCTTTCAACATTAATTACTGTATTTTAGAAGCGATGTATAAAAAACAATACCAAATAATACATACCCAGTGAAGTGATGTCAGGTACTAGATTCCGGGAATATAAATTTAAATTTTTCTCAATATTTGAAGTAGACACTTTGATTTTAATCCTGTATTTAATATCAGTATGTGATCTCTGATAAGTATTTGCCTTTATCGGACATAGAATTGATCACATGACTACAGATCCTTCTTGTTAAATGGTATAATTATTTAGAAATCTATTCAAAAGAATTGAATCGATTCCAGGAATATATTTTTAATAAATTATATAATCTCTTGCTTGGAAAAACTCTTGAACAAGCATCCGCACATAGACAGAATTCACACAAGATCCAACTAGTTAAACTGATATTCACTAAAACAACGAATTCTTGGAATAAGTACTTTAAACATTTCTTTCAACTGTCAACAAACTAGCAAAATCGACCATATCAAAACTACTCTTATTCCGTGTCTTTTGTATATAACTCGGAGACCGAATTTCTATTGTGAAAAATTTTCAGAGGGTCGGAACATTCTATAAAGTTATGATGTATCCAAAACGTACTTTTTGAATTTTAATTTACTTACCTTTGAGTTAAAGTATTATAGATTTTCTACGTACATTTACAACTCTGTTAATTAGGGTGATCATAAAAATGTATAACTAGGAATACTGTACTCAACCACTTTTTAGTGAGAAAACATTGCAGAGATTTTTTATCTATTTGCTTTAGTTCTTATTGATTGATTCATTAATTAGCGATTCCGGGCGCGTCAACTGCTAAGATCAGTAGTCCCGTTAGTGTAGTTAATGTTTTTCCCTCTGGAAGTGGCAGTGATCTTCCCTCGCTGGATGTCGAGGTACGGCCACGACCTCGCCGGTTAGAGTTTTTTCCCCAACCAGGTGTTTCCCACCATCAGGACACCAGGGCCCAGTCGAGATCTCCCGACCGGTCTCCCGGCGTGTGTAGTGCATGTTCGTGTAAATGTGTTTACGCGAGGGGTGAGAATAGAACACGCAAACGGAAGGAAAGATCGTGCGCAGTCCGTGGACCGTTTGTTAGGGTACTGCTCCAGCATTCGCCTGGTGTTGATCGGAGAAACCAAGGAAAACTACCGATCAGAGCAGAAAGAATTGTCCTCTAGACAGTGACTGAAGCTGACGAGCTAGTGTCGAAATTCTGCCACCGTCGGGACTCGAACCTAGGACCTCCGAGTCAGAGGTACAGCAGCGTCAACAGCTGATGCCCTGAGCCAACTCTTCCGGTTTTAGTTCCTAAGTTATTGGTATTGCCTGTATCATAACTTGGGCTGCTCTGTTCACTTAACCCTTTTCTCAACTATCCCCCTCTCGAGGCAGATACCTCCGACTTCTAGGTTGCGTGAGAGATTTTATTACCTAAGTTTGACTACTAGCATTTCGTCAGCGTAGCTCTTAAACGGAATATTTCAACAACAACAACAACAACAACAACAACAACAACAACAAAGAGACGCACATGTCTTCAATAGATAATTTGAGAAACAGTGTACTTATACAAAATGGACGCTACTAGCAATAGAATCGGATAGAATGTAGTAATTGGTACGTACGAATGTATCTGTTTCTTTAGGAAATTGAGTGGAAAAATTCATTTTTATGTATTAAAATAATTTACATGTCTAAATATGACAGTTTAGATAATATGATAGTTAAAAATGCTAAATATGATAGTTTTTTAATTATTTTTGGGAACTTTACATAAATTTCGAGGCGGTGTCAAACAATACATACTTTTTAGGACCAGCCTGTATTATAGAGTAGACAGTTTGGTAGGGAACTGCCAATAAGTTTACCCTTGTTCGTTGGAGTGAAGGAGTTTCATGTTGATTTCGGAGGTCAAAGGGGCGAACTTCGCCGTCAAGCGCCTTGCAATCGGATCCGCGATCGGTATTTGCGAACCTGCTGACCTGAATATCGGAGGTCGCTAAGTTTTCTAGTCGTGGCTGCCTCGACCTGAAGAGTCTTCGATTCGAATCCCGTCTGAGGCATGGATATTTATATGAAGTATTCGCATATTTATTCAAAGTACATCATTGAAGTCTTGCGGTGACTTTATTTCCCCAATTGCCAAATGTGGTTTACGTAGCGTTGTTACATCGCAGCGATTACAGAAAACAAATCGTTTTAATTGGATTGTGAAAAAATACTCTCCACCACCCTCAAGAAGTGCGCGACACTCAGTGTCCGCGACGCACGGCGTGCGTCGGCGGAGCGGCGATGCGCACTGCTCCGCACCGCGCCAGCCCCGGCCCCCGGAACTAGGTCGCCGGCCACTTTGCACGGAGAAAGTTGCGGGCCGACTCACCTGCCCGCCACGCCAGCCCGTCTGCGCCGCCAGCGCTGAGCCAGTGTTTCTCGGCGCTAGCGACGCCCGCCCGCCCGCCCGCCCGCTCCAACCGCCCGCCCGCCCGCTCCAACCGCCCGCCCGCCCGCTCCAACCGCCTGCCCGCGCCAAACGGCCCGCCACTGTCCGCCACTACCCGCCACCGCCCCCCGTTACCCGCCACCGCCCGCCACTCCTTGTCCGACACCGCCCGCCCGCCCGCCCCCGCCCGCCACGAGCCCGCCTGCCGCCACCCGCCCGCCCCGTCCCCACTCCATCCTTGCGCCCGCTCCGCCCACCACTGCCCGACACCGCTTGCTCGTCTCCGACCGGCATTTCCCATCCGGTGTGCCCATCCCTGTTTCCCGTCCCTGTCCCCCGTTCCCGTCCCCGTCCCCGTCCCCCGTCCCCCGTCCCCCGTCCCCCGTCCCCCGTCCCCCGTCCCCCGTTCCCGTCCCCCGTCCCCCGTCCCCCGTCCCCCGTCCCCCGTCCCCCGTCCCCCGTCCCCCGTCCCCCGTCCCCCGTCCCCGTCCCCGTTCCCCGTCCCCGTTCCTCGACCCCGTGCCCCATTCCCCGCCACCCCGGCTATCCGTCCTCCGTCTCCGCCCGTCCCCCATCCCCTCATGCCCCGACCTTCCATCCCACCGCCCGCCCGCCCGCCCGCCCGTGGCGCTGGGCCTGCTGCGTCCGGGTTAGTCATCAGTCCCGGCGCAGGTGCTCGTGGCGCCAGTCGTGGAGGCGAAGGTGATCTGCCGTGTTTGGCGCGCGTCAATCTGCTACTCATGTCAACCTTTCAACTCTCTCTCTGTATGATAAAACCCAGGCTTGTGATGTACTTCAAGGAAGCAGAAAACCGTCTGAGATGGCTCAGTGTAACAAGTGATATTACTGCAACGTCTCTCACCAACAGGTCCTAGGGTTCGAGTACCAAAGATGGAGGTTTTTCTTCAATAGATAGCGAGGTCGGATTCAGCCTTGTTTGGAGGAAAATTCTAGAGGCCGACTGCTTTGTTTGGTACTTTTCCGTGGTTTCTCCACACGATACCTTGTGAATGCCGGAACAGTTCACTATCAAATGGGCCGTGGTCGATCTTTCCTTCCTCATCCTTGTGCCCTTACTTCCCACTTATACATACACATTCATAACCTTACCTACATATCGAAAGAGCGGACGGGAACTAACACGTAGAACTTACCACGGTCAGGTGATGCCTGGCTGAGGTAAATACTTTGAGGGAGAAACCTTCTGCCAGCCGTCCTGTAAGTCGGCGCCGGACTTCATGTTCCATCCAACACCGACATCTCCAGGCTCTATACCTATGTAGTTGACACGCGTAGAAGTACAAAATACTCACTGTCTACCCAACTCACTGAAGAAAGCATAAAATAGGTAGGACATAAGTATTCATAAATAAAAGAAGGTTTTTATGATTTATCGATTTTAATTTCATCAGTTAAACTCGACATTTCTGACTTGGATTTCCGCTGGGAGTTGAACATTGCTGAATTGCAAGAACAGTCTTTTATTGACGTAGAATAATGGATAAATACCTTTAACGTCAGAAGAGATTTTGTCCTCCACGTCGCCTTTTTTGGCACTTCAGATAACCATGCAGTTCTCATTGTTAGACGTGGGGTGACCACTTTTAGGTGCAGACAATTTTTTTACTTATTTGTTTAGCACTCACTTTAATTTTCCGTTGCATTGCTACACTTCGTCATTACTTAAACAATATTTTCTTTTGAGTTAAAAACTTCTTTGCACACTTGTAATATTCCTGTGAATGTACAGAACGAGTTATTTTGCATCACTGTAATTTATATAATATGCTCACAAAGGCGTGAAGATATAATAATCTACTTTGCAAGGTTGGAGCGGGGGGTCGCTAGAATGTACCTATGCCAAGTTGACAAGCAACACCAGAGATGTCGTTCGAATAATAATTATGAATCGTGGCGTTAAGACTAGCGTTCACTGACGCTATCTCACGCACTACATGGCATGTGGTTTACACCGTCCCATGGCATGTGGTACTCTGAACTTTTCTGGGAGTGTGGTAGTTAAAAAAACAGGTTTCGCATTCATAAGAATCGTCTATAAAAGGCAAACTTTGTAAGTGATTGATGTACCTATAATGATCTAACACTTATTCCATGAGTGACGATTATGAATTCGGACGTACAGGTTCTTTTTCACGGAAAATGTTCAGTTGGAGTTATTGTGAATTATCTGTATTTTTGAAAATGAAAACATTATTTGTATAATGTTTTCATATTAATTAAATTATAAGTTTTTATTATTAAAATATTTCTAATCCGAACCTGCCGTCTCCCCTTGAATCGTTATTGACCTTTCTGATTTCTTGATCAAAATTTGGCTGACGATTCCTCTCTGTCCGTTATTGTCGTTGTTATTAATGCCATTCACTTCTAGTCGTAGATCTTTCAATTGCTCACCAGAATAAGAGACGAAAGCAGCAATATTTGTATTCAAATATTGTAGCATAACATCATTTTAAATGCTTAAACAGTTATATCTGCGTAAGCTATATTAATAAAATATCAATATAAAGTAGAAATTTCACATTTACAATTTTGAAGCAAGAGCTTCTCAAAGAATATTTGGATATTTTGTAATAAAATGGTCACTGAGATTGGGTTTGTCAGTTAAATCGTCGAGGAGTATAGTTTCTGTCTTCCGGTTTCACCTTCCTCAAGAGTCATTGCATCCTGGAAGCAAGGCCGTGATCGAGATCTGTGTGACATTTCCATTAGGATTCAAAAAGGTTCATTTCTTCTGAGAACATTCTCGTCTCTTCGTACAAAGCTATCGAGTCACGGATCTTACATCGATCTTCTCTTTGTATACTAAGAACTCCATGTTTCTTGTAAATTCCCAGCTATCACTTTTTTCTGAAAGCTGCGGTTTCTCCTTCAATTTTATTCAGGTCAGATATTCTTTTTCTCTTTTACTTACACAATTATCTTCTTTTAAGATTTTCGTTTTTCATAAGTTAGCTCCTGTTTGTCAACTTTTAAGCAAAGTGTACTGAGAATGATGAGTCCTATTATTTTTTATAATTTTGCTTGTAATGTGGTAAATTTGTGTTTGTCAGATAATATAAACTATTTAACTCTGTATACATTTTTGAAGAATCTGTCATTCTTTTATTTAATTTTGATCGTGTAATAGAGACCGACATTCCTTTTGAACGCATTTACACATTATCTAGCCTGACCTACATTCGTGATTGCTCGAGAATATGAAGGAATACTTTCCCTTTGCATCAGTTTCGAGAAACTTGTACGGACTCTTGTCTTATATTTCGTTTTGAAAGGAACTTATACATTTTTTTATGTAAAATCATGTTTACTATATGTCATGCACTATTTTTTAGACAGCCTTTCTTACTTTCATTATATTTCAATTAAAGTACTGTGCAAATTAATCATTAAGATCAGAAGAAGCTGATGCGGAAGATGAAAGTATTTTGTTTTCTTTGTTGCATTCAGAAATTTATCTAAACACGTGAACGTCGTTTTACTTTTAGCACTAGTGCTAAAAATTGACCTTTTAGCACACTATGCAGATACTGAAAGAACCGATTTTGCCAGTGGCTGTCTAAAAAAACTATTTTTGAAATAATCTATTCGAATTCTTTTCTTCAGGGCATTTTTCACTAAAATGCATCTGTGAGGCGATACATGCAAGACATCCTGACGCTTCCCACGTTAACTGAGAGTACGGTTGATCCGGAGACTATGGTGTCGTTCACTGACCTTCGGTTCCTTTGGTTCACTGATTCGGTTCAGTAATCTCGTGATTCACAAGGTTATAGTTTCACGGTTCACTTCTATCACTGGAGAAAAATCTTGATGGCATTGATTCAAAGCATAAATATGAGCCGCCGAGAGTACAAATCAAGGAATGAAGTGATTGAAGCACAAGAAGTTCAATATAAGTGATGGAATTTATTTCACATGGAACTTGCTTGCTTATGAATTGCTATTGTGTTCATGACTGTTTTTAATTTTAAAGATATGATTCTTATAAGGAATGAATTTTTTTCTTGTCAACAATTGATCTATGCGAGAAGTCTATTCGAAAGCATATTCAGTTATGTATTGACCATAATAAGAAGATATAATTTATTTTTTTAATTTGAATTTTCAACAGACTCCTGACGATATTAATGCAGTGGAATAAATAAAAAAATGTTCTTTGATTGTTAGATCGTTTGTACATAATAGCTCCTACAAATTATAATATCAATATGACTTAAAACTTTCTTTCTCGTGTTAATACTTAGAAATTAAGGGAAGCTTAACAAGGACGAGAGTCAACTTTTTTCCGTTCTTGAATGATTCCGTGAAACTTCCTATTTGTCTAGGGTATTGCATGATTAAGTGTTTAAATAGATCTGTTGATTTATCGTGATTGTGAATTTCATTGAATGTTTCATAACAGTTGCACAATGATTTTAATAAATTCAGAAATGAACAGATATTTCTGGGAATTCTGTGTAGTTGGTACATTAGTGGAGATCAACTACGCAACTAAGCTGTAAACAGCAGATACTTCTGCTTGTTGTTGTAGTAATTGTTCGTAGTAATTTCCCTCGTTAAATCCCTGAAAATACGAAATTTACACAATTTACTGTTAAACAGGTAAATATAAAAGCACATTTAACATTCTACAATTTGACGGGATCTTTCTCTGCTCGCTCTGTCCACAAATATGAGTATTATTTTAAATTTCATTACGGAGAAGTGAGAATCAATTCTCTCTCTGTTTTTCCGGATGTGTTTGAGGTTGAAATCAGTTTTCCTTTAGTTTCTATGATCCAGTTGTTCCAGCGACCGCATGTGTTCACGGAATAAATAACAAACAACGCGAAGAAGCGATGTGAGTAGTACATTCTTATTCTAGTTATGGAGATCGCTCACACGACTTTCCCTTTTTTTCTTCGGGAAGTCCGGTAGTTGTGTACGGTTCCAATCACAGTGCAGGTTGTTCCTGTTCGAGCACAAAGCCAAACGTTGCGCTTCGCGGGAGTCACGCGTTCAATTAGGGAATGAGGGCGGGGGCGGGGGGCGACAGTGCGCTGGCAGTGTGTCAGTGCGGCCGGAAGTGCTCGTGGAAATCTCCGGGTGGCACCGCGGGGCGGAGCCCAGCGTTTCCGGGTTGACACAGCGCACCACGACGTCGTCGCTACCGGCCGCCGCCGCCGTCACCGTCGCTGCCGACAGGCAAGGTCGCTCCTACTCGAAATGTCACATGACGTGTTTTACTACGGGCTTATCTGGCCTATTGAGAAGGGCGTGGGCGCTACTGGACTGGCACAAAGCCTCTCGCGCTTGTCCTCCCAGCCACGACAGCACGCAACCTGGACGGATGGACGGATGGACGGATGGAGGTGGCACGCACGTCAAATGCAAGACGCCAGCACCAGATGGATCGAAACGTCTTGTGTGAATTACTATCAGTAGAACGATAAGGATTCTAGGAACGATAACATTAGGTAATATTGAAAAAAGCAATCGACGCGGAGCAGTTTGATGATCTATTCGTATTTGCATAATTGTAATGTAAATTTAAAAAATAAATTATGGGTTTGGTCGTATAATTAACAATTAAGAAGTAGCAATTGAGATCGCTTTAGTTACATTCAATACATGTTCAATGTAAGTAAAATATTCATTTAATAGCTTTAAATGTTAACTACGTTTACTTTTACGGACTATGTTCAAAGTTGTTGTGGAAAAACAGTTCTAAAATGTATTCTAATAGTAAAAACAAGTGTTATCTTTCGAATATTTATTTTTACGGTTTTCGTATATTTAGTTTTATTTAGCATGATGCAACTTTTGAATGTAAACTGCATTACTACGTAAATTATAATAATAAGTGTTATTAACAAATGTTTATCACAACTTTTGAAATTTTTAGTGACAGTTCATTTACAATATTTTTAGACGAAGCAGATAGAAGGGTATGTTCGCCGAATGCATTCTTTGGCAATATAATTTTCTCACAATCATTTTTATGCTTAATTATCTTTAAGACGACGATTTATTAGTAAATGATTTATACAATTGCAATTATTGCTGACCTGAATGTATTTCTAATATTGGTATGCATATTTATTCATGATTTGTTCGTGCTTCTTCATTAACATTTTGTGTGCTCTTTTATTCATAAATTTCAAAATATATAAAACTATAGTATTCATTTAAAATAAAAATATTTATACTGAATCATGTGTACATATTTTTATATTCCGGAGACCTGCAGATTTGATCTAAAGATGTTTTTATGAAGCGATTTGTAACTTCTACAGAGATATATGTCTATATGCTCGGTCTATTACTAGTGATATTGGAACACGATGGGCACATGCATTATGTAGGATGTAATTAACTATGTAGATCTTTCGAACACTGTTACATTTGTGATGCGGAGTATTGAAATGTCGTCCTCGAAATAGTTCGCGATGTGCGAAGTCATGAAAACACCGTGGGTGGTCGTCTCCTCCTGCCCCACTTATCGCTGCCAGTTCAGCCTGCAATCGAGGTGAACAGCAATCTACGCTGACATCGCATCAACCTTCCGTTTTGAAATACGGTGTAAGCTTCTAACTTCGCAAAAACAGTTCGCGACGTTGCAGGAAGAACATGGCTGAACAAGAAGAAACAAGGTTCTCCTGTGAAGTCTATAATGTGACTCATTGGAAAGATTTAACATGACGGTTGTCGTGACGATAAATAATGCTTCGTGTATGTAGACTGGAAAGTCAATGTTGTAGTGGTTTTCTGTGCAAGTGGCAAGTGCCGTTTCGGATGCTTTGTTCATATATAACTTATATTTGTATTTTAGTGTAATTAAGAATTTCACTTTTTTTTATGAGGACATCTTCGAATGGAATATTCTGATCCATATTTTATTACTTATTTCTTATTCAGTTAATGCTTACATTGCTATGTGTATTCAAATTAATTGGGCAGTTTTAGGGAGATTGGTATGAACTGCGCTGTATTCCTGAAATATAATAGTCTTACGTTGAAGCAGACACTCCCACCCCACCCACGTTTTGTAAACATCTTTATTCCTTTCGTTCATATCTTTATTACATATTTTCTTATCAACTGATTCGTTTCATGTACCATTTCGTTCTAATAGCTAATTACGTGAAAATTTGCTCCCGCATCTATTTTCTTTGTGTACGCGCTGATCATTCAGAAATATTTTTAGAAGTCTGCCGAAGTCGTATCTTCAAACGACAGAGGAATGTCCACTTCACCTGTGTATTACGCTGCGTGGGTGCATATGGTCGAGGTGGTTAGTGCTATTGAGCCTCTACGCAATGTAACTTCAAATCAACTTGTCCCCATAGCACGTCACACACAGTTTTAACTGATTTTGACGTAAATAAATAAAAAAAATTACGCAGCGCACTTCCGTGTGAAATTTAGTGAAATGTACGCACACTATCTTTTGAACATCAATGGAATATGTGTAAAATAAAACACAGACCAACTTCCTTACGCTTGTGGTATTTCGCACCGTAATTCTCATTTCACCCGTTAGCTGTTTCGGAGCTGGAACTAACTACAGTACATTTTGCGAATGTACCCACTAACTTAAGCGCACAGTGGGAGGTCTTAGGGTTCGAGCCCCGACAGTGGTTAATTTTCGACACTAGTCTATATAGTTAGATTGAATTTGAGCGCCTTCTAGAGGAGAATTCCAGCGGCCAGCTGCTCTAATCGAAAGTTTTTCGTGGTTTCAACCATCAACACGAGGCGAATGCCGGAGTAGTACCGTAACTAACGAGCCATTGACCGCGCGCTATATTTCCTTCTTCTATGTTGTGTTGTCATCTCCCCTTACACACGCACACAAATTTACAATACATGTACTACACTACCATACACAGAGTGTTCTATCAACTATGGGTTACCCTCTTAACTTCTAAACGGTTGGCGATATCGAAAGGCGGTTTTCGCTTAACAACACGGAATCATTGGGTAAGCAATATGCCTTAGATAAATTGTCTATTATATTTGTTCTAGTTGCATGCTACTTGCCCCATGATTCTACATTATTCGGCGGACAATGGTTAACACACATTACATTTCGATATCCTGAACCGTCTAGGAGATATGGACGTGGTCCATAGATGATGGGACACCTGTATGTCGGGAGCTTTCAGCTTGTCTCGGCTGGAGCAGTGCCGCGCTGGGAGCGCCGGATCTCATCGTGCAGCGGACGAGGAACACCGTAATGTCTCAGGATAAAAAAGGGAATACACTAACGCGAGTAATGACCATAGTAAATAAAGTGCCCGGGAACATCAATCACGTTTGTATGTAACCGCAGAAGTGGGTTTGCATAGAGCTAATGCAATACCAGGTCTTTATTCGACGCTTTTACCTCTTTATAAAAAATTGGAGATACGTTCCTTTTTTTTCTTTTGTCCCCTTCACAGTAACCCTGTGAAGAAGGGGAATTTATTATCATTAAATGTTTATACATTTTGCTGCTGCCTTGCGGCTTAAGCAGCTAGAGGCGGGGCTTTTTCTTACAACTAATTTACATTCTAGACCTAAAGTTAACTTACTTGCACTTTGGCATTACTAACTTACACTAAGATCAGTTTTGTTATACTATATTATATATAGTATGTATAGTATATATATTATATATATGTATAGTAGATACGTTCCTAAATACTTGTCTCCCAGCGACCACTGGTATCTGGTATCTGGCGAACGCAGGGCGTTTTATGGCACGAGCGCGGCGGCGGCGGCGGCGGCTGGGGATCAAAGGGCGCGTGCGCGCAGAAGTACCTGCGGCGGGGGCAGATTCGGCCGCCGCCCCCACCGCCCCCGGCGTCGCCGCGCGGGCGCCTCTTCCGGGAAGCCCGAGGTGCGAAGAGCGCGTTCCCAGAAGTACCTCCCTCCCTCCCCCCACACACACTGGCCCGGTGACCCTTCGGCAGCGCAAAAGGAAAAAGGTCTCATCAACAATACAATAATAATAATAATAATAATAATAATAATAATAATAATAATAGTAGAATAGTTTATTTTCCATCAAATTTGTTGTGGATCCTGATAAGTCAAACTGACTTAACGTCAGGTGCCCACTATTACAGTATTTTCTTCTTTAAATTCGTAATGTTGACATACTATAGTTTTACCTAATAGAATTACATAAAAACCTATTCTTATGAAATATTTTACCATAAATAATTCAATGCAAAGTTAAAAACATAAAATTCCTATTTGTAATAATTGCAATATTGGGTTTTACAGTGATATAATCAATAACACGATTAAAACAATGGTTAACATTTCAAATATTTTTATGAATATTTACAAAGTAACCAAATTGAGAAAAAATACATTATAGTTTTACCTTTTTAATAAATTGTTTTAAATTTTGCTCTAAGTCCATATACTTACAGTTTATATAACAGTATATTTTTAATTAAAATATACAATCATTACGTACACATAGGTAGCTTTATGTTCTTATTTATAATAATAAAAGTAATAATAGTAATAATAATAATAATAATAATAATAATAATAATAATAATAATAATAATAATAATAATAAGTGAAAACTACCCCAATTGTACTATCAGCAACTGGCGTGATACCAAAAACACTCTGCAGATCGTTGGAAGAACTCTGCTTGGAGAAGAGCATTATCATCGGCCTCCAGAAGTCGGTTATAATCAGTACCTGCTCTCTAGTCAGGAGATTCATGGGAGGACATGTTGAGTTTTGAAAGCTCACTCTTAAAATTGTATTTGTTATTAGCATTTGAAAACTGTTATTTTATGTTTATATGTTAGAATGCCCTAATTTGTTTTGTAGATTTTAAATATGCCTGTATTACCATGCTTTGATATTGTATCTGTGTGGTATCCATGTGAAACCAAAAACTTTGAGAATAAACAAAATAATAATAATAATAATAATAATAATAATAATAATAATAATAATAATAAAAGACTGTGAATCACCAACAACTAGTGGCGAAATCCAAACTGAAACAAATGACGTGTTCATATTATAAATATATTCCCGGTACAGTACTTTAAAATTAAAATTGATTTTATACACGAATCGGGAACAATTATTGTTTGAAGTTTTCAATAGAAGAATCAGGAACAATTATTCGGAACTTCCTATAAAAGGTTCGGATAAAATTGGTCGAACCTTGCTGTGGAAGGATCAGACAAAGTCGATATTGGCCAAATTTTCATTTGGAAGGAGTGGTCAAAATTAATTGAACCTTTCAAACTCTTAGACGATTTTGAATAAAATTGATCAGACGTTCCTTAGAAATTGTGTACAAAATCGTGGAAAAAAATCTTACATTGGCAGGATCCGGCAAAATGGATCGCCCTCTTCCCATGGAAACATGATTTACGAAAAGGATAGAACAAAATGGATCAGTTAGATTCGGAAAAAATACTACGGGGAAAAGAAACTGATTGGATCTGGTAAAACCCCGATGGAAACTAATGGTGCTAAAACAGCACTTACTTTCTGGCCAGTACTTCATCCAAAATTACGAGAAAAGTACTCAAATTTTCGAAAAATTGTACATGACCTTAATTCAAAATGTATCTTTAAGAAACAGATAAGGGGGAAATGTCTATCTTCATAATTGTAGTTGTAGGAAGACGCCTAAGAAAGTTTGAAATTTTCAATTTCCAAAAAATCAGAGTTTTAAACAAGCACGATTCTTGAACCATTCTCTAGAACGTCCTTTACACTATCCAACAACAAAATTTAATAAAAAACGATGGAGCCTTTTTTTTAAAATTTGGGAAATGGCTCAGATGCTTCATGTAGAGTACCCTCAGAATTAAAAGAAGACATATATCGGTGTCAAATTCAAGGGACCGCGACGTCAGCCAGATCGATTTGGGAGTATCATTTTCAGAGAAAATCGTCTAACGATCTAGCCAGTAGCGTTGGTCCTAGACGGACGGACGGACTGACTTTTGCCGTCATTAGATTTTTCGGTATCAAGAACCCACAAAACACGGATTCTGACTACACCGCATATTAGAGAAGTTTTTCCTACAGTTACTAAGTGGATTTATTCACTTTTTCGTTACCAGTGTCCTGTACTAACAGTTATTCTGCCGAAAATCCGCCGGTTTTTCGCGTAGCATTACACAACTTTATGAAGTCTTCGGTCTCATAATAATTATAAGTGTTTGGATGGTATCTTTTTTGTTGTTGTTTTTTTAACGACAGGAGACAATTAAGACTGTTACTACAAACCATTTAGTCATTTTCGGTAATGTGTATTCAAAGTAGATAGTACCTGAGGCAGATACTGTTTCAGAAGTCTTAAAATGGTTGTTAGTAAAGAAGGTTGGTTTTCTTAAGTAGCCAAACAAGATAACTTCGTCAAGAAAAAACTTAAAATTCATCAGCAGATTATCATACACGTCATTTCACACTCACACAATGTACAATTTTGTTTTCATGTAGGCAGAGTATGCGGCCATCTGTATGTGTTTTCTTCCAAAGTTAGTTATTGACGAAGTATGAAATTTCTTAACTTCTTCATTCATTGAGGAAATGTGCGGTTGAGGAAAGGTAAGGTAAAAATATTGCGTGGATAACACCAGAACACAAACAATATTCCAAATGCCCAGCTATCTGTATATTGAAAAATAAACATGAGCTGGGAACTCTGAAAAAGCCGCTTGAGATTCAAAACGTCGGCATGATACGTAATTTGTACCTTGAATTTCCTAAAGACTTGTCTTGTAAAGAACTTTTCTATAAGAAAGTACCACTTTGAGAGCTACTGCGTGCAATATAACTACAAGTTACGTTCATGCACTCGTTTTAACAGTGCGATCGTTAACTCATCTGTAAACGATTTCATCACCATGTCATGCCCTGCTTGGCGTTCATTTGTCAAATACTAGTCCCTTCTGACAGTAACTCCTGTTTACGAAAGTACATAGCTATTGAGTCTCCACTACGCACGTGCTACCTCGTGAGTGGGCAAGTGCCGGGTTTTGCCGCGAGGGCCACGTAACCCGCCCCATTGTGCAACCCTTCCCGGATGGCGGCGGCGGCGGCGGCGGTGCTAACCGCCCCGCAAATGCGCCGCCTCGGAGGGGTGGAAGCTACTGGACCACGCGTTCTCGGAAAAGCCGGCGGCCGCCGCCGCCGCCGCTTACGTCAACGGCGGCCGCACACCAGCGACGTGGCGATCTGCAGGAGCCGAAGGACCGCTTCCGGCTGCGATATAAATACCTCAGGGAAACCTACTGCGTTTAGGTTGGGACAGAATATAACTCTTTTTGTCTCTCGTTTCCTTCACAGCGCGCGTAGGACATTCAGGGAATGGAGCCTAAAGCGGTTTGGGTAATGCTTTTCCGTTTTCGGTGTAGTCCGCTTTAAACTGTGATGCGTTTTGGCAAAAGAATGGGTGATATGTTGCTCTCTTTACGCTCTTCACTAAAAAGTAATAGCACAATGCTAATCAACTCAGTTACTGATTAATGTGATTGAAATGTTTGGACTTTCCATATTTTCTTCTCTTCAACTTTTCTCAAAGATTCTCATTATGTCTGATTTAAAAATCATCACATTTTCTTATTTGAAGCTATATTACTAAATGGGACCAAATCTTGAACGATAACGTGATCAATACATTATGTTATTTGCAATAATATATTTACGTTTTTTGACTATCGATTTTGATGAATGTTTGTTATATATATTTTTTGAAAGATTAGTGGTTGATAAAACTTCAGCTGAAGAATTTCTCTTGCTAAGCTATTACACCCAAAAGGTAAGCGGATGAGCTGCCGGCGAACTCCATTTGGAAGACATTGGGGTGAATGAGAAATACTCAGAGTGATAAAGATGCCTAGCTTTTAGTTTCAGACAGGTTCCTGATAGAGGCTCTTTTTCAGGTGATAGACGATGTTTGTAGTAGCTATTCAAGATGAAACCTACGCTCATAGATCACACGGTGTAGTTAGTCACTGACAGCATCCATTTATGTCTATATGGCAGCACACTAACGTGACGAGAAGAGAAGGAAAGGCGATTTGTAAATTGGCTGACAACAAACCTGTCGAGACGCAGGGGTGGGGGAAGTGATATATAGCGCACGATAATGAGTGCAAGTGCACATTCAAACTTCCTCAAATGACTAACGTAAACAAGTCGATTTCCTCTAAATATACAAGAAAGTGTTTTTGAACTTTAGATGATTAAATTGTTTGAATATAGTAAATACGTGATCAGCCTGATAACATTTCCAAAATTCTTCGAAATGAAAAATTTTGCATGCTCATGATATGGATAATAATACTTTCCTTTTGTGAGAATGCATTAACAAGAATGCATTAATAACAGAAACCATTTCACATTCCATAGTGTTCTTCAGTTTGAACTTATTGTTTACTTTGTTAATATTAAGAAAAAATATTCGTGTCAGAAGAGAGAAGAAAATGAAAAACAAGTATTGGAATTTGTCTTTTTCGCAGCCATCCAGAATCGATGATCATCAAAAAGTGGTGAAAAACCCGTAGTATATTCTTCGTATAATCAGTTCAGGCACAGGGGTCGGAACATCTCGCAACTCCAAAGACGTAAATCCTGCGCCCAACACAAGGCCACGTGCGTTGCGCGAAGTGGCCAAAAGATGGGCCATCGCTGGCCACTCGTCAAGACGCGCCACCCCGGTTGACGCTTGCGACTGGAACTTCCGATACCATAAGACTGTGCGAGCTATGTGGCGCTACCCAGCTAGTAGCATACTAAAACGGGGATTCCCAAAATGTGCCATAAAGGACAGCATGCTATAATGTTTACATTCTTTAAAATCTCATAACTCAGTATGACACATATGATTCAACATTATTTTAATTACAGGTGTCGTCTAGGTGACACTCTCGCGAGGCAGAATTTTTAGTAATGAAGTAATTTACACTGTCATTAAATGTATCGAGTGCGCTGCCTTATGAAGCTACGATTCCGCCACTAAAGCTTCATATAACGGGAGGTCCTAGGTTTGTATCATGACGGAAAAGATTTCCAATAACGGCCAAATAGCTTCGCAGCCAGTCGGACAAATCCATTGTCGAGGAGTGTGTTTTAGGAACAGGCTGTTCCTGGTCTATTATTTCCCTCGAACAGCTGCATGCCATTCAGAAGTATCTTGTACTGCGGGCCATGTACCTCGAACTACTTTTCATTCTCCATTCTGACTCTTCACTTCCAGTATGTTTACACTAAGATATGCAACCCTACATAGGGTTTTGTATGATCGGTATGTCAAGTTGAGTAATCCCGATTGCTGCTATCTTTTCTCATACATTTGGTGCGATATTCTTCCCGCGTATTCAAGTTGTGACACATTTTTTATACGACGATTTCAGAATACACTCAGCAAGTCGCAAACCTACTCATGACCATTTGAAACTTTTATGTTCGTTAAGAAGATTGTTTACCCCTTGTGTTCAGCGTGCCAATGTCTGTGACGCTCGTCGTATGTTGCGATCGTTGTCAATGGAAATTGTGTGGTGTTGATGGGATGAATGGACCATATCGCAAATTATGCTACTCGCGTTGACATTATCTACAGAGCGCTGATTCTAGCTAGGTGATTGTGAATGTGAGGAGTCTTTTGGGTTTGCGAAAAGAATTTCGTTACACGGACTTAAATTGTCTATGTAATTCGCAAAGATCGAAGATCAGAGCCTCGTCGCCAACTCGGAAATGCGTAGGAAGGTATAACAGAAAGATCGCGCGCAGTTCGGGGTGAATTTGTTAGGGTACTGCTCCGGCATTCGCCTGGTGTTGATCGGAGACACCACGGAAAACTACAAATCAGAGCAGGGGGCCGCTAGAATTCTTCTGCGCGGTAAGGCGTGCAAAAGCTTCCTATTATTTGGAGATTTCATTAACTGTCATGCAAATGATGTCTTGTGCGTAACTGCGCATCGAACTGTCAGTGTCTCTCATACGCTGCCGCTTCTGTAGCTAACTAGGTAGTGTCTAAGATCCTGCCATCGTCGAGACTGAAGCCGTAGGCATTTCCGGTCAGAGGCACTGCGGTGACATCAGTAGATGCCCTGAGCAACCTCAGCCGGTGAAAGCGAATAACGTCATCGCTCCTTTCGCCCGGGGAGAACAGAAGCGGGGTGGGGTGGGGCGGGGTGGGGTGGAGCGGGGAGGAGCGGGGCGGGAGCGGAGCGGGGCGGGGCGGAGCGGAGCGGGGCGGGGTAAAGTGGAGAGGGGCGGGGTGAGGAGGAGCGGAACGGGGCGGGGCGAGGCGGATCGGGACGGGACGGGACGGGACGGGACGGGACGGGACGGGACGGGACGGGACGGGACGGGACGGGGCGGGGCGGGGCGGGGCGGGGCGGGGCGGGGCGGGGCGGGGCGGGGCGGGGCGGGGCGGGGCGGGGCGTCGCGTCGCGAAGGCGCGCGGGGGAGCGGATTTTCCGCGACGCCACGCGGAGAGTAGGAGCAGCGGCAGACGCCGCGACGCCTCCGCCCCCGGCGCCGCCTCCGCATCCGGAACGCGTCGCGTCACATGGCGTCGCGCCGCGCCGCGCCGCGTCGCTCGGCCGCTCGAGAAAGTGGCGCGTGCCGCCCGGACGGTCCCACGGCCTTCCCCGCCAGCGTCCTCTCTTCTTTCTCTGCTAACGACCGCCGGCCGGGTGTCGTCAGTCAGCTACGCCACTAGCTACGCTCGCCATGGATCGGTACGGCACGGACGGACAGGACCGGGGAGCGGCAGTTTTTGGGTGGGCCGTGCGCTCTAGAACGGGACTGCACGGGCACTTTCGGGCTCTCCGGTCCGTGTCTTCCATTGCGTGCGACGGCTTCGTAATTGAAGTACAGAAGCAATCTCATTGGGTTCATTTTTAACAACCGAGAAGGAAATCAGGCAAGGAGTCGAAAAAAGTACAAATTATCTTCTCTTCTAAACGAAACGATGACAAAAGGGGAATTTCGCATATTGATGGAAGATGAAAAGTTATTTCAGTGTTCTCTCGATAAATATGAAGCGAAATTGGATATTTTGAAAAATATTAGATATCAATAAATACGTTGCCAATACAATTAAATTTAACTAAAGGACATACTCATAATTGCATTAAATTATTAAACAATTTACGAAAATAATCGGCACTATAATTTACACAAGACACATACAACAAATTGCATTGATTAATGAACTAATAAATCATTCCAAAGCATGTCATAATTTATTCACAGTAAACAAATAAACGAAGTTTTACTAATATTGCACAGCTTGTTATAAGTACCTTGACATTAAAATTTGTCAAATGTTACTCTCTGATTCTGATAGTTTAGCTAACCGATTGAATTACATTTCCTAATAAGGTAGTACATTAAATGAAAATTAATATCACGCAGTACAACTCGTGATAAATGTGGCATTCAACATAATCAAATTGGACGCATTCATGATCGCTTCTCACGCTTCACAAAACCTCACAACTGAAACGGCGCAAACGCCGTTCCAGTTGGAATGCCCAGAAATCTTTCCTTGGGGCCTTTTGCGAACGGCCGAAGGATCGTCCCGTCCCGTCTGCGCCGGCCTCGTGCGTGCACCCTTATGGATATCATTGGATGGACTAAAAAAATCCCGTCCGTGCCGTACCTGCCCAGTGCGCTAGGTTTCAGGCGGCGGTCACAGTTCAGCCGAATTATTTACTAGGCTGTCCGGGTGACGCCACGTCCATGGCGAAGGTGCCGACGTTTCGGTCGCCATTCTGTGACCTTCCTCAGGGCGTGAAGCCACTTGGCAGCCACTTGGCTTTTTCACCCGGGTAGCCTAGTAAATACTGACTCCGGCCGCGAAAGCCTACGCTCTCACGTGCAGCCGAATTGTCTGTTACTAGCTACCAGACGGCTGCGACCGTAGGGCGGCGGTCACTGGACGGCCGATTTTGACCAACATTTCTGCCGGCCGACGTTGGACGGATAAAGCCCAACTAAACAGATCTTCGGCGGCGGTCACAGAAGAGCCAATTTTGGCTGAAATTTCTGTCGGCCGACGTCGGATGTTTGCGTTCGATAAGCCCGATTCCTTGAAGCACATGTTAGTAAATAGAAATTTGCATATTGAACTCGAAAGACCTCTTCCGGTGCACGGCGCCCGGAAATATGGGCTGTCGGACAAAGATCTGTTTCATTTGATTTTGTCGGTTCCATCAGCTGGAGTGTGAAGGCCATGTGTAATACCAAGGCTACCTGGGATTCATGTAGATGGTTTTGAGCATGTCTCTCGCAAAGGTTTCAGAGGCGTGAAAGAAATGAAACATGCGAATTAAGAAGAAACGTAAGAGGGAAGATTGAAAAAAACTTAAGAATACTATGATAAACAAGTTACGGTGCTAGAATGCACTAAAACTTCGGCTGCTGTTTTCCGTCAGTTAACTTCTCAATTGATGTTTGTTTCATTTTTCTCCAAATCTACTGGACAGAATTGAATGAACTTTTTACAGATCTTCAAGTGTACTCCTCTCCATATTTTGACACAGAGATTTTGCAATAACTTGAGTAAGTGAAGATTTATAAATCTACGTAATGTGTTAAAAATGTACAAAAAATACAAGCAAATATTAATGTGTTTTTGAAAACTTAAATTTTTTTTTTGAAAACCCCCGTGTTAAAATCTGATCATATGCTTAAAGTTTCACCTCAGATTGTTATGAATAATTTCTGAGAAAAGGAAAAAAATCGTCAAATTGGGATAGAGGGATAGTGGGAGGGATAGAATATTCCGGAGCTCCCTAAACAAATACAAATCAATAATTTACCGTAGAAAGTTTCCTTGTCTTGCACCATTACTCAAAATAGTTGGCATTTCGTTTTTTTCCAACAGTGAATGTCACAGTCTTGTCTACTAAGTGTAAGTTGAGTGGAAAACCCATTTTTTCTAAAACATATAAACACCGCTGAAAATATTCAAGAAACAAACTTGTTCTTTCGTTCATTTTTAGTAGAAAGACTTTCCCTAACTGCATGATACAAAAATTGATATTCGATTCTCGTTTTTTTTTTTTTTGCGCTTTCTCTTGATGGTTTTGCTCAAGATAAATATTTAGAACAAATCAGATATTGATCATACTGCGCGATCTCTAATATGTTCTTCCTAGTCAGAACTTTTTTCCATTTTCTCACAGCGCTTAAACATTTGTTGGATGTGCTGTATACACAAATGGATCTCACAAACCTATAAAAAATTAATGAAAGTTTTGAAATAATGACGGTAGCAAACACATTTTAGTTGAGAATTATATTTTCTAATCCTTCTTGCAGTATTGAATGACATCAATAAATTATTATTCCTCATTCCTAATTTCCTAGGATTCGCAACAATAACAGAATAAACATTATGGCAGTAAAATGAACATAACCTCATAACATTCAATCTCGAAGAGAATTCATTTTCTAGTTCTTTAATACAAATACAATCGGTAAAACTATTTGGGACTTCGGGGGGAAAAGCTACATTTATTATCCAGACACATAACGAGGAACCATCTAAGATTGTGCTCAATAAGTAAAGTGAGACGACGTAACATTGGATCATAAGAAGGTTTTGGACTCGAAGCTGATTACATTACAGAAATGTCTCAAAATAATCACTGGCAAGTAAAGTGCAGTGTAATGCATGTGTAAAGTGCAGGTTACCTTACTACAGGTTGCATTTACTTGCACATAGCATTGCCACACGTAAATTCCAGGTGTAAAATGAGTCGTTAGTTTATAACTAACTTCAGGGATGAATGGAAACTTTCTTTTTAGAAGGTATTTTTGTCAAATATATTACTTATATTACTTTTTCAAAATATATTATTCTCCGCATAACCTTCTTTAACATTTTTGGAACTGTCATCACTGTCAACAATATTTCTTATGGAACGTAAACGCCGCTAGTAATACTGTGATGCCAATTAAGTTTTTGAATCTTATTGTTTTCCACATTTCGTCTCTATGTGACCATTGCGAGCCTAGGTTGATGCAAAAAATTATTTCAAATACAAAAAGAAAAAAGAAAAAAATCGTTTAATTTTTCAGATTGAAATCGAAAAATACATATTGTTTAATTGAAATTTGCATTATATTTAACAGAGGTTTTAGAAAAAAGTTGAGAAATGAAACTTTGAGCTCTCTTATTCCAAAAACAGACAAATTAATGAAAACATCGCGTCCATAAACAGCCATAGAACGACGGACTTTCCTAATTAGTTCCAAGAGATTAAATGTGAAAGGAAGCTGTGAAAGGGCTTTTCAACATCTTTTCTATTGAGAACTCATTGTTCCTAGAACATACTGCATAAAGCAGTTCAGTTCCATGTCAGGTGACAGAGTTATTCATTCCTTTACTTCTTCCTTCGCTAGAAAGGCTAATGCGGCCTTCGTGTAGAGCAGAAATGGACAAGATGAATCCAATTACCCCAAATGATGGCCTCTTTCTTTGACTTCCTGCCGATCGCTTCCATTTCGGGAACAGGTCAGCAAATGTAACATTGCCTACTTCAAGATTACCCTCCTTTGGTGATGTCGAAGAGGTCTCACTGATTAGATGACAGGCAGGATATACAAGGACAACTACCAGGAAATCATATGTTCGAGTGATAAATTACAAAAAATTGTTTATATACTGCTATGTGCTTAACCGCAATGTAAATATTCTTCCGCAACATAGCGTATAGTGTGCTGTTCTTGTGCAAATCAATGCACTAGAAACTTGGCATTGAATTAAAAGTATTAAAAACTTTTGCTCCCGCTCTCTCCCTATCTTTCCTTCCTTCCCCATCTTCATCCTATCCTCCCGTCCTTTTCATCCACTCCATCTCCCCTTCCCTATCCTTCCCCGCTCTCTCTCTCTCTCTCTCTCTCTCTCTCTCTCTTATATATATATATATATATATATATATATATATATATATATATATATATATATATATATATATATATATATCATTCTCTCTCTGTTTTCTGAAAAAGTAAAACTTCATATTCATTAAGTCGTCAACTCAGATCTTTGATGCCTCGTGAAATCATGCACACTCACACACGTGTCGAAAAGAAAACCAATCTTTGGCTGAATGTTGCGTCATCTACGTTAACTTACCAAATTAGCAGCGCGTATTCTTCACCTTGGCAATTGGAAAGCACGCAATCCCGAAACCAGGGTGCATGACCCATCAATTGGATGACCGCGGGCGTCATCACGCCTCATTTCCGACGTAATTTCCACTCGCGCACTTGACGTCAGCCTCCGCCTCCGCCTTCGTCGCCCGCGAGCCTCCCCGGCGCCGCTTTCCCCTCCGCCCCCGCCCCCCCGCCCCCCCGCCCCCGCCCCCGCTCCTGCCGCCCGCGCCAGCGGCGCTCCAGTCTCGGGTGCGTGCCAAGGGCCAGACTCGAAACAGGTTGATTTTGAACACAGACATATTCTTTTTCGAAACGAAAAATAAATTATTGAATTGAAGAATGAAGAATCTGTACTAAAGGACAGGATGTCACGATGGTCTCGTCAGGATGGCCTCACTAGGGAGACTGAAAACAGGTTGATTTTGAGAAACGACATATTTTTTTCGAAAAGACAAATAAATTATTTAACTGAATAAGAAAGGAACTATTCTCTATGAAGTCTCATCAGGGAGACCCCGCTGGCGAGACTAGCAAGCAGGTTAATTTCGAGAACTGACCTTTATTTCGAAACGACAAATAAATTATTTAATTAAAAAGAAAGAATCTGTTCTGTAGGGAGTTTAGTCTAGAAGGTCCCACTGACGAGACTAGGAACAGCTTGATTTTGAGAACCAACAATTTTTCGGAAAGGGAATAATATTTTTAACTGAAGAAAAATTGATTTTCTGGGAATTGATTTTGGGAATCGACATGTTTATTTTTCGAAACGAAAAATGAATTATTTAATAGAATAAGAAAAAATCGACGGTCTCGAAATAATTTCTTCACAGCAGATATATAGGTCATCCTGTTCATAATAAAATTAGTTACAAATTTTGCATCCTGATTTTTTTGGTTCTGTTTCTAAAGCACTTTGTTCAATCAATACCCAATTATTTGGGTATTTGAGATGTGAAAAAATGATTACTTTTATCAATTTCGATTCAGTTAGTTAATTATTAACTGTCATCGTAAAAGAAAACGTGAACTAGTAGTAAATAATCTAGAAGGAATGAATAAAATCTTTTATAACTGTACGTGTAATTTCATTGTTAACATTATTTTCTCAATACCATTCCAGAAAAAAAAATCATTTTTAGGAATATGTGGCTGTAAGCTCAAGTCGAGCTGCTATTTTCGACACGTCGTCCACGCCTCCCTCCATATCGTTACCGGCGCTACCACTGCCATAGCTACCGCCGCACCCGTCCCCGCCACCGTCGCAGTCGTGATTCCTCTGGTAACATTTACATCCCCCACACCGTCCCTATCATTGCAACCGTCTCCACACAGCCATCATCACCACCACCACCACCACCAGCACCACCACCACTGACGCCGCGACGGCGTCGTCCCCGCTGCCGTCGCCCCCGCGAGAAACCCCTGCACGGCGCGTTGCGGAGCCGGCTTTCTCCAGCATCACTTTCGTCAGCGGCCGCTCTGTGGCGCGCCGTCGACGGCCTGCCGCCGCCGCCACCGCCGCCGCCGCGGCCGACCACGAAAGTGTGTCAAGGAGTCTGAACGCTACAGGGCGAGCGCCCGCCGCCCGTTCACGGGATGAACGAGTGAATCGGCCGCCGCCGCCGCCGCTGCGTGCGGTGCGTGGCGGTGGCGGCGGCGGAGGGGGGAGGAGGGGGAGGAAGGGGGAGGGGGCGGGGTGCTCTGGAATGCGGACGCTGCGAGCGCGAGAGCAGCAAGGTCAACGCGCCTCTGACAGCCGCACGTCGCCGCCACCGTCGCCGCCACCGCCCTTCGAGATGCTTCCAGATGAGATTCTCTTCTCTGTTTACGTTGCGCCGCGCTCGCCACTTCATTCGGGCTTCGCCAGTCCATTCTAAAATAAACAAATCTTACTCAGCCACAGAGGATTGATTTTTCGTAAATTTATTTGAGAATTGTATGAACGTTTTAGTTATTGAACCGTTTCATTATTGAGATGATTTCATTAAATTGACGTACAACAAGTTATTATTTTAATGCTCATAGTGCATTTTCTAAATCGGAAATAATAATGAACGGCATGAAAGGTCACTGAAGAAACTACCGCGAAACTATCAGAATGCGAGTTACATAGTACAGCCATCTCAAGAAGCAAAATATACAGCAACATATTCGCAAAGTCACTGACTCACTATATTGAAGCCGTTTCAGTTACGAGAGTAAATGATGTCATCTTATGTAGTATTTCTGCTATGCTTTTCCGCATTTCAGTCAGTACGACATAGTAATCCAGTGTTCGCTGCTTAAATTTAACCAATCATGCATTTGTACTGTTTTGAAGGGAGCGCGAGGTACTAATGGAGCCAACCAAAGAAATAACCGACAATTTCGAAAATGTCAGTTGCACGTTATTTAATTATATTACACGCAATTACATTAGACGTACAAATATGTTTTGAAATACTTTAATAAAAAATTACTGTTTCTCAGTTTTCTTAATAAATAATAAAATTTGTCAATTTTGAATCATCACCGTCCGTTTCTGAACTTATACGACGCTTAATTTATTTCAACTTTTTACTTCGACATTTATTAGATATTAAGATTTTTAAGGAATAGAGCATACCTTGTGCGAAGCAAAAATCCATTTATAATGAAGGATATTCTGCGTTTTTCCTTATAATCCTATTCTTACTTTATTTTCTAATAATTTCTGAAAGTCAGAAGATTTCTATCATATGCCATTTGACATGTAGCAATCTAGAAGGTATATTGTTGATGCAGTGGAAAAAAATCTTGAGTAGAAACAAAATGCATTTGGAAACAAGGGCAGAATTACAAACTGAGTGCAACATTCATATTTTCAATAATCGTTCTAACGACGATACTCGTTGTACTGTATAATTGAAGTCTTGCATTGTGTTATAAGATTGATTACATTATAATCGCAATGTTGCATGTGTTTATTAATATTTTCCCGTTCGAAATCTCAAACAGTCTAAATTTTGTGTTCGTCAACATCGCCTTCCCAATTATCGATGCTTATATCTGCTCTATAGTTACAAATGGACTCTGAAGGCCCATTCACAATGCAAACGTTAACATAAACATAAGCATAGCGCATAGACATAAACATTATCATAAGTGATGGACTGAAGTATTCACAATGTCTAACATAAACGTAAGCAAAATAAGAGTTTCTATTGGCTGTGAGACATTCTGGTTTACTATTGGATGGATGTGAGAATCGATTTCAAGATATCGACTCTATGTCCCGTATGGCGTTAGTTCTTCTATCGACTGTGCTCCAATTTCGATTCTCGATTTTGAGTTACCTTTCTGTGATTGGTTCATTTCTTATGTCTTTCGTAAGCATAAGTACCGAAGCTTGAAGCTTGCAAGCTTTTAAGTTAACGTCTTTCGTGTTATGCTTATACGAACGCATTGTGAATGAGTCATAGACGTAGTCCTAACTTTTATATAAACGCCATGCTTATGTTTATGATTGCATTGTGTATGGGCCCTTAGAAATATTTTTTTCGATTTATGATTTTTCTTCTCTGTCCTCGCAAATAGAAATGGTGTGCATAACCAAGAAATAGTTGGACAAACGTTACAAATATTTCCTATCAGAAAGCCAAAGCTCGTCTAAACATATGTTACTCAAGACTAGTATATTACGAACATTTGTAATTAAGTACTTTTAAGGCGGCTCAACACACGCGGCATTCGTGAAGCAGCGAGCTACTGCACGCCCAATCCCGAACAGCTGATGTGTTCGGCGAATGGTCGCTGCCTTTGATGAGTCCTGAAGATCGACACGCGGTGGGTAGGGCGAGCAAGAAATGTTCATCACTCGGCAAATAGGAGCAACTCATTCACTCTACTTGTGATTCGGCAAGCCGTTGCTCTCTACTTGCCGAAAAACGAATGTCTGGGGCGTCTTTAGATAACAGATGTGAAGATGCTTTTGTTTTGTATTGAAAAATGTTTTTCTGTATTTAAAGAAAGGTGTTGCGTCACGTACTCTGAAAAGCAGAAGTTACGCAACGTAACGTTGAAGAACACGCACTCACCGAACGTAACCGAACAGCCGTAGATAAACGACTTTGAGAGCAGCCGTTTTTGAGAATGTAGATTGAACGATAATGTTGACGTGCTGCATGGCTGGGCGGGCGGAGACGCAGGCGGCTTTTCCGGTAGTGCTGGGAGGCGGTGGCCCGCGCGGCGAGGTGTCGCATCGCGTCAAGGCGCCCCGTCCCGCCCCGCCCCGCCCCGGCCCGCCCCGGCCCGCCCCGCACCACGCTCCGCCCTGCCCCGCCCCGCCCCGCCCCGCACCGCGCTCCGCCCTGCCCCGCCCCTCCCCGCCCCGCCCCGCCCCGCCCCGCCCCTCGCTCCTCCCCACCCCGCCCCGCACCTCGCTCCGCCCCGCCCCGCCCCGCCCCGCCCCGCACCTCGCTCCGCCCCGCCCCGCCCCGCACCTCGCTCCGCCCCACCCCGCCCCGCCCCGCGCCGCACCTCGCTCCGCCCCACCCCGCCCCGCCCCGCCCCGCCCCGCACCTCGCCCCGCCCCGCCCCGCCCCGCCCCGCTCCGCACCTCGCTCCGCGCCACGCCACGCGGCGGCGGAAGAAGCCGGAGGACTCGGAGGACCGGGAGGGGGATTGAACCTGCCCGCCCGCCCGCGGCGACGCCGCGCAGCGCAGCGCAGCTCAGCGCAGCGCCGCACTGCGCAGGCCTGCGCCTGCCTGCGCGCGCCCGGGCGAGCGACCCCGCGCCCGCTCTGGCCCCGGCCAACCCGGCCCAACGCGGCCCAACCCGGCTCCGGCCCCGGGAGGTCGTGCGCCCGGCCACGCCGACGGGCTCGCCCCACGCCGCGCCGCGCAGCACAGCCCAGCACAGCACAGCACCTGCTGCGACGCACAGCACGCGGGACGGTCTTGTCACATGCAGACATCGCCTGCGAATCATCCACGTTCGAAATTAAAACATAAATGTTAATAAAACGCCGCCCCGAAACCATCGATGATTATTTCAAACGTCGGTCCAATATATACGATGACTTTGAACATCGTTCTAACACCATCGATCATTTTAAACATCAGTGTTTTTAAAACTGCATTACTAGCTATTAATATTCATTCGGGGGGCAGTAATGTAATGGTGGTCAGGTTTATTAAATTTTAATTTAGATTTGACTGACAAAATGAAGTTAGAACATGATCAGAGCTATTAACAAAAGTTGTGTTATTTGATAGGATAATTAAAAAAGGTAATATAGATTTCATTTATTTGCCAAACCTCAATTTGCTCTATTTTTCACCCATAGTCTCTTTGGCCCGAAGAATGTTCAATTTATATGTATTTCAAAATTATTAAAAGGTTTTGTTATGATAGTACTTTATTTCATTAAAAAAAATGACACGTAAAAAATCTAAAACAATAGGTTTATCTATGTTAAAAACATTGACTGAAAGATTGATGTTTAATACACGGATGTTTTTATAAAAATATCCTTGTTTTGAAAGCATCGACATCGGTGTTAATCTCCTAGTACTATGACGTATCATGAGTGCCTACTTCTTTATGCATCAAGTGCGTGAGGGAGGGAATATACAAAATTGTGGTTCAAACTACACACAAAAAACAATGAAAACAACTGCTTTGAAATATGTATTTATTAAAGGCAATAAACTACAATGTTGGGTTGACATTGAATTACTGTCAACGCGATGATTGTAAACGTTTCATCTTTGAACATGTGTTTTACTGCGTTCTTTGGAACACTTATATTCTTAGCCACAGAATAGCATTGTTTAAAATCTGTAGCTTCCTTATTATCCTTAATCAACGCGTTCAAAATCTAACAATTTTGTTTTTTACTGGCTAATTGCCGAAGTAAACAGTTAAATTTCACATGACCAAAATGGGTAGATAAAGTTCGAAATATTATAGAACTAGCTTGGAAACATACTTCGGACTCAGGTAGAAGTATTATGAAACCTCACCCTCTTAAAAACCAATTCATCCCAAATTTCCAAGCCAATTAATTCCTGCTTTTCATTTTCAATAACGACATTTTTTAATTTTAGATTTTCAAGTTAATGGTATTTTCCTTAGTAGAGCTTCAATAAGAAATGTCAGTGAAGTGTAACCACACTGAGAAGGAAAAACTATACGTACATTTCTTTTTCTGTATCAATTAGTAAAATGTTGTCGAGAATCAATTTATTACTTCACTCACGGTAAAGTACGTCATAGAAATAATCTTAAATGTTTCTTTCGTGAAATAGTCTTCCATATTTTAAGTTCAGTCACTAGGACAAATAGAGTGAATTCTTATGTTTGGGGCTCACAATAATACTTACTGTTGGATGTATCCTCTGGTTTGAAATAGAAAGTCGGGCGAATCCTTCCCCTTCTCACCTCGAAATGATCAGGGAAGTGTGTTGGTCAGTGACGGTGCGACTATTTAATGTGACGAGCTACTGCCCGCAGTTGTCTTATTATTCTCGCATCGCCTGGTTCTCGTTACATGTTCGCACAGTTCATTGCACCTAACAGGAAACCTACGTAAAAGTTGATTTCGAGTGAAATTGTAAGTGGATTTAGTGAAGTATTCGTATCCATTTCAGATTCTCCTCTTTGGCGTTGACATGATTTTTTGCATCCTTTCTATCATCTGTATGGTTTCAATATTGTTTCTTCTTCAGTGTAATAACACGTGCATTGAATATGCTATTAAGACCTACAACTTTCAAAGATATTTTGTGTTGTTTCAGATTTGCTTTTACCTAATTAATTTGTTATTGGTTTTCTATTTTGTATGGTACATTGTTTTTTAATCTACTGATCATTTCAGTGCCCACGCTGGAGTTATAATCATAGGCGTGGTTCAAGGCAAGGAGGGGAGGGGAGGAAAACTACAGTTGTGGGCTCCTTTTTGCATTAAACTTTTTATATTTACATGTGGCATTTTTCTATAAATAAATAAAGCATACTACAGGGAGGATGCCATTATAAATTTAATGAAACAATTAATACATACAATTTATTTTATGTTGAACAATTTGTAGGGTTACCAGATGATTTGAAGAGTTTTTTCCCCACATATCGTGTATCAACTACCCCTTAGTAACAGCTTAAAAAGAGGAAAATCAGGAATCGATCATATTTATGGAATTAAAATGTTTTATTACATAAAGCTATGATTCTAATCACATATTTAATGGTGTAGTAGGGATTCTTATATGTATATTTCATGTATGAAAACAATGAAACTTGTTATTCAAAGATGGCGAGATAAATTGGAAATGTGCCCTTTGAAGCAATTTTTGACAAGGCTTTAAAAGGATGTAGTAGGAAGTAGTAAAATGTCTTAATGTTTCTTTCGTGAAATAGTCTTCCATATTTTAAGTTCAGTCACTAGGACAAATAGAGTGAATTCAATGGCTGAAAGCTGGTACTTGGCCCGACACTTCATCAACCGGTCGGGAGGTTAGAGCTGGTGTCGGCTGGGGCGGTGGGGCAGGTCCCGGCCGGGTTTAATATAAATTCAGCACGATAATATACATGTACTACATTTTACTGCGTTTTAATAGATTTTATTACTGTCCATTGATAATTATTGTACACAACAGATCACAATTTTATTTCTTTGGTATTTGAGGACGTACTAATTGAAAAACGTCTTGGAATCGTAAAAGATATTACTCTTTTTGATTTATGCTGTAGACATTTTTAAAGAAAAATGTCAATATATTATTACTGTTTAAGAAAAGAAAAAATCTTTATAAATATATTCAATGAATCTTCTGTTTTCACTTTTGCCACCCAACATTTCTTTTCTTCTTGGTATCGAATGAAACGCTCTTCATTTTAGACAGCCCCGTATCCTGATCACAAGCAAAGTATTCTGAATACTAAATATGCCAACTAGCTTATAAGCAGTATATGAATATGACTAACTATCTAGCACGAGTAGCCAATCATGCTTAATTTAATCAAAAAACAGTTCATAAATAGCTGAGTTTAAAAATCGAAGTTACCCCACCATAAGAAGTACCCTACCTGCGTTTTCGGATCCGAACTAGCAACATCGATGTCCATGTTTCCCGAACATCTATGTTTTCAGAACATCTATGTTTTCAGAACATCTATGTTTTCAGAACATCTATGTTTTCAGAACATCTATGTTTTCAGAACATCTATGTTTTCAGAACATCTATGTTTTCAGAACATCTATGTTTTCAGAACATCATAGTTTTTATAGAAGCATCGATGTTTTAAAAGTCAATATATTAAAGACCGTGGTTTTGTAGCATTAATGTTTTGTGCCCGATCCTCTGATTCTGAATGAAAAATTTCAATAATCACAATTGTGTAAAAGTATAAACATGAAATAATACCTGCTAACTTCATCAAGCGTTCACTGTTCGTATTTTTTTTTAAAATTTTGATTACTGTTAAATCTTAAGTATAAATTAATAAACACGGACACTGTGAAATTAAAGTTTGTTGCACCCGAATACAATGTTACAAGTTATTAAACCACCTTTAAAACACGCGTTTTGTTATCGACATCACTAATCCCAACCAAGTTAAACAGGTAGAGGTGCCTCTGGGGGCCAACTTATGTTACTGCAGTGCCTCTGACCGGGAGGTCCTAGGTTCGAATCCTGCCAATAGAAGGATGTTCGACACTAGATAGCTAGGTCGAGTTCTGTCGCTGTCTGGGGGAGAATGCTAGTATGCGGCTGCTCTGATCGGTAGTTTCCGTGGTTTCTCGGATCAATACTAGGCGAATGCCGGAGCAGTACGGTAAGAAACGGGCCACGGATCGCGCGCGATCTATCCTTCCCTTTCGTTGTCCTATCCTACAAACGTACACTACCATGCACTACACTACTACACATGCCGGGAGACCGGTCGGGAGGTTAGAGCTGGTGTCGGCTGGGGCGGTGGGGCAGGTCCCGGCCGGTGAGGTACCTGGTTGGAGGGGCCCCATTAGCCGACGGTAGGACGGCGCCGCATCTCTCTATCCTGCGAGGCAAGATCGCCGCCACTTGCCGAGGAACAAACCTGCAATACTCTTACGGGACAAACGTCTTTAGACGACCGAAACGGAATAGAGGCGCGTGTTCAGTAGCAGAATGGAAGAGAGTGGAGAAACGTGTTTAGTAACGTCGCTGTTTCATTTCGAACCAAAACGGTATAGAGGCGCTTCGCGCACGGCGCCACCGCCGCCGCCCACGCACCTCCTTTGCAGCTGCGAGACGCTGGCGGCGACGGGCGCGCGTTCCCTGAAGCCGCCGCAGCATCAGCAGCTGTTTACGGCGCGGCCTAACACACATATTTACCCGGCGTCGCTCGCCGCCCCGCGCCCCGCCCCGCCCCGCGCCCCGCGCCCCTGCACGCCCCGCGCCCCGCTGCATCCTGCGTAACAGGAATTCCGCGGCCGCGCCGCGCGCATTCCAGGCCGGCACGCGCCCACGCACCTTGGCGCGCCGGCCGCGGCAGCCTTATTTCCGTGTCGGAAGGAAAGAATTTGCCGACTGCTCTCCTCTGGCTAACAGCGTATCTAGGAAAAGGGATGCTTTTGGATTTGAGAATTCTAGTAAACGTACTTCCGTGTGTGACGTACAGTTCAATTCGATTCAATTCAGCCTTATTTCCGTGTCGGAATTTCAATATTTTAAAATATGTTATCGTATTGAAAATTGACATTGTTTTACCAGTTGATAAAAGTGTTTCACTAGTTGAAATCAAGAACTATATAGCATGAAAACTGTGTTTTGTTTGTTTTTTACAGTAAAGTAATGTACGTAGTACAGAAATACAAAAAAAAGGACACGAGAAGAAAAAATATAATGAATAAATATCGTCAACACTGAATGGGAGTGATGATGTATGTGGGCATCATTCGCGAAATAAATGATTCCGTTTGTTCCATTAACCACTTTACAAAATCAAAATACTAACTAATCTATCTGAGTTCAAGTTCTGTTATTTAAGAATCGAACTCTCGTAACGTCACCTTGTTGTTACACTTACCTTGCGTTTTGCTCGAGAGGATCCCTCAGTTGGACCACTTCGCTGTCGGGGCGCAGGATGTGGGACAGTCGCGGTCACCGCCACTGCAACCGCAGCACATACGACCAGTGCAGTGCCTCGCCGCGATTACGGCGAAATGAGCCGAAATGTACTCTCAAGAAGATAAAAGGAGGAAGGAGAGGGACAGAGAAAACCGATGGGAGTAGAACCATTTATATATCTTGGTTAATTACAGAGGATAAAGTAGTGAAACTGTCCACGGAAGTTACTTGCTGCTTATACTCGTAGAATGACATCGATCGATAGGCAACGAACGATACATTTCTGAACAAAATGATGCAGGGAAAATGAAGGCAAGAGAGACGCTATAAAGTATAATGAAAAATATTTTCAGTGCTTGTATTTGTGTGTACATAATGAAGCATTGCTCCAAATGATGTAGGAACATACTTAATGACAAAACTAAGAAATATTACGAGTCTTTTGCCTTAAATCACTACAAATATTGAAAAATATTTGGACACATTGTCTTAAAGTCAACCATTTTGAAGGAACAATCAAGTTTTGAGGTAGACTTTTCAGTATTATAAATCCAATTATATTTTTTAACACAAATATTTTCGGAAGTATTAATCTGATTATGTTATTACAATTTAATAGTAAGTGAAAATAGTTATTTAATTGAATTAATACATTATATTCATATATTACAAATAATAACTTTAGAGGCTGAAACTCTTGGAAGATTTCATTTAATAGAAATGAAAAGATTCAATAAAAGGGTTTGAGCTCATTAAATGAGAAAAATATAGAGATTCTTGTTTTCTTATCTTATTTCCAAATGCAGGTTAAGGAATCGATCGTCCCTAGAAGCCCTGAGGTGTGGGAATCGTTCGGGCCCACTGTGCCGAGCGAGGCGGCGCGACGCCCGGAGGGAAACCGAAAGCACCGCCCCCGGCGGAGCAACAGCGAAACCGAATTTTGGTTTCGTTTGAGGGCGCCGAAAAGGAACTTATTTTTACTTTTCGTGGGAGAAAGACCCGTCTTCGTCGTCGTCGTCGTCACCGAAAGGGAAGCGCAGCGAGCCCGGGCGCGCACAGTGCCTCTCTTGATACCCTCGATTGTGGCCGAGCGCCTACACACACACACACACACACACACACACACACGTACGCGCATTGAGGGGGGGGGGTTCCAGATCACCCGGAAGGCGATAGCGCTTTGGAGACCGGGGAAAAGAATGTGTGAGAGCCTGCCTTCGGGGCTCCCGTTTCCTCAAACGCGTCCTCCGGGGGTGGGCGGAGAGTGTGCGGAGTGCCGGGCTTTTGTGCCGGGCGGGATCACCACCGGCTGCGCACCCGGCGGCGGCGGTGGCGGCGGGGGCAGGGCGGGGCGGGGCGGCGGGCGAGGAGCCGGTTCGCGAGGGTGCTCCAGCAGCGCTACGCCCTCCAAGAATGTCCCACCCCCGGGCCAGCGCGTTGCGGGACGCGGGATCCCTACCCCTCCGGCGGAGGAAGACCTTTCGTTTTTTATGATTGTCACCAGACGCGCCGCCCTCAACGGGAGCCTCCGCCGCCGCCGCCGCCGCCGGTTACGAACGCGAGAGCCCTTTCTTCACAAAATCCGGAATATTCAACAGAGCGCTCGGAAGAATATGTTTACAGGATGTTCGATTCTGGCGCATTAAAAAACTACCATTGCGAGAGTTCTGTTTTAAAAAAAATTGTGAATTTTGAATAGAATAATCACAGAAACATCTGTTTGGAAAAGAAAAAAAAAATACAGTGAGTAACCAAACTTGTAGCCAAGTGCAGAACTATCAAGTGTATTTCAAATAAATATAACCATGTTTCCTTACATGAATAAGAATTCTAAATTTATTTCATAAATGTATTAATTGAACTATTCTTACAATATAAACAAATTTTACGATAGGTAACTTGCTCCTCCCAGCCGAACCTTTTGTATAGAATAGAGTATATTTCACAATTATTTTTGTAATTTCTTGGGTCCTTCAATAAGCTGGCCTGGGATCCCACCCCGGTTGAAAACCCGATGTGTGTATGTGTGTGTGTGTGTGTGTCTGTGAAAAGGAAAGGTCGACCGTTTTGTTGGAAGCGAAGGCTGAGGCCTCTCTGGGGAAAGGAGAAATTTTTATTTATGAGATTAATGGGAGATGAACGTCCATCCTTCGCCCGTCAGGAGGAATTTTTCCTGTCCTCAGCGCCATGCGAGACACTTTCGCTTCGCCCTCACCTTCCTCCCTCTGCTGCAAGGAGCTACGTGAGCGTACAATCAAGTGAGGTTCTCAGCACACTCATCTTGCCCTACTTTCTGTGAAAAAGAAGCTCACAAAGATTTCAATAAAGTAACGTGTATTACTTTCCAACTCGCTATACATGCATTAATTGATAATAGTAATGTAAAGTGTATGTTTGGAAACGTGCACTGGTTTTCTTGCCATCGTTTCCAACAGGCCCGAATATGTCAAGCAGTGAAGTGAGTAATAACAGTAATATGAGGAAAGGTAGCTGAAGGCCACAGATGTTTACTTTTATTTGAATGTTTGATTAGTAATCTCAACAAGAAAATGTGGTTATTGTTAAATGAGTTACCTGGTAATGTTTACCGATGTTGAAGATACTAGATACACTGAATTACCAAATCAGGAACTTGAATCCCTTCCGTCAAGAGTATTTTATGGAAGATATTTGATATTATTTGCAATATTTAAGTATTATATCGAAGAAATATTGCCTTGTAATATTTATTGACAATGTATTTCATTTATTCAATATAAAAATTCTGTATGACCTGACGGAGAAGTACAATCTGATCTTTTAAGAATCAAATATCAAAGGAGAAGCGAGGATGTGGTAAAATAGGAAATTAAGAGAAATATTGAGGATGGAGTATGAATCCTAGGAATATTCGCCTTCGTAAATTTCATTGAAACAGGAGAGGGCACTTTCTATTGGCAGATATATATTTACTTTCTATGGAGAGTTTCTCCAGGTATTTACTTTCATTTGTTTAACTTTCGATAAGATTGTTCATTAAAATACACTTCAACAGATCAAAGAAGACTTTTAATAGTGAGTGACTGACGAATGAGAAAACACTAGTTTCTCTGCTGGGAGCTCCAGACTTCTACTCTCCCCTCTCCCTTTCGTAAGGCGTGTGAAGTGCCAGGCGCAGCCGTGTTACGCAGGCGGCGGCGGCGGCGGCGCGACTGCGTGGGTGCGAACATCGCGACGCCCCCGCGCCACGCGTCGCCACACGCACGCACACACGCGCCGCATTCCGGAGCGTTCGGCAGGGCGCAGGAGCCAAGGAACACGGCGGGCGGGGGAGGTGGGTGGGCGGGTGGGCGAGCGGGCGCGGTGGCGCGACCGCCGACGACTCCGGCCAGCCGTCGCACCAACGCGCTCGCCGCCCGCGCGACCCAGTCGAACGACTCGGTCGCGCAACAAGAAAACAAAACAAAAACAAAACACAAGTGCTTGGAATTACCATAAAAATTTATTGTCCATTTAACATAAAAAATCGTCCATCGTTTCATAGAAACGATCTCTTTTTCCTCTCTCGCGTGGTATACAGAGCGCGGGGCGCCGCGGCGCGGGGGGGAGGACCGGCAGCGGGCGGGCGAGAAAGACTTCTGCTTCAACTGCGACCAGCTTTTTTTTTTTAATTAAATAGAGCCCGTCCTCGCTTCCGGTGCCTCCGCGGCCGCGCCGCGGCGCCGCCATGGAGTAGTGTTCTGTTGCAACATTCCTCTCAAAATATATATTTATTATTATTATTTTCTTCGTGTGACTAGGACTAACGTCGTGGTATATTGGTTGTGTGGCGGACGGGGTGGACTGGCGTGCAGAACGGGACGGCGGGACAGGTTCGGGACGGGACGGGACGGGTGTCGAGAGCGGTGCGAAGGGGGCGGGGCGGGGCGGTTTGGGCCGGCGGGTGCTGTGCCTCTTCTGGAGGAGGAGGAGATGGTGCTGCCGTGGGCGTCGCCGGGCGACGCTCGGACAGGCGCGACTCGATTCTCCGCGTTCGCCGCCGTTGAATGGCGCGTCCCGCGCAGCGCCTTTTTTTACTGCGGGTGCGAACACCTCGCTCCCGCGCCACCCTCCCGACTATTCACGCAACGGCGGCGAAGAGGAATGGGGGAGTTGATGTTGCGGAAAAGAAGCGAAGTGAATCTATGCCCCCCCCCCGCCCCGCCGGGGGTGTCTGGAGGGCGAGGGGTGGCCCGCCCCTGGCTACGCCCCGCGGAGGGGAGACGGGAGAGACCGCCCGTCTGGTGACGCGGCTGTTGACAGACGGATGGCCGGCACCCCGTACGTTACACGGGCGGGCTTTGGGGAAGCGGCAGCAAATTGCGGCGAAGGAACATTAAATGACAGGCTAAATGCGCGCAATACATTTTAAGTGGCGTCAATGACGGTGGCTTGAATTACATGCCCGAAAGCAGTCTCTGGATTTCATCCTACACGAGTTCGTACATTAGATGCAATAAATAAGAAGGTAGAGCACGTACACTTTTAGAGAGTCGCGAGCACATAGAGAACTCTAATAAATTAAGTCTACGACACGAATGAATCATGAAGTTTAAATTAAAAAATTACAGAAAATGAAAATAATGGATTATGAGCAAACAATTAATAAGCTTCTGAAAACACCCCAGCAAAAATATAAGAGAGCTCCCCACGACATAAAATCCACAAACCGCACAAAAAAAATCAAAGAGTTGTCCTCGCAAAGCCAGACGGGGAAAGCGGTTGGTAACGGCCATCAGCGAAATGCCCGGGGAACGACGCCGGGCTGCGCGGACGGCGCGACCCTTCCCGTCGGAAATGTGAGGTTAGGACGCGCGTTCGGGGCGCGAGCTGTCGTCGCCGCCGCCGCCACCGCCGCCGCCGCCGCCGTAGTCCGCCGGCGGCGGCGTGAATCGGCCGCGAGAGGTCGTCGACCGGCCGCGGGCGGCGGTGGCGACGGCGGCGGTGGCAGCGGCAGCGGCAGCGGTGAGGGCGGTGGTGGCGCGGCGTTTCACAAGCGCGAGCGAGCGAACGCCCGTCCGTCGCCGCCGCACGCACCGAGCGCTCTCGCTTGCCGAGCAGCGCGCGCACGCGTGCCGCGCGACACAGCGACCCACGCGGCCTGGCAGTGGCAGACGCGACCCCGCAGGGGCGCGGGCGAAAGGGGGGAGGTGGTGGGTTGTAGTCCAAAACGTCACCGTTGTTTCGTTACAAAAAAGACAAAATATAATAAAAAAAATGAATATACTTTAAAAAAAACTGTCTTAAAAATAAACACTGGTAGGCTGTATATTCTACGAATAGTTCAATAAAAAAAAGCTTGTGTGTTGCAGCTTACATTGCTAACATAGTTGGTAACGACATTTTTCTCTATACAATCTGTTCGTTAAAAAAAAGGCATCAAACATGATGGTTCTGTTTCATTACAAAATACACACTCCTTGTATATGCTCATTTGATTCGCTCCCCGGGGTCTCCCCTGGGGGTTTGTAAGAATAAGACTAGCTACGCAAAACCTTTTATACACAAGTGGCGAGGAGCGCCCGCCCGCCCGCCGGCGGCGGCGGTGCCTTTGACAGCGACCGCCGCGGCACGTGCACGTGCGCCGAGGCGGGGGCGGGTGGGCGCCCCTCGGTGCGCCGCCGCGGCCGCGCCAGACGGTCGTCAACATCGTCATCGTCATCGTCATCATCCCGGCGGCGGGCGCGGCCGGGCGCGACGCGGGGGCGGGGCGGCGCGGGGCCAAAGCCGCCGCGCGCCGGGCGCCCCGCGTACCACACTTCAACCCTTACTGTGTTTCAGAATAACATTATACAAAATAATAAAAATAGGAAGTTTTACAACAACTCACAATGAATTACATTTTTTTTTCAACATTTTTTTTGTAACATCGCGATGACTGTTCCTTCCGATTATTTTTTTTCCATGCTACAGAAATTGTACACTCGCATTGTTTATTTTTTTGTTCTATATAAAAAATATCTTCGTTTTTTAAATAAATATGTGCCGCTTACCAAGCGCGGGCGGCGAAGCGGGGGCGGGGCGTGCGGGGCGGGTCGTGGCGGGGCTAGTGCGGCCGCCGCCTCCGTCTCCGCCGCCGGCGCCGGGGCAGGCGCAACCGCGCTCTCCTGGCGCCGCCGCCGTCGTGCAGGGCCGTCGACATCTCGCGGCTGCGGGCTGATGATGATGCTGCTCGTCCCATGGCTCAGGGGTGCATAGCAGGATGGCTGTTCGGGTGAAGCCTGTTGCTGCTGCTGCCGCCGGTAAGGCACGCCCGCACAGGGGCCTTAGTACAGACCGGTGGGGTCCAGCTGCTTGGGGTCCATGGCTGCGGTTCTGCTGGCGCTGTCCACGAAGGCTGCCGTCTCTCGACCAGGAAGTAACAGCGGCGTGGCTGCTGCTGAGGCAGGCGGGGCCCGGTGCAAGGCTCGACTGCTGGCGACTGTCACCGCGACCTCTCTCTCTCTCCTTCAGTACAGGCCGGTGGGGTCCAGAGTCTTGGGGCCCATGGCTGCGAGTTGAAGTGGCGGAACGTAGAAAACAGTAGAGTTCACGATCACAGGCGTCACACCCGTCCGGTCGACGTCGCACGTCCAACACGACGAGCGAGCGTAGAAGCGAGAGAGAGCACCGACCCGAAGCGGAAGGCAGCCAGCGGGCAACTGAACGCGCACGGGGCGGCTGCGTCGGTTTATACGCGCGCGCACGGGCGGGCCGGCGGTGAACGGCTGACGAAGCAGAGGGCGAGCGACCGCGCGTGGCGAGAGCTGCTGCGCGTCTGGTGCACGGCCTCGCTCGCTCCTGGGACTCGACTCGGGCGCGCGCTGTACAGCGCCCGGCCCCCGCCGCCGCGCCAGATAAAGGCGGCGGGGGACCCCGGTGGAGGGGGGCGCCCCCCCCTGGCCCCCCCTCTACTCGGCCGCCAGCGCCGCGCGCGCCGCGCCGCGCCTGCCCCCACCACGTCCAGGAAGTTCACGCTGGTCCTGGATTCCTAAACCTTGGCCTCCGCGCGCGCGCGCGCTCGCGCACGGGCATAAGCGGGCGTGGACGCACGGCGCGGACGCACGGCGCGCGCACGCGGCTTCTGCCAGCTGCGGAAAACACCGACAGTTTCTATTTTATCAAATTTCGTAATGCACACTTTTGTAGAGCACGTTCTGCAAAACCTATTTTCCATTTTTGTTTGTTTTCTAGTGTTTATGGAACAATGTATTCGTAAGATGCATTTCCTCCATGCTCCAAAATTTCTGTTAAAAAATGGTGTTTTTCGTACGATGAAGAGTGTCCTGAAATAGTTGAATTCTATCATTAACTATGAAGCAGAATTTAAATATTTTCCCTTCTTTAAATAAGTATTGCAAATAAGCTCTTCACTTCCATGTGTCCCTGTAGAATAAGGGAGACATTGTCAACATTTGCAGGTCATGTAAATGTCAAACTGTTCGTTCTCGCAAACGCATGATTTACGGTTACTACATGTGGAGTGCTGAAGATGTGCAAAGTACTCGTTCTACAGGCCCTCAATGTCTCAGTCCCATCCTGTCTGTTTATAGTATATCGTGATCCATTCCTTCAGAGATATTCACCTGCGAGTTAGTATGCATTTAGCACCTGCATGAAAACAAATGTACTATGTTATTATAGCGGTAAATAGCTGCTGTACGCATATTCGACGATCGTGATGTATTGTGTAATTGAAAAATGCACTTATACTTCATTCTCGAAAATACGAAGCATTGTTCGAACATTATATTTGCATATTGCTATGTGATTTTGTATGGGAATTGTAATCCAATACAAGAAATCAATTTTGGCAATGTTCTCATAAATATTAGTAAATTGCAATATTACTTAATTGCAAGAACACGTCTTTCCATTCAAATTAATTCTTGGAAATGTTTACTTGCTAAAATGTTTTATTTATTTATTTATTTATTTATTTATTTATTTATTTATTTATTTATTTATTTATTTATTTATTTATTTATTTATTTATTTATTTATTTATTTATTTATTTATTTATTTATTTATTTATTTATTTATTTATTTATTTATTTATTTATTTATTTATTTATTTATTTATTTATTTATTTATTTATTTATTTATTTATTTATTTATTTATTTATTTAATCCTGTAGAGTGGTAATGCCCTTATCGTCGTCTCCCTGGCGAGCTAGCTCTAATCGTGCGCGTCCGCCTCGCGACAGCCCGCAGTGCGACGATCGAGACGTAAACCGGAAAGCGCGCGGCCGCAGTGGCTGCCCTTGCGCCCTCGGGCTGTGGGGCCGACCTGACCTCACGCCGCGACTGAGTGTCTCGCGCCCTCGCCGCCTCCTTTGTTCTTGTTTCTTCCGCTCCTCGGAGCTGTCCTTTGGCACACGACGAGCAGATACATTCATGAAAACAAATTGTAACAAAACAAAAGCACTCTGCGTTGCGAAATCCTTAGTCTTCAGTGGAAAATTTATCCGTTCTTGCGTACTGTGTTTATGTGGCAGAATGCTGAATATTGACATGCAAACACTTACTTGCATTTACATATATTAGTGTTCCGTACAGTACATTTTACGACTTAGAACAGTGTAATGTACAATATTTTAGAGAATAATTTTAAGCCTTTAATACTTTGTTTTCTACAACTGTTGTTTTCATCTACGATCGTCACTAGAATTCGTAATTGGCATTATGTTTCCATGTTACTCCTGTAGTTACACACACACACACGTGTGGTAATCGTCTTGGTCAGGTAATCATGACAAGTTCAGGTAATCAAAACTATGCTAATTACCCTTTGGATAAAGAAATATTTTTGACTTTTGTTAATGACGTTCTCCAAATCACAATTTAATTTTAAATTCGTTAACACTATTGTTAATCATAAGTATTCTGAAGTACTTAGTATTCAAACTCTTCGATATTTTGAAACAATGGCTTTAGTAATGTACCCAACGATTTGCAATTAAATGCTTTAGTCGATATGGGTTTTCATATGCTTTTCTGCCTGTTTTGGGGGAACATACGAGTTTGCTTCAAACCAGAGAGACATTTCTGAAGTGTGGAAGTACAAATGTAAAGATGTTGATGCTTTAATACGAATCAAGCTGTCCTAACACTCCCACGTTACAGCTTAATGGGCCGCAACTCTCAACCTCCCGGAGCATATTGAGGATGAACGCAGAGGCGAACAACGGGACCCACCATAAACGTGCAATATGAAGAGAATGACATCACCGCATTTTTTCAGGACATTAGCTTAATTTGTTGGTATTCCCCTTCGAAACAGAACGAAATATTAAAAAACGGAGCTCGTGACATAATCGGCATTTAATGCCTGATGGAAAACGGTCATTAATCGTTCTGATTAAAAGATAATCATGCCAATAAATGAGAGCGTATGGCAAAATTATTGTGGCTGTTTCCTCTGTCATATTTGATGGGCTGTTTCTTAAAAAAAACAATACATTTTTATTAATAACAAGTGATTTATAATTTGAATAGTAAGTTTATAATGCGTTTGTTTCGCACGTCAATAAACAGGTCATACAATCAAACAATGGAAGATTTTGTGTTCAAATAGCCAATGATCAGACGAAATTTGACTTCACATTGAGTAATTAGTCAAAAGAGTTGAGTTGGTTGGAGGTTAGTAATATAAGAACTATCAACAATACAGCAATATTTTAGTATGAGGATAATTATTTATGGTTCTAGTTCTTGACCTGCACAAAGAAGTATACGGTTTTCTGGCACATTACATTTCAACTTATGTGAAGTGCCGGTCAAAATGTGACAATTTTCATGACAAATATTCTTTTTAATATAATACTAATTTTTCAAGAGTTACTCTGAAAACGGGGTGGGGGGTAGGCGCTAAAGCGCATACAGTCCTCAGTATAGCTGGCAGTAGCATAAGATTTCTAGTAACAAAACTAAACCTGGGACGCGCCGTAGTTGTGTGGGGGGGAGCGCTGCGCAGGCGCGACCGGGGCCCGCCAGGTGGCAGCACGCGCGCGGCCAGCGTCGGCGTCGGCGTCACCCTTCCGCGCGGCGCGGTGGGCCAATGAGCGCGCGACCGGCAGGTACGGCCACGCGGTGGCGACGCGAAGCGGCACTGCGCTGCACCGCACCGCAAAACACCGCGCCACGCCGCGCCGCACGCAGTTCTTTGGGGGTGGGGGCGGGAAAAGGGGTGGGGGGCGGTTACTGAGGACGGCAAGCGGGCGGAGGGGGCAGCGGAGGAGGCTGCGGTGGAGGTGAAGGCCGGGGCGCCCAGAGAAATCCAGAGCCATGGGGCTGTTAAGCCAGGTGCGGATCCATGGGGAGGGGGAAATGAGGAAAATCTCATCCCTCCTCCTAAAATTTTTCTGTAATTTTTAATTTTAGCATGTCAGAAACCTGTCATGCAAAATTATTTTAGGATAACATTTAAACGAATAAAAACCTATCGCTGCATGAGCTGAGTGTAGCCTGCGACATTTTACAAAATTTGTAATGACACATTCGACTAAAACATTTTGAATTTCCCCTCTCAAAATTTATGTCTGGATCCGCCCCAGGTACATCCATGGGGTTCCCTTATTTCAAAAAATACTCTCTCGTCCCCAATTTACAACCAGAATCCATTTTTCCAGACATCGTCAATAACATATAATGTTAAATTTGGATTACAGATAAATATATATTTTTTTCATTTCTTTAAAAAAAAAAATAGTTCAGGGCCCCATTTAAGTCGGGGACTAGGGCAAGTTGCCCCAGCTTCTGGACGCCCCTGGGTGAAGTAGATAGTGAGGGTGAGACGTGAGGTTGGAGGGCACGAACATATTAGAGGGGTCGACAAATTCGGTGGATGAGGCGGAGATGATACCACAAAAGCTGTGATGTGAGGAGATGGAAAGGATGTTGGATTTGGCGGTGGCACAGGCGAACGTTGTGGCTGAGCGCGGTGACAATTGCGGTGAATGAGACGGAGATGGTGATGACGACAGACATGGTTTTAGCGGAGGCGAACGTGGAAGAGAAGACAACAAAGACGATTGATATGAGGGAGATGGTGAAGGTGATAGACATGGCGGTGGCGGAGATGGAGGCAGCGTGGTTTTACTACACTTCTCCGGTGCTCAATTAATAATTTCCAACTGGAAAAAAATACTGATAATGACCGTGCAGCATATATGGAGATGAAAATGTGACGTTTATCTACCAACATGTGTTTCGAACTACCAGTGTACCCTGAAACATTTCCAACGGCGAAAGTGAGTCATCAAAATAGAAATTCAATGAACTTTCTCAATAGACTTACAATGTGGATTGTGTTTTTAAATATAATCTTATTTTCTTTGAGATAAGACTACAAAAACTATGGATTCTCGACTAATATTTTTGCAGCGATATCAACAACATGAATATATTGTTGAATAGTATCAAAGTAAAATAGATATTTAGAACTTTCTTTTTAATATGATGATTAACGTGAGTAACAAAAGCAGAAACGGAAACCGAATCTTAAATTCATAAAATTTATGCATAGGGTTATATTTTTGTTTCACAACTTTTGAACCGCAAAAGCAATTGGTCTCAAATTTGGCGCGAACACTGTTAAAGAGAATAAAAAGCTATAGAGACATTTGTGAACCCAAAATCATAATCACCATCATCAACAAGGATTAAAGTTTTCAGTCTGTTCCGGCCCCTAGAACCGCTCCTTCCATCTTCTTCGTGGTCTTCCCAAGTTTCTTCTACTTCTTAGATTATTCTTCCGAGTCATTCTAATTTTTCTCTCTTCAGTCATTCTTAGTGTATGGTTTTTGAATTTCACTCTATGTTGTTTAATAATTTAATTTAAACTTACAATGTTTAATTTATTTCTAATTTATTTTGTAATGTTTTCAAAATGTGTGCATCTGCCTATAATTTTTATTTCTAAGAAATTTCATTTTTATTTATTCGGTGCTTGATATTTAGTTAGTATAAAGCATTCACTTCCATATAGGAAGATTTGTATAGAAGACCATTGTTTGATATAATTGAATTATTGAGTCTTTTCTACTTTTATTGTTCTGTGGACGTTCAATTATACCACAAAATGTGTTTATCTATTTAATTTTACATTCAGGCCAATATTTTTTTATACATGTTACTTTATATTCTAGGTATATTAATACGTTAACCTAATATATTACATTACATAAATATATATTACATTATTGCGAAGACCTAATTACGTTCTTAGTGGTTCATTTTCTTTGTACGGCATGATCAATGTTTTATCTACATCGTCATGTTGTACTGTTTAGTATGTCATTCAGCTTATATTTTGCGAACCTAAAGTTTTACCCGAAATGTGTTGCACATACGAACTTTGTTCCCGGAAACTCGCAATGTCAGTATGGGGCGTCATTGCCTAGCGGCGGTTGCTGCTAGACATTGCCGGGCCGCTTCACTTGCTCTAAAATAAAAACAGATAACTTGGGGGATAATCATGATGAATTACGAAACATAACTTCATTATTATTATTATTATTATTATTATTATTATTATTATTATTATTACTATTACTATTATTATTATTATTATTATTATTATTTTTTTTTCTTTTTTTCGTTAATCGGTCGACTAGGACCACGCATGCAAGCATCCTGCATTTACCATGGCTCAGTTTTTATTTATTATCGCGGTGGCAGGTGCTTGCAACAACTTTTTTGGGGGGACCAGCATTTTAGCTGGATCCGATTTTTATCCCCCACGGTTGTTAGCCCTGGGGGTATGGAAGACGAAATGATGATGATAATGGGGGTGAAAGGACAACACATACAGACATACACAAACACAAATACGCCCATGCCCGAGGTGGGACTCGAACCCGCGATCTTCTGGTCCGAAACAGGACGCACAGACGAGAAAATCACGTCTGGTATATATTCCGTCATTTTGGAAGGCGCATGGGGGAGAATCTACTGCGCCAATTGAATATTCTACAAAATACGACAGAACAGTTTAGACTATTTTTTTCGTAATCTTACAGGTACAATACAAAATTGATCTGATTTTCCCATTTATAGCAATAACTTTTAATAACTTTAAATTATTGATGTTTTAAAACGAATTAGATAATACGTTTATGCTTTAGTATAAGACTTAAAAAATAGTATTTCAAAAATTGTAAAAAAAATATCAATATTTCGTAACACTAATCGAATATCGCCTGTCCTAATGTTACGCAGCGTAAATCCGCCTCAAACTGCCTCTTTAGCGTAACGTAATTTATTGACCACCCTTGAAATACAGGTTGTTGGAATCTATGTTATATTAGTCCCAATTTCATTGACGGACGAACTAACTGACGGGCGAAGGATGGATGGATAGGGAGGACGGAAATGTAAATCATACAGTCCCGCGGGTGCTACAGCCATCATCGCCGCATCCCGCATATCCGTCGCCGAAGTAAACAATTAGTCAAACGCCGAGGCGCCCGGAGTGCGCCGGGTGGGCGGCGCCCAAATGGCGTAGGGGTGCTCGCGACGGCGCTGCGGCGGCTGCTCAGCCACCTGTGACAGGGGCGGGGGCGGGGGCGGAGCCGGCGCCGCGCGCGCTGCACACGGTCTGTGAACCCACGGCATTCCTCGGGCCCGCTCGCGGACTTCTTCTTCTGCTGCTGCGGCCGGGCGGCGCGGCGCGGCGCGGCGCGGGGCGGCACCCCTTTCCACCGCCGCAGCGGCGACGGTATTGTCACAGCCGGTGTCTCTACCAGCGGTGCAGACCAAGAGGACCAGAGGTGAACTGGCGTTTTGTGGTAGAACCATAGGCGCGCGCTACCGGCCTCTGGATCTCCAGGGCGCGGGTTCGACCTCCGGCGAGCTGCGTGGGTTTTCGAAGGGCGGTACCGGGAGACGTGGGCCGGTGCTTCAGCTCATGTCTCCACACACTCTCTGACCGGGTGGTTCTACGTTCGAGTCCCGACGGTGGCAGGATTGACGGTGAAGGATCGTATCTCTACTTCCGAATAGTCGGGCACATTGCTCGATGCGCCTGGATGTGATTATTCACTAAATATCTAGAGGGCTGTGATGCGCATACAATAAGCGATGTTGAGGAATATTTACGCCTAAATGTTATTTTAGGTCGCTGTGATGGTTTTAACTTTCGAGTACGTAAAATTTGGAGTACTGGATAATAAGTTTCTGTTTCACTTCGACAGAAGGTTCTGGAAATTATTACTGCGAGTGGAAGAATATTCTCAAACTCTAGATAAAAATGACGTCGAAAGAAGCAATTGACGGCAATGGCATGTGGTAATAATATTTTGCTGACGAATCATTCAACGCTGAATAGTCTGAGTATTGACGCCAATGAACGATACGGCTTCAAACAAAACAATGTTGTAACCACAGTTCGGTTGTTTTCTGATAAAGCTCTATTTTTTGTAAAGAAATATATTCATGCATATGACCATCAGTGTTTATTATGAATTGTTTAGACCTGCAAACACTCAATAGGGGTGTCAGTATTAATATATTTCTTTAATTAAACGCAGAGGACACATTTAACTCACAATCTAATTGCGTCATGTGTAAATACTACACGAAGAAAATTCGAGTACCTCATGAATATTCGTGTATCAAATAATTACCTAAAATTTGGATGCAAGAACAGTTAGTATTATATTGAAGTATTGATAACTTTGATTCCCTTTCATAATTTATCACATTTAACATTATTAGTTTCGTATTGCCAGATTATAAACATTAGTACATACTTATCCGGAAGTATATAATCAAATACATAAATGTCCATAAGCTCACTAATTATTGCAAGTTTATGATTGCTATAATAAATTTTTCAACATGTTATGTTGTCAATGGATTTATGTCATAACAGCCGTAAGTGACCTACAGAAATCACAGAAAACTCTGACTTACGGAACAATTTCTTAGTAATGTGTATACTAAATTACACGATATTTAGTATATGATTATTTACATTAATTTATTATTTTATTAATTAATTTTATTACATGTTAAAATGAGGGTTACTGCAAGTAAATTCCTGAAAAAAAAACTGCAGGCTATTTACATTAGGAAGGAAATTGCGTATTGCTTCAGAAACAGTTACCTTAATTCACAAATATTGTTCATGAAAATAAACCTACAAATAAAATTTGAGTATTCTGAGAACATTTCTTTTAAGTATTCTTTTAGTGAAATAAGTGATAAATATCAGGCAAGTTTAACAGTTATAGTACAAAATTATTATGAGTATTGATTGAAGAATTGTATTAAGAATTGAAAGCGCAGTTAAATAAATCGTATTGGCACAACACGATTCCCAATTGAATAGAACAAATACTGCTCTATTGTCTGAAAAACATAAGGGTAAGGGAGGCACGATTTGGAGAAGATTTTTCTGAAATTGATTGTTTACTAAAAAGAACGAGAGTAAGGTTTAATGTCAGGTAGTTAATCATCACAAAGGCAACAGCGGAGAGCATCACTGCACAGTTTTGCCTGGCAACTGCCAGCTACAACAACCCCCGGCGTTGAGATCTCGTCACCCAGGTCACACCATCTTCAGCTAGTGCATCACATTATCATGGGGCGATAAACCGGCCGCCCCTACGCGACACTCTTCTGGACACAACATTCGACGCCGTGGGGGGGGGGGGGGCAGAGCAGGACGAGGTGAGTGAGAACGGGGCAGAGCGGGGCGGGAGGGAACGGAGCAGAATATGATGAGGCGAAGAGGGCGAGGCGGGACGTAATGGGACGGGATGGGACGGGATGGGACGAGGCGGAACGGAATAAAGCAGAATGGGGCGAAGCAGTGAGTTGCGTTGCGTAGCGTTGCGTTGCGGGGCGGGGCGGGGCGGGGCGGAGCGGGGCGGGGCGGGGCGGAGCGGAGCGGAGCGGAGTGGGGTGTGGCGGGAAAGGCGGGTGGAACGGTATGGAACGAAACGGGATGGGACGAGGCGGTAGGGTGGGGTGGAGTAGGGTGGGGGCGTGGCGTGGCGTGACGAGACGGTGCGGGGCGGGATGCGGGGGCGGGGGCGGGGGAGCGCGATTGCAGCGCCCCCTGCGGAGGGGTCAGCGCGCGGGGAAACAAGGCCAAGAATTATTGAGCTCGCGACCCGCCCGGCTATCAGGCGCGAGTGCGCAAGCGACACCGCCCCACGCAAAAACGCGGACGTCAGCGCGGCCGCTGTGGAAACGGCCGGCGGCCGCGGGCTATCTGGCCCCGCCCCTCCGCCCGCCCCGCGGCCCGCGGCGGCTGACGAAACGCCGCGGACGATCGGGCCACGGAACTCGGCTGATCGGCGGTTGCATGGCGCCGAGACGATGCTGGAGTTGGGGGCGGAACTGCTTGATTGGATTGATTAACCCACGTTTGCTGGCACAGCTTCTGCTACGGTCATTAGTCCCGTTAGTGTAGTGAATGTTTCTATTGGGAATTGGTGGTGATTCCTTTCTCGTGTCGTGGTGACACCGGGGCTGTTTGATACTGAGACAAGTCCGCTGCTGGGGGATTCCCTCCTCCAGTTGTCTCCCTCCAAAGGGGACGCCGAGCAAGCTTTAAGCTCCTGACATGTGGGGACGTGTGGTGCATTTAAGTATGCGTACGTAAAGACAGAGGAAACAAGAAAAGATCACACGCGGTCCGTGGCCCATTTATTACGGTTCGGCTTCGGCATTCAGCTGGTTGTGATCTGTGCAAACGGCCGCAAGAATTGCCAGGACCACGGCCGAATTCGATCTGTCTACGCGATCTCGATGGTGCGAAAATCCACCTTCGCCGGAACTCGAACCCCAGGACCTCCTGAGCAGAGTCGTTTCGCAGGCACTAGTAATACTGGGGGGTATGAATAAAAGTAAGCAAGTACTCTTTGCTCCGAGTTTCCGAGATCCTACTCAGTTTCGTATGAATATAGAGCGGCGGCGATGGTGTGACGGTTAGCGTACCGGACTGTTATACCCAAGCTCGCGGGTTCAAACCGCGATCGAAGCCGTGGATTTTTAGGCCTTCCTTCGGAGGGGAAGTGAAGCCGGCTGTCCCATGTTAGTAGATTTACTTGCATGTAAAAGATCCTCAAGCCTAAATGACGCCTCTGAGCTAAATTCAAAATCGCCTGTTTCTCGCCCAAGAAATACCTCCTTTCTCTGCTTGTTGATGTAAGGAGCGTATCGAAATTTACGTGGTCAGACGGAAGAGCGGGCCTGATGGCACGAGTCTCGCCACGTAAAATAAGGCAAATTCAATTCAATAAAGTGGGTGAGCAATTGCTCAGTCTCTGAGCATACTCTCAAGTGGCGAGCAAATGCTCAGAATTTGTGTAAATAAAGTTAAGCGTTTACTCTCTCGAGTGAGCACTTGCTCCAAAATTTAGGAGGGACCTTAGTAGCAGACTCACGTTTGAAAAGTAAGGTTAAATTGGCCGATTTTTTACCGAGTGTTGATATGCAGATATGCAGCGGACTAAAAAAATTCATGATAAGGCGAAATTCTCGTGATGTACACTATTAGAATTTTTGCCGATTCGAAAAGGACAATGTATGGTTGGTACGATTTTTATTGGCGTTCGCTTTCAGGCCCGTTTTCTTATTGCATATCTTCTATGTTAATTGGCCATCTCTCTATTCTACTTGGAATTTTTCGGGGTACTTTTTTTTCAAACTTTGTAATGTTTCGTTTCGGCCACATCATAGCTGCGAAAGCCGGCTCTTTTCAAAAATAATTTTATATTCACTTAACACTTCGGTAAAAACTAGCTGGGCCTCTGGTGCCTGTTTTTCGTTACTGCTGTTCATATTCGAATTTAAAGAACGGGACAACAAAACATTGCTCTTTATTCCGCACAAATGTGCGCGACGCGCGTAACGTATGTAACCTCTTTGTTGCTCATGAAACCAATTTTTAAAACTCTTAGCCTGCACTATCACTTGATCACGACGAGCAAATGCTCGCGAGACATGAGTAAGTTCTTCGGAGACATACGAAGTTTTTATTCATACGAAATGGAGCTTCTGCTCAGTGCCGTGGAGTAGACTGACTTTGCTCCGGAGCAAGTGCTCATTTTTATTCTTATGACTCACTGTCTCTGAGCTAAAGTCAGCCTCTGCTGCTTGTTAGAGATGATACGTTGGGTAGCGTTGTTGTCGTTACTCGATCATTGTGGCTGCACGTTCGTCAGGATTCCCACCTGTCCTCAATTTATGTCAAGGTAAATACATAAAAATGGAAATGTTTAAAGGAATTGGTCTTCTTTGCCTAGTGCAGAAAATTTGTTTATACCGGTCTCGGAAGTGAGAGGTTGTTAATACGACAGTTACCAGGGTGCGAATTGGAAATTTTCTTCAGCGAGAACGATTAAACAAATGAAATATTAGAGGTGACATGACGAAACCGGTGTGTTCAATTGTTACTGGCTGTGGATGTGATGAATAGTAAAGACATATGTCCTTTGATCGTTATCTTGAAATTACGCTCTATGCTTCGGGAAACCATGGGCCCATCGAAATATAGAAGTGGCTCTTAAGTGTGATAAATAAATGTAGGAGAATAGCCTTGAATTGCCATAGAGACAGGTTTGCGAATTCTATACACAATTCTCTACGGTAGAATGTGTATCATTGGCTTTGGTGACTTTGTAAAGAAAATTCAGCTGCGTAAAAGTTGTTTTCAGTAATAAGTTTTAAGTAATTGCGTAAAAGTGTAATTCAGACACTGTTGTCTGGAAAACGATTAGCTTCATGCATATCCGCATAAAATATTTTTGTGGAACATTTTATACTTGGATGTAACTTGCAAATAGTGCTTGGCGTGGTCGGGTAGAGATTGGGACATCAATAAGATACGATATTACTGCTTGTCTACTCAATGAGTTGACTTCAAGAAATTCCTGAGTGATGAAAACTAATCAAAACCATTTTGGATTCTATATTTTTAAACTTGAATATACTTAATTTTAACTTCAATTATCAATATCTTAATACATATTATGAAAACTCTCTTAGTAATAGTTCTTTGCAACGAATATTAATATTATATATAATATTAATATTTTCATCAAAGAAATAGGTAAAACATTCTTTCCTTCCTTGTGAAATTGATACATTCGTCATTCAAAATCTCAACTTTGGAAGGAACGGCAAATATTTACTTTTTTCATTATTTATGTTTTATACAGAAAAACAACATCTGAATTGTCGTACGTAGGGCAAGAGAAGGGTACAAAAAAATTAGGAAATTATTTTAATGGTTTCACTGAAGTGAGTAATACAATATTCATGAGAGGCGGGTAAGTGGCACCCCGGAAGGTTCGGTGCCACCCGTAGCGTGTGTATACATGTTGCCATCCCACTTCCCACCCAGGCTAATTTCCGGTACCGTAAGGTCGGTATTACGAATAATTTTACAGCTTTTGACACATTTCATTTAAAATGTATTTATTTCCCCCCCCCCACATTCTGCCCAAATACATCTCCTGGACTTCGAGATTTGGGAAAGGAGCGGGGATTGTGGGCCTGGCCTCACAGTCAGTCTTGGTCTTCCGGAACTGAACGTTATCTAAAACTAGAGCATGTTTCGGTTTGTGACACTTTTCATTTCAAATATTACCTTCTTACCAATTGTCCCCATGTACGTATGTCGTATGGACTAGCGAAAGTATACAGTTTGGCGGGGATATGGGTCAGGGGAACTGACTTACAGCTCATTTCATTGATTAAAATTTCTACTTCAGGAAATATTGGCATTTTTTCCGATTTTTGCCTAGTTTTTTATACAAAAGTGTGGCATCTACTGACCGTCTATACCTATCTTAAAATATTTTGAATAACACCAATAAAGCTTACTCCTCAAGAGTGTACCATGATAGACCGGTAACAGAAACTTTTAATTTTCTCAAAATATATGCAAAAACATTATATCCAATTATTCGGAAAGATATCATGGTAGAAACCACTATTGCATTGTGGTTTGATCTGTAGTTAATGTAGTTAATAATAAACACATGCACCTACACCGGAAGATTACTTTGAAAATAAATTTTTATTTTTATTTTGTTCTGCGATGTTAACTGAGCACAACTTGTCGCTGATGCAGATTCGTAACACTGATAATTATCAGGTAAACTGTTTTAATGCTTAGTCACTGTAGAGTACGATGTTCATGGCTGAAGATCATCTCCCCATATCTGTTCAGGATCATCTTCCTCATACCCGTGAAAAAGAAATTCCCATCCCGAACACCAGTATGTTGTCGACGTATACACCGCCACGCGTCACGCTATAACTATAAAATATTTTCTCTTGTTTCGAATTAACGGGTCCCGTCTCTTGTCTCTCATTTATAAACGTCGAATTCTTGTTCTTCCCCTGGAAATAAAAGTAAATAAATCGAAGGAAAATAACGCGACCTCTAAGTGTCGCCTGTGGGACGGGATCGCAAGCGCCGCCATGGGCGTCAGTTGCGTGAGATCGCACAATGGCCAATTAACCCTACGCCCCGCGTGATAAGGCGGGAAGCGCCGATAAAGGAAGCGCTGATGCAAACGCTGTGTGCGCGCGCGACCACAGCGCCTAGAGACAAGGCGGCAGCCAACGCCCCTCTGGAGAGGGAGGGGCGGGCACACGTCGCAATGAGCAGGGCGAAACCAAAAGAACAAAAGATACAACTGATAGTGCAGATCCGTTTTTCTCTATTTGTTTCATCTGTTGTTCTGCTCGTTTTTATTCGCGTTCGTTCGTTTTCTTTTGGCATTTAAAGAGCAATCAGTTCGTGTCGTTGTAAGAATTGCAGTGAAGACATGGCACTAGTGACATCACAGGAGAAATTTATGATACCTATATCACGTTCAAATTACTGTTCTATGCAGTTAACGTGTCGGGAGCGCAAAGTAAAAATTGGAGAATATATAAGAAATGCTTTAAAAAAGTAATTTACCTATTATATTTAAATGAGTAAATTAATGTATTCGCTGAAATAATATCTTCACTAAAATATGCTCTCTACAACACATGAGAACCACGTTTTAGCTGAAAAAATACATATTCAGTATTATCAAATCAACATAAAAATGAATCCACGCAAACTAAGTAAAAATGTTTAATATTGCCTGATGAACAATATGCACGACCCCCCCCCCCCGACATTCCAATGCACGACCCCCCCCCCGTCTCTCTCCCTCTCCCTCTCCAGGCGCTGGTTTTGGCGTAACAATCGTGTACTCCAGATGTCCCAAATCGTGGAGGATGAGGGATTAGGAGTTGGGGAATCGCTTGATTCGTTTTTAACAAATTGGGACAGGATGAGGAAGGAAGGATGCTACGAGGTCTCTGTTCAGCTGAGAAAGATTCTGCTGCAGCTTCTACCCAGAAATGATTGGAGAAAAAATGCAAACGACCGATCGGAGAAAGTGACCCGTACAATAATTCTCGTTTGTACAGCGTCGTCATTCGACTCAGTTAACGTCGCTAGGTCGAATTCAGTCGCTCTCTGGAGGAGAATTCTACTGGCCAGCTGCTCTGATCTGTGGTTTCTCCGTTCAGCACCAGGCGAATGCCGGGGATGTATCGTAACAAACGGGCCACGGGCCGCACGCGATCTTTCCTTCCACTTCCTTGTCATATCCTCACCTCTTACATACAGACAGTTACACTAACATACCCTACTCTGCCATGGATGCCATGAGACCGGTCGGGACCTTGTCCTATCTGGGGTAGTGCCCTGCTGGTGACGGATATCTGTTTGGGGAAAAGCCCGCTAGCCGAGGCGTCGGGCAGGTCGACACCAGGTCTCATCATCTAACGCGTCCTCCCTAGACAAAACATGCACTAAACATATGGGACTAATGACCTTCGGAATCACTAATCAATCCATGAATCCAGTGAAGCTTTGGTTGCGTACTCGCGACTACAAATACGACATTCGATAACGCACGGGCTTATCTGCCCTGTTGCAGGTCATAAAGGTCTAATGATAACGACTATTATTCACAATGACTCGATTTTGGCACTTGAAAGTGTTGTTATTCGACATCACGGTTTAGTCACCTTTAATCTTAGGGAATATTTCGCTATTTTTCTCAATTGGATTAGAAAACCGGAAGCAACAGAACGAAATAGAGTTTGCTTTTCTGGAAAATGTTAATAATTTCATCAACAGCAGGCCTCACAATGATGTCTGTGCGTATGGTGAAGACTTTTCTTTGGCAATTTCTTGCTACGGCTCAAAGTGTCGAGTTTCGCCAACTATGCAGAACAAAACCAGAAGATACCTGGTTCATGTAAGGCTTTTTCGTAAATAGCGCGTCTGATAAGGAAATGCATAGCACATTTCAATTATTCCAGTAAATTGTATTAATCCGTTTCACTTGTTAATTTATAAGTAACCAGGCGACGTGGCTGATGCGGTCAGACTCTTGAATTAAGTCGATGCAAAACGCGCATGTGCATTGGGGTATGTACACAGTGAAATGAGTTGAACGTAAATTCATATTAGACTTATCCACTTTTTCGGTCCCAGAGCCCTGTAATAAGTTTACCTGCCAAACATTCGCCGCCATTTTCGCGCAGCATTACTAACCCGTGGCGAGAAAGTAAAAAATGAGCCCTCGCACTAGCGCGTTTACTGCGGCGCGGTCGCCTCGCCCACGGCTACTCGGGGGGGGGGGGGGGCAGTTGCGCCATCGGTGGCGCCTGCCAGTCGCCCTCCCGCTCACCCCTTGGCTGTTGTTCGTGGGCCACACTTGCACAAGTGGTCAGGTGTCCACGCTTGTGTGTGGGGCAGCGGTGTCGCGCCGCTTGCAGTGTTGCCAAAATGCTACTTACACACACGGTGCACGATGAAATCACGGCCCCAACATCGCCTCACCCTGGTTGGGGAAAACACCGCTGGTCGAGGGTAGGTCGGCGTCGGGTCTCGCCATCAACGAGGGAAGATCACAGCCACTTCACGAGCAAAAACATGCACTACACTTAAGGAACTCTTGAGATAAGCATATGACGCGCTTGGAATCACTAACAATCAATCACCATTGCCTTAGATACGGACAGCATTTTATTTCTCATAGGAAAGTTGTCGAATTCCTATTTTATGTGTTAGCCTTATTAGTGTCTTCTAATAGACACTGTATGCAGCTAAGTCATTCTATATCACTTGATTGGTTGACTGATTGATTAGTAATTCCGTGCGCGTCAACTGCTAAGGTCATTAGTTCAATAAGAATATGTAGTGCATGCTTTTATCACGGGGCGTAGCGGACACCTCCAGCTGGCTGGCAAGATCCGGCGCCGACCTACCTAACGGCTAGTCGGGTTTTCCTAAGCCAGGTGACTCCCCCCAGCGGGACAGCGTCCCAGCCGGGTGAGCTCTAAACTCCCTGCTGAGGCCTGTCAGCATCAGGTCCCAACCCGGTCCTGACCGCGACAGCTGCTCAGTCGGCACCGGATCCCCTGGGGGAGAAACACCGCCAACTGCCCGGATAAAACATTCACTACACTGACGGAACCAATGAACACTTGACATGCCTGGAATCATCAACCAATGAATAAACATTCACTACACTAACGGGACAAATGTACTGTTGAATACCTAGAATCATCAACCAATGAATAAAACATTTACTACACTAACGGGACCAATGAACACTTGACATGCCTGGAATCATCAACCAATGAATAAAACATTTACTACACTAACGGGACCAATGAACACTTGACATGCCTGGAATCATCAACCAATGAATAAAACATTTACTACACTAACGGGACCAATGAACACTTGACATGCCTGGAATCATCAACCAATGAATAAAACATTTACTACACTAACGGGACAAATGTACTGTTGAATACCTAGAATCATCAACCAATGAATAAAACATTTACTACACTAACGGGACCAATGAACACTTGACATGCCTGGAATCATCAACCAATGAATAAAACATTTACTACACTAACGGGACCAATGAACACTTGACATGCTTGGATTCATCAACCAATGAATAAACATTCACTACACTAACGGGAACAATGAAGGCGGTGGAGTTCGTTGAAAACGTGCCGATGTATAGGTAGTTGTAGAGATGGCGGCGGAGGGAGATTGGTACGGTGGCAGTGGCAGCGGTGGTGGTGTTGGTGGTTGTGGAGTTGATGTGGGGGTGGTGACGTGACTGAAACTATCAATCAAAAAACATTAACTACACTAACGGGAGCAACGAACAGTTGGCATGCCTGGAATCATCAACCAATCAACGCGAACACGGTCGTGCAGAGTGGGCTGCCGGCCGACGACAGTCGGCGTGGCGCCCGGGGCTGGGCGGCGGCGGCGGCGTCGCGGCGCCCGGAGACGGACAGGGCGCGTGCGGAATGTGACATTCTGCGACGGCGCTGCGGCGTCGCGACGCTTCTCCGTCAGCGTCTCCCCGCGGCGCGAACCGCCTCTCCGCGGGCAGGCAGCGGCCGCCGCCGCGGCGAGGACGCGCTCTCCGCGGAGCGCCAGGCGGCGTCGTGTCGGGCGCAGGGCTCCCAGGCGCCTTGTGTTCGGAGGATTAGGTTTTTAACCCTGGTTAAGTGCGAGTTTTTTCATACTCTCGTGGATTTCGAACAGTTAACTAGCAATGGATTCTAAGTTTGGAATTGATGTAAGTTACTTGCAAATCAATTGATTAACATTAACAAGACTACTCCACTCGTGAAGTTAACACCAACAGCATTGAGCAATACATTTGGTGCGCACCAATAAGGATTCAAATCAAGGAAAAATTCTTACTTTCCGCTCTTTCTTACCATCTCCTCTGTGCTGGGCAATCACACGGTGCGATAACTAATTGCAGGAAGCGCTGTCGTGTGCACTTGAAGCGTGAACACTGTATAATTAATTATTGGCGCATTCTGAAAAGCTTTTGGAGGAAATTTACCTCAGACAGAAAAAAAGCATTCACGTTGCAATCGAAAAAAGAACAACTTTTTTTTCTACAATTGTATGCACATTATAATACTCGAAAAACGTTTACAATTTTATAAAGGAATAACGTGTTCGATACCTCTGACGTAGCAGTATGTTTCATGGGGACATTAATAGAGTTACTAAGATTTACTTCAATATATTTCCATGGGTCAAGCACTTTCCTCCTCGTAACAAAACAGTTTGTTTTGACAACCGTTTATATGTAAAGACGTTTTTTTTAAAAATACCTGCTTCACGTGCGGATACCAATGTGCAGAATCTTCCTTTTGTTGTGTAAGAAACCATCCAATCCAACCATCCAATCCGACAGTTGTATAAGAAAAAATAGGTATTTCTGCACCAAGAGAGTTATAATGGCTCTAATGAGCGGCGACAAAATGCCCGAGAGCTTTTTGTCGATTGATATCATTAGAACCAACAAACTCCCCTGATATACGCATAATTTTATTTTGTTACCTAATTTTATTGATTCACATTTACATATTTACTAATTAGATGTTCACTCGCTTTGTCTTTTCATAATTCCCTCCATAAGAGAACATGTAGCATCATTCAAGTGTTCCGGGTAAGTTATGCAGTGTATGTGGATCTCCGTGTCGAAGGCTATAATGCAAAAAATGCGCCCTTCTTCCGCGCCTCGCTCTTCCTGGAGCTCTGTGCGTGTCCGCGGGGCGCGCCTCCGCACGGCCCCGTGGGAACAGCTGATCGCGCCGCGCGCCGGCGGCGGGGGCGGGGGCGGGGGCGGAGGAGGAGGAGATGAAGCGGAGGTGGCGCCGGCGGCGGCGCGTGTCTCGTGCGGCCTTCGCGACGCCCCCGCCTCCGCGCCGCCCACGCACTCCCGTTGCGCGCACCGCTGCCCCCCTGCCGCCGCCGCCGCCGTCGCCTCCTGTCGCACCGAGCGCGGTGCTTTATGTAGCGGTTATCGTTTACTTCTTCAATGTTTGTATGCATTTGGCATTGTCAACGAGCCAGAATATTCTACTAAATAGTGTGAAACCCTTATGCTTTCAGCGCTCTCGGTGGATGCTCGTGGTACTAGGCGCTGTCATGGTTTTTGTAGTTAAAACGTGAGAGGTGCCTGACGGTACCGCATAGAACTGTTGTACTGAAGTGACGTGTTGTTTGTATCAGATCGTATTTCTATATTGTTGTCTTTCGTTTGTATGTAATATTTACTTTATATGAGTGGTTAGAATAATAATATTCACAATGCCTTCGGTATGTTTGCCTTATAACTGTAAAAATAGAAGTCATGAAAACACAAATGTATCGTTTTTTGGGCCGGCGCCCACCCGGTCGCAACCAGCGTCAAACAGGCTACTAGAACACTTCCTTTTCCCAGAGGGCCCGCTTTGACTGTCAACATCATGGCTTCGATTTGCTTCAAAGATGGAGGGGCTTCAGTCACTCTATGTAGTATATTCTAGCTCGTTGGGCATTTTACGGTCACATAATTTCGACTTTTGCCAGCTAGCGTTGTACCTAGGCCTGAGCCCTGTTTCTCTTTATTACCCACCCCTGAGGGTAAAGAAGACACGGGCGAGTATGACGAATTCTCATTCCCGTATCTAGGTTACCTGTCCTACCTGAGCTTTGCCACCCAGGTGCAGAAAATGAGACGCTTGTGATGGAAAGCTAGTGCTCTATTTTTGTGCCGACCGGGAATCAAAGCAAGTATCGCACCCCGGGAAGTTGTCACACTAACATTGAGCAGTTCTTCAATATTTTTAAATAATATATCTCATATTAATATGTATACATTTTTTTTTCGTTAATCGGCCGACTAGGACCACGCATCCTGCATTTACCGTGGCTCAGTTTTTATTTATTATCGCGTTGGCAGGTACTTGCCACAACTTTTTTTTTTGGGGGGGACCAGCATTTTTAACTGGATCCGATTTTTATCCCCCACGGTTGTTAGCCCTGGGGGTATGGAAGATAAAATGATGATATGATGATAATGGGGGTGAAAGGACAACACATACAGACACACACAAATACACCCATGCCCGAGGCGGGACTCGAACCCGCGATCTTCTGGTCCGAAACCACTCCGGCACTACTGCCTTAGCGATCTCGGCCATCTGATCGGCATGTAAACATTTTATTTATACATTCATTGTCCATTCCAAATCAACAAACTTCATTTTTTTAAATTCAAATATTGCCCACAGTTTTCAATTGGCGTGTGCTAAAAAAGGTTAGGGGTGTTTTCTTTTGCTCTTAGTTGCACGTACGGGGAGCACAGAGCTTGTTCTGGCTTGGGCAGTGTATTGCTCGGGATGCTCTGTAATTTCTTTTCATTTCTCATTAATTTTTCTTCCCACTGGACTAGATATAATTAGCGGCTGAGTATCTCATCAAACTCTCTAGTGTTCCATGTAATAAACAGATTTTATTTCAGAAATAGAGGACTTGTGAATTTATTTAGAAAAATTGAAATGAGCAGTGTCAGAAAAAATGCTTTCAATAAGCTAGGACGTGTGTGCATGTCTTCAAGTCATTAGTAAACCGTTAAGGCTGATTTGTAACCGTTGGCTGAGTCATTCGTGCCGTTTTGTTTTGAGTGCGGAGAAGTGCGGCCTTCAGGCAGGACAGCAAATAGAGGGACTTGGGTTCGAACCGGGAAGTTTATGACGTGTGCCAAGGAAAATGCGCGAGGTGCGCTCTCTTAAGATTCATTTACATCTTATCGCAAGCTCTCACCTCTGCCCCCGCCGCCTCCGCCTCCGCTCCCGCTGCCCCCCTGGCCGGCCGCTGCCGCCTCTCCCGCCGCAGCTCCTGTTGCATCCCGTTGCGTCTGTCTCCGCCTCCGCCTCCGTCACGACCTGCGCCCGCTCCTGCCACTCTGCACCATCCACTAAACAATCACAGCAAATCGGCTGGGCTCGTGGCCGCTGTCTCTGCGGAAACTCTGACCGGAGGTCCCGACGACGGTGGCGGAGTTTTGGTCCCAACTAGATGGCGAGGCGAATTCAGCCGCTGTCTGGAGGAGAATTCTACCTACTTGCGTGGTTTCTCCAACCAAATTCCAGGCAAGACCGGAGCTGTATACTGACAAACGGGCCACGGTCTTCACGCATTCTTTTCTTCCTCTTCCTCGTCTCCCATTACACCCACGCTTACATTTACTATTTATTATAATATTGTATTGGATGTATAATAAGTGTGAAGAAATTGCCACAGGACTTAATGCCCAATGCAAATTAAATAAATTATCTGCCTATATTGAGAGCTTACTTGCGAGTGTAATGGCGGCCCGCTTGCGGGAGAAAGCTGAAGATGAAATCGCCCGCGAGGAGACGAGTTAATGAGCGCCGTATCTCATCATCCAGTGGGGAAGCGACCACTGTCACCTCCCGAAATAAAACGTTCACTACACTAACGGGACTAATGACCACAGCGCTTGACGTGCCCGGGAAATCAATCAATGAACAATTGATCAATCCGTGACACAAATCGGGAGAGGTAGCGTAGTGCATCAATTGATGTCACTGTAGTGCTTTTGTCCGGGAGGTCTTAGGGGTGAGTCCCGACAGCCGCAAAATTTTCGACGCTACCTTGTCAGCTACGTCGAATTCAGTCGCTGTGTGAAGGAGAATTCTCGATATGATCGGTAGTTTTCCTTGTTTTCTTCAATCAATACCAGACGAATGCCGGAGCAGTACCCTAACAAAAGTGCCACGGACCGCGCGCGATCTTTCCTTCATCTTCCTTGTCCTATCCTCACCCTTTACACACACACACACACACACACACACACACTTTCACTACCATGTACTACATTACCACACATGCCGGGACACCGGTCGAAATTTAAAAATTTGTACCAGCTGGAGCGGTGCCCCGCTGGTGGGAGATACCTGGATGAGGGAAATGCCGCTAGCTGACGGTAGTTTGGCGCCGGATCTCGCCATTCAGCGGGGGAAGATGCCCTCCACCTTCAGAGGAAAAGTATGCACTACACTTACGGGAATGAGGACCTCGTTAGTGGACGCGCCCGGAATCACTAACAAGCAACCAACCGTAACACAACGTCGACTGCTCCGTCCTCTTGGAGGAGAGCCGTCAGGCCGAGGAGCGCGCGATTGAGGTTGAGAAGTGTTGGGCGGACGTGGCCAATGACACGGTCCCAATGCGCAGGATTTGGCTCTTTATTATGAATCCAGAAAATTAGTAGGTATTTCGTAAAGATTTATTTAAATTACAAAAACGTTTTCATACGAGTAGCTATTTACATATTAATCGTCACCATACGAATTTCATTAATTACTTTAGCATTGTTGATCTTATAAAACAGGTCTAAACGGTTTAAATGGTAAAAGAGATGAATAAAAAATGTTTGAAGAATTACTCTGATTTTTTCAATTAGTTACTACTATTTTATTTTAACTTATTTATGCTTCATGATTTTTATAAATAGACTTTCAACTAATTTTGATAACCTTTGAGAAAAAACATTATATAAAAAATATCTTCGAAAAACATATTTTTTTATTTAATGTCCCATACTTTCGATCCCACACTTTTCCGTTAGCCAATGAAGCTCATCGAACCCAATATTGTCATCATTTAGTTATATTATAATCAGAGTTTAAGCAAGTCTGTTTGCTCATTAGCGAGCTTGCCTTCGAATAGCGTACCTCATTTTACCTGCTCTGATTGGAATTGCAATTCCTAAAGTCAGAAATAACCCATTCCCACCGCTTGTGGCCCTTAAGTGAAAGTACATCTTCAGTGAAAGTACAGGGGGCTGAGGGCTGGGGGGTCATGACCTCCTAAACACTTGTTGAGGAAAGAAAGAAAATACTTTTGCAAGAAAATGCAAAATTCACACCTCGGTTCGGTTATGATGAAGGGAGCATGTAATTAGGGGTGCGACATCGTTATTGATGTTTTCAAAACATCGATGGCTTTATGAATAAATCGATGCAATAAAGTCGATGTTTTTTTAACATTGATGATTTGTGCTCAATGTTTTTTTACGTTCTGTAAATGAAAAATTCCCATCAATATTGTAGAAGATAAAATGTCGAAAAACTGCTGGTACCTATGACTTTGGCGTGATATGACATGAATGAAAAATGTTATGGATACTTGACTGAGATGAAATACTATGATTTTTGATGGAGTAGTGGTGGATTGGGAGGCAGAAAAACGGGAGAACCCAGAAAATATTCCAAGTACCAGCTCTGCCCCCAATAAATCACCCATAAATTCATTTACGTTTCCTTTCTCTTATGTTTCCTTCTCTTCCACTTTTCTCCGTAAATTGATGATGTTCGGCCCTAAGCCGCCATCCTGATTGAGGTTTTCTGAGTATTCTCAACCGCTTAAGGCGTATGCCGGGTGATCCCTCGATTTGTACTCCCAGACGTAAATGTACAGCTTGTCTTTCCCTGTTAAAATGTTACTACTCTATATGCATGTGAAATCAGTGGTTAGGCGGAAGATGGCCTGAGCCTCGCCATTAATAAAGTCATTATTATTATTATTATTATTATTATTATTATTATTATTATTATTTTGTGTAACAGAAGCTAATCTAAAAAAACAAGATGTAGAACTCTACTTCATAGCAGGCTATAAAAGAAGCTACTCGCTGCGAGAAATTAAATCAGGAGGGGGAATACTAGTATTTTATAAAAGCAATCTAATATTTGATAATGTAAACTATATTGCAGACCCATTTGAAGCCATAACTGGCACCATTAAAACCGATAAAAACTTAATTATTACAGAAATAATTATAATCTACAAACCACCCAACACAAACAACATATCCTTCCTTAAAAAAATTAAAAACTTTAGTAGAAGCCTTCAACGACCATCCTGCACTCATTATTGGCGACACCAATATCAATATAATAGAAAGAAACAAAACAGTAAATGAGTATGAGCTACTTCTATATAGTAATGGGTTTGTGAATGCTATTGAAGCCTTCACAAGAGAGGAAATCAGAGAAGGAATAGTACGCAGCTCCATAATCGACCACATCTTTGTAAGATCGCAAGCTAAGGCAATTTGGTCTGCCACTCTTAAATACAAAATTTCTGATCATTACCCAATAGTCATTCAATACAACCCTACAGAAATAAACATCTTAAAAATGAGTAGAGACATCAAGACTACAACTGTTAAAATATATGATAACAAATCAATCAATTACATCATCAGGAACCATAATTGGAATGAATGTGAAGATGCAAATGCAGATAAGTTCCTGGAGAATATTGTGAACATCTTTAAAACAACATATAGGAATTATACCAAAACAATACAAAAAAGGCTTCATAATAACTCTGCAAATAGGAACATCAATAAAAAATGGGTGACAGATAAACTAATAAATATTCTAAAAGAAAGAGACAGATTATTCAAGAAATGGAAGTCTAACCCCAACAATGAAATGTATAAAAGAGCCTATAAACAATACAGGAACAAAGTTAACAATGAAATCAGAAATGCTAAGAAAGAATATCATGATCGATACTTTAAAAACAAAGAAAATGATTGCCAAGGAATATGGAAGGAGGTGAACAACATGCTAAATAGGAAGACAGATAAAAATATTGATGACAAATTGCTGATGGCATTTGGGAGCCGCTTCACAACTGATATACTTGTAAATAAGTTTGCTGACCATTTCATACAACAAGTAGAAAACATAACAGAAAGCAATGCAACGGTCAACTCTAGCAACAATAACAGAGTGACGGATTATCATGAACAAACAACTGATAGCAGCTTTTATTTACCTTGTACAAATGAAAAAGACTTGATCAAAATTATAAAAAAGGAAATTAGTATCAAAAAAGCTCCAGGAAATGATGGAATAAGAACAACAGATATTGTGAACAATGCAGATGTACTAAGTGGAATATTAAGCAATCTAATAAACAAGTGCATTAGAAATGGAATATTCCCAGAAGGACTAAAAAGCTCCATTATTAGGCCCATTTACAAGAGCGGAAATATGAGTGATCTCAATAACTATAGACCTATATCTATCCTCCCTGTGTTTGAAAAAATATTTGAAAAGTACATAATACAGAAACTCTATCAATATATGAACGATAATCATATAATACATACAAACCAATATGGATTCCAGAAAGGTAAGGGAACAGAAGAAGCTCTGATCCAAGTCACAGATTACATAAATAATAATCTTGATAAAGGAAAGGAGGTAATGGCAGTATTCATTGACTACTCCAAGGCATTTGACACTGTTAGTCACACAATTCTGCTGAAGAGACTGCAAGAAATAGGCATTGAAGATCGGTTTTTAAGACTGTTTAAAAGCTATCTAGAGAATAGAAAAATATTAGTCAAAATAAACAATATCTTAAGTCATCCCAAAACTATCAAACATGGAGTACCGCAAGGAAGTTGCTTAGGGCCAGTGCTATTTTTAATATATGCCAACAACATATTTAAAAACATAGAAAATTGCAAACTTTACATGTATGCAGATGATGCTGCTCTTTTGTACTCTAATAGCGACATAAACAAATGTAAAGACCAAATACAAACAGAATTTAACAACATTGTTAACTGGTCATATGAAAACAACTTGTATGCTAATCCTGTGAAAACCAAAGTAATTCATTTTAAAACTCGGAAAAAACGTAAAAACTTAAAATTAGAAAAATTAACTCTGCATGATTATCAATGCACAACCATTGGTTGTAGTGATAAATGTATCAAGATTGACTACGTAACACATTACTCATATCTAGGAGTTGTTTTGGATGAGTACCTGTGATATAACTTGCACACAAATTACCTGTTCAACAAAGTAAAAATGATAGCTGGCTGTATGTATTCAATTCAGACTTTTGTAAATGAGCCAATTTTGAAAATTATATATACCTCACTAATTGAATCATTACTGAGATATGGTGTGCGAGCCTGGGGTGGTGCATGCCAAACATACTTAAGCAAATTGGAAAATATACAGGCTAAAGTATTAAAAATAATGGCCAAGAAGAGAAATCTCAGCCAGTGCGACCTGCCAGCTTGCTACAACACTCTAACACCAAAAGGATTCTACATGTACCTCAACATAATTCGGAACAATAATGATAATAAATTCAAAATTGATGCACCAAATGGGTACAAAACAAGAAATCCAAAGTACCAAATACCATTAACATACAACAGTTATGGAAAAAGAACTCTTAAGTATCTGATACCTAAACTATACAACCAGATACCCAAAGACATTAAATACCCCAAAACCAACCACAAAGACTTTAACAACAAAATTAAATCATGGCAGCAAATAAACAAACATGTGGTGTGACAACCAACAACAGTGTATAGGACACTTTTGTTAATAAAAGAAAGAGACTAAATTGAAATTCATAAACAAAATTGAGTAATCATAGAATATTTTCTGTGAAATTAAGAAGGTTTATAAGGTGTGTACCAAACTAAAACGATATACCGTTATTGCAATATGTGATGAGACTATGTATTAATTTGCATCATATACAAATAACTATGTTAAGTTCAATCATAAAATACAAATATAAAACATGTAATATATGCTAATTATTGTATAATTGTAATAATTATATTAATTTATTGTTAAAATGTTTCATATGACAAAATTGTTTGCATACTATATGAATTGTACGAATTGAGACTATGTATTAATTTGCATCATTTACAAATAACTATGTTAAGTTCAATTATAAAATACAAATGTAAAACATGTAAAATATTATTAATTATTGTATAATTGTAATAATTATATTAATTTTTTGTTAAAATGTTTTATATGACAAAACTGTTTGCTTATTATATGAATTGTACGGGAACCAGATGATAAGTCTCTGACTTATCTGGACCCTAAACTAAAGAAGTTAATAAAATTACAAATTACAAATTACAATTATTATTATTATTATTATTATTGTTATTGCTGTTATTATTGTTATTGTTGTTATTGTTATTATTATTATTATTTATTAAATCCCAAATGGATAGCCCGGGATTTGAGCCCATGTCCCCAGCGGTGGGTGACAAGCGGCCTCGCCTCGCCGCTCATTGAGGCCTGGCTGCTCTGCGCCGCTTGTGCTTCTACGGCGCGCCCGCGCGCGCGGTGGCGAGGTGGCCGTCCCGTCCCGTCGCGGGTCGCGCGACCAGCGCCGTGGGCGGCCAGCGCCAGCGCCGCCCATTGTTCGCCCGCCTCGCCCCGTCCCGCCCCGCCCCACCTGCCCCACCCCGCTCCACCCCGCTCCACCCCGCTTCACCCCGCTTCGCCCCGTCCCGCCCCGCTCCGCCCCTCACCGCCCCTTCCCGCCCCGCCCCGCTCCGCCCCACTCCTCCCCGCTCCGCCCCGCTCCGCCCCGCTCCGCCCCGCTCCGCCCCGCTCCGCCCCGCTCCGCCCCGCTCCGCCCCGCTCCTCCCCGCCCCGCTCCATCCCGTCCCGCCCCGCCCCGCTCCGCCCCGCTCTGCCCCGCTCCGCCCCGCCCCACCCCGCCCCGCCCCGTTCCGTCCCGCCCCGCCCTGTGACTCACGCGCAGCGCGGCCGGGCAATCGCACGTCCGCCCACTCGCCCGCCCGCCCGCACCGACTGCCGTGGCTCAGCGTCAACGCGGTTGTTCCATCTGCAGCGTCGTGGACTGTCAGAGGTCGTAGAGTCTTCGATGGTGGCGGATTTTCGACTCTACCGTAATTTTGGTCTTTCTTCCGGGGGCTTTTGCCAGCTTCAGGGGACGCCGATTTTCGACTATCCACGCCGGGTGCCCACTATGACCCTCTTGGGGGGCACATATCCACCGTTACACTAGACACACTTGCGGATTTGTGGGCAGCAGGCTCACGAGCCCTTCCGCGACAACACGCATACAAGACAATCGAACTTTGAAGACAAGAGAAGAACAATCATGCGCACGGTGAGACTTCGGCGAGCACGACGAGCCTTCCGACCGAGGCGCCGAGTTGGAACACGCTCTAGTCATCTCGGCCATCCAGGTCGGCCGTCTCTAGCTTCGTTGCTCGGTCGAAGTCGAGCGCTGTCTGCTGGACAATTCTAGCGGGCGGTCTGAACGGTAGTTTTTATTGGTTTCTACGATCATTACCAGATGAATGACAAAGCAGTGCCTTAACAAATGAGCGCTTGAGATCACCATTGGCTCATTTCCCTCCCTTTCCTCGTACCCACACACATACTTACGCTTGCAAGCGCTACAGCAGCACACACAGATTTTTGAAGGGAAAGAATACAGCTGACAAGGAGATCGGCACCGCACAATTGAGACGCTGATGATAATAACGACAGATCCCAACCGACCTCGGATTTTCAGTTAGAAATATGACGGTAGATTCCTAACATATACCCATCATATGCTAAAATATTAAAATGAATTGGGTTGTGGCAAAACTCTCTAATTCCACTTTCAAAAATTTGTCCGTAATGAAAGTGATCATGAAAAAACACAGAAAAAGTTGTTTTTGCGAAACGAACTTCTGTTGGGATCTACCAATATTATTCTGAGCTCAATTTAACACGGAAGAAACACCGATATCTCTCGGAGTATGCAATGCATTACACTTCCGGGGCTACTGCCGTAAGTAGTTGATGCAACAGGAAATGATTCTCGCACACGCAGGCCCAACCAGATGCCGTCCTGATGGGGTGCTGCCTTTTGCGCTGTGAGATGTAAACACAGAGCGTGGTAGCTGCTGGTGAATTGTTTTACTTTGTTTCATTCACACGATGTGAAAACCGGACAGCCGTTACTGGTTTGAAAGCACATGCCCGTTCACGCCAATTCAGAACTCCCGCATATTTCAGAACGTTTCGAAATCTGCAACCAAGGAAATCGAAAGCTGTAAGGCCATGCGACATACTATTAATAATTGTAACCAGCCTGTCACATATTTGGACGCGTTTACGCTAGGAAGTATGTTCCGTATACGTAAAGAATTTCAAGTTGTGTCCTTGTTACTGAGTAACAAATTTAATTATTAACCTTCTATTAATGTAGTCAGAGTTTGATATTATATCGCAAAGAGGTGAACAAGTTAACTGAATGTAAATGTCACTCAGAAGGGAGACTTTTATTATTATTATTATTATTATTATTATTATTAAAAATAATAATATTAATGGCCCCTAGTGTGGCTAGTGGACCACGTGTTAGCTTTATGTGTGGCGGTCTTGGATCGATTCCCGTCCGACGCAATAAAAAAGCTGAAAGTTTCTAATACAAATTGTCTAAACTTCTATAGCTGTATGAGGAAAAATAAGCAAAGGCTGGTGAAGTAAGCCTGTTGTGGTGATGGGAATTCGTCATGTTCACCACGTCTTCCTTACACCCCCCAGGCGTGCATAATTAATAAAAACGAGGCCTAGTAATAGGAACACCGCTAGCTGGCAGAAGTAGTATTAATACTACCCTAAAATGATACCCTCATACAAAAACAAACACACACACACATGTATGTTTGTTAATAATAATAATAATAATAATAATAATAATAATAATAATAATAATAATAATAATAATAATAATAATAATAATAATAATAATAATAATACAACAAACCAAGCGAAGTGCCTCAGTGCGTGCCTCGCTGACTGCGCAGTCGGGAGGCCCAGGTTCGACCTCCGGCGGCCATCCTGACTGGTATTTCCGCGGTTTTCTCCTCGGTCATATAGGCGAATGCTGAGATGGTTCATAAAATCCAGTCACCTCGCGTCATCATCCTATCACTTCATAATTTATTAATTCAAGACTGCACAACCTTGTATTAGCAAGGAATACTTATCTCTCTAAAGACGCACGTTAATCTCTCTCCCGGACAGAATATGACTGGGCTAGAAAAGAATTAGGTGGTCAAAAATGGCTGATACTCAAATAATAATAATAAATTAATAATAATAATAATAATAATAATAATAATAATAATAATAATAATAATAATAATAATAATAATAATAATAATGATAATACCTTTGCTTACTTTTTCGTATTTTTCAACGAGTTTTTTCTCCTTTGTTCTGTAGCAAAAGATGTGCGTAGCATAATGGTGTAAAGCCTGACCCTCCTTTATTGGCGGCGTAATCTAGAAAGCATCCCCGGAAGTGTAGAGAACGCGCGAGAGTGAAGACAATTGCGACAGGCAGCGCAAGCACGTTCGTGGGAGCGGCCGTGTCAGCGGCGGGGGTGGCAACGGTCAGGCGCCAGGTCCCAGGGTACCGCTTCCCGGGTGGCGGGTGCCCGGAAAGCGGTGTCTCGCACAGTTAGACGGCGTCTCTCCAGCTGGCCGACCCATCTCACTCCGCCCGCATCCCCGCCACGCCCCGCCCCGCCCCGACCCGGCCTACGCTCGTTACTCAATCCGACCCCGGAAGACCATCCCACTCTGTACCGCGTAGACGCACCGGGAGAGGTGGCTCAGGGCATCATCAGATGTCACTTTACTGCTTCTGACCGAGAAGTCTTAGGGTACAAGCACCGACGGTGGCCGGATAGCTAGGTCGAGTTCAGTCGCTGTCTGGAAGAGAATTATAGCTGCCAGCTGCTCTGATCGGAAGTGGACCGTGGTTTCTCCTATCAATACCAGGCGAACGCTTCAGTAACACCCTGGAAAATGGGCCACGGGTCGCGCAAGATCTTTCCTTCCCATTTCTTGTCCGCTTCTACCCCTTACTTACCCACACTTACTCGTACATGCACTACAATGCCACATATGCCGGGAGACCGGTCGGGAACTTTGGGCTGGTCCCGATTGGGGTGGTGCTCTGCTGGTGGAAATACCTGTTGGGGAAAACCCCGCGAGCCGACGGTAGGTCAGCACGGGGTCTGGCCATCCAGCTGGAATCGCCGCCGCCTCCCAAGGTGATTTCATGCACTACACTTAAGGGAACAACGGCCTTAGCAGTTGACGTGCCTTGAATCTCCAATCAATCAATCAATCAATCAATCAATAAATTAAAAGCGAAGACGCAGCCATCTTCACCAGTGTATATAAACTACAGTGCCCGGAAAACAATAATTAGTACTTTTTCTTTATCATTGACGTCACTTCATTCGGCAGCAACAAATCCATGAAATTAAACTCAAAATAGAAGAAATATATCTGTCCGACAAATTCTCCCTCCCACCTTCTTAAATATCACGTGTCGAGGTCACTTGACTTCTGTTACAGTTTGTTCTTCACCTGACGTTTCTTGGATGGCAATTAATCGATTTGGCGAGACATCCGGTTACCCGCAGCATTGTCGGAGCCTTTTACATCTTGGGAAAGGGGGATTCAGCCTGCCCTTTTGCTGCAAGGCTGGGAGTAAAGGCATGATGAGGAAGGATCTTAAGCGCCCGTTAGTCGAGAGGGCGGGTATTCCATTGCACTCTATGCAATTATTCTTAAACGTCTGTACCCCGTTATAGCAGTGGGCTGCGGAATTACATAGATGTGATGCGAAAATAACTTACTAAGGGAAATATGAACACATTAAAGTGGAGTGAAGTGCAGTGTATTTATTACTTAAAAATTCCGTGCAGGACAGTCATAAAGTTTATAGGTAATGCTGTTGTGTATGTAATGTTTGTTATTGTTATTGTTATTATTGCCTTAAAATGCTTTAAAATTACAGTGTATTAGTATTCTTAGTTGTAATATGTAAATTGTAGTGTTCTGCCACCAGATTCTATACCTACCTGCAGAAATAATAAATCTATCTATCAAGGAGTATTGATTACTTAAGTAAACAAATTTATTATTGGTACGCTAAAACTTCACCATTGCATTACACATTAATCAATTAAATCTAAAGTGTCGATAATATTGTTCTAATTTAATGATGAATTAGAGCTTCATTTCTTTTGAACAAAAGTTAAATGGGGAGAGGAGGTACAGGCGAATGCATAAGTAATGTTTCATCCACAGAAGATCCCGCTCACGCATTTAATTTTTATATAAGCCAATGGTGAATATCTTTAGTTTGCCCAGATAGACTTACATTGTTGAAAACTGAATTGGAATAGGAGGAATACTTCGAGTGGTTGAAGACCTAATGCAGATGTTGCCTTCTACTCTACGGATGTGCCGTAACATTTTCCAAGGCGAAAGAGTGTGCTGTAAATCCAATTTAAGAACCACTTATGTAACATTCATGAACACATTTTGAATCTTCGTGTATTTGTGGGAATTCACTCTTTCTTATGTGGGTCTTGTAACTGATGATTAAAATGTTTCACTCACCCAATTCACAATGACGGTGAAGTTCATATCAAGCTGCCATACCAGTTATGTGACTGATTTGGTCTTGCAGAGACCAGCCGAAACGTGTATTAGAGGGTATTTTAGACTTTCTAGTATACAATGTCCAAGGAAAAGGATGTATTGGGGGCGCTACGTTTATAAAGTAAAATAAACAACACTGTAAATCTAAGAATTTCCTTCTTTTGCTTATCGATTAACTTACTATTTTGTCAACAAAATTAATCAGTTTAGCCGACAAAAATATTGGTAATATTACTTTCAATTATTGTTAATAATGAAATAAAACAAAAATCTGTTCTCATTTTTATTCAAATGCTCTGTAACAGTTCCCACCGCCAAATGCTCTGGAAAGGTACTCAAAAGCAAATTGACGTGTGTGGACCTAAATGAGAACGAATTTTATAATTTGTCAGATAGGTTCTTATTGAAAGAATTCTACCACATAAGTGAAAATTTGAACGTATTAAGTGTATTCCCCTGAACCGTTCCGCCGATTTTCTCCAAAATTGATATTCAACGATCGATCTATATGTAGTTGACATTTTTCCTTAACGAAATTGATTTTTTAGGATAGACCTTGAGATATGGTTGTGTTCAATATTTTGAAAATATAAGTAGTTTTCTTGCAGTATTGCGCGAAATATAGGCAACTTTAAATTTTTTAAACCATTCTTTTCTCACAACCCTCTCCAAATTTTGTTTTCAATTTTTATCCACGGATAGAAGAAGAGACGTTGAAAAGAATGGCGCGGGTTTCATTTTCGATGAACCCTCCGAATTTTAGAAAACTGTAAATTTAAAATTAGCGCGAGAAAGTATGTTCTGTTCTATCTCCAATATTTTATTTTGATTGCATGTTATAATATCAAATAACTTCATTATGAAAGTGCTCAACGTAACATTTGTGAAAATCATTACGTTCGTTGAAATGTTCACCTGGAATTATTTTATAAATACCAAAACATTAAAAAAAAACAAAATTATTCACTTTGTATGTTTTTTGCCCACTGCGCCACTCTATGCGGGCGGTCGCGGGACCCCGTTATTCTCGCACTCCACTCACATAACAGCCTGATGCACGTTTTGTAACCCGTGGAACACGAACTTCAGAGTGTATAACGATGAGTGTGTTTGGACGAAAGATTTCAAGGAAGAGATCTTGAAACGTAACGCAGTTACATCCAGTCTTAAACCGCTTTTCATTGGTATTTTATGTATCTAGAACATTTCATACATTCGACGTTATTACATCCCAGGTCATTGTTTATGAATTTTATTGTCTTGCGACCCTGCCCATTAATGATTTTATTTATCGTGTTTGGTATGATTTGACAATTTGGTGGTGTTTATTGATTTCTAACTGGAATTCATACATTCCGTATCTACATTTATTTGAGGGTCGTGTGGTGTCTTATTCCAAGCTAATATTTAATCTCAAATAGTTCCACAGCGTTCTGCAAAAACGTTGAGTAATTTTCCGAATGACAACTGATAAGTTACTCAGCTCTGACGTAAAAGATAAATAACGGTTAGCCGGAAAGATGATTAACAATAAATGGGGGCCAATTTATAATTTGTTTCAGTGAAAGAACGAATTTCCTTCATTGCAGTGCAGTGTTTAAATAGTGTTTAGTGGATTAATAATACATTTCAGTTTCAGAATGAAAATTAGTGATAATTATGAATAATACTAAAAAAACAACGTTAATTTGTATGAACTACTTGAATATTCTCGAATATTTACCAAAGTAATTATAAATATGGCCTAAAAATTTGCTTATTTATGTTTGATAGTTCTCATTAAAATTGTCGGCTTAGAATCCAAGTCATGCTTTAACTTTTAAAAATTAAATTTGAAAAATTATTGAAAGGACTATTGTTTAAGGGAACGAATGGGCGAAAAAGACATCGTGAGAACGATGAACATTCGTTCTTAAAGCGACCTGTTCACTGAAAGACCGTTCACACCCAGAAAAGTATTTTCTTTTCTTCAATTTGTAAGCATAGAACGAGCATTTGGGATAATGATGACTTCTCGGTTACCAATTGAGCGAAGGACGCCTTCTTCTTTCTCAAAAAGGGGGCCCTGTTCTTTTGGAGGCGCCCCTCCCTTCACTCGCCGTGGGCGTGTCGCCTCGAGGTGAGAGACCTGCTTAGGAGCCCGCGCCCTCCTCGTTAGCAGGGCCCGCGGGGGCGTCGGGTCGCGAGCAACGGCCGATTTCGGCCGCGTGCGCTGAAAGGCGCGAGGCGACGCGCGGACCTGCGTCACGTGGTTCAGTGCGTCTGGCGAAGACCCGCCCCCGAGTCCCTCGGTGACCGGCGATGACAGGTTTATGCGTCTGTCTTTTGAACACTCCCTCGAGGATCCATTTCTCGAAACGGAAAGAAGAGAAGAAGGGAATGGACAAATCGACAAGAATTCGTGATAATGATTTCCGGGAATTTAAGAAAGACGCGAAGAAAACTCGAATTATCGTGGGAAAGTCTTGTAAAGATGAATTCGATTTTTCAGGTGTTTCATTAAGAGATGACAGTTTAATTCCGAAAGAATAGAATTAGAGATGGAATAAAAACAAGTAAGTATAAAATCTTTTGAAACATCGTATTTCAAATAATTGATGTTCTGCTTTTGTTCCCTTTCCCTTTTTCCGACTGATGAAAACCTGAGAGCAATAGTGATTTTGAAAAGTATAAAATCTGAAATTATGAAATTCGAAAACCAAAATCAGTTAGAATGTATGATTTCGCCACGATATTATGATTGAACAGACGGAATAATTCCCACAATATCAATTATTTAAGTTTTTTTTTGTATTTACCCTCTCCACCCAGTCCGACGTGAGGATGGCCGCCCACAGGGGATTCGCGAATATCCTGCCCAACTCCCGGAAGTTTTTTTTTTTTTTTTTGTTTCGGCTGCTGTCGTCCCTGGCGACGGGGGTGGAGAGCGACAGTTGGCGTCTGCGCGGGGGGCGTGGCGTGGGGGGCACGCGGAAGCCAGGGGCCTGGGAACGCGCCCCGGCGGGCGGACGCGGACCCCGTTCGCTTTAACGGGCCGGACACTAAAATTACCGGCGCGGCGCGGCGCCGTGCGTCCCGCAAGAACGGGACCCGTCTCTCCCAAACAGCCGCAGCGCGACGTCGACAGCGTCGGGGGCGACGTAGCGGGCCGCCGACGCCTCCGACGCCGACGCCGACGCTGCGACGCCGAGACCGCGCCTAGTCGGAGGGTGCGCGGGGCCACGCCCAAGGGATTCGCCGTGCAACGCTGCGGCTACTGGTGGTTGCGGTGGTAGCTTCGGGACTGTGAAGGAAGAGATGGTGGAGAGATGGCGGTGCTAGCGCCGGGTCGATGGTGTCGACGGTGACTGTGGTTGCGTCGGAACGATGGTGCAGAAGGTGATGGTGCTAGCGTCAGCACGATGGTAGAGGAGACGGCGGTGCTAGCGCCTAGACGATGGTGTCGACGGTGACTGTGGTAGCGTCGGGACGATGGTGTCGACGGGGACTGTGGTAGCGTCGGGATTATGGTGGCGGAGGCGGCAGTGCTAGCGACGGCGGATGCGGTGACGGTGATTGAATATTTCGTGTTTGTGGGTGCGTCAGTTGTTGCGGTCATTAGTTTCTTAGTGTAGTGCGTGTTTTTTATTCCGGGAGGTTGTGGTGCTCCGAGCTGGATGGGGAGATCCTGCGCCGATCTATACCCAAGCTTGCAGCGTTTCCATGGGTTTCACCCCGAAGAAACTACCGAAGAAGCTCGAATCGCCCAACTGGTCTCCCGACACGTGAGAAGTTGTAGTGCATGGAAGTGTCAGAGAATGAAAGTAAGAAGAAAGGTAGTAGGAGTAGGAAGAAAAGATGGCGCGCGATCTGTGGCCCGTTTTTACGGTATTGAGCAGACATTCGCCTGGTATTGATTGAAGAATCTAGGGAATTGATTGAAGAATATTCCGATCAGAGCAGGCAGCCGCTAGAATTCTCCTCTAGGCAGCGTCTGAATTTGACCTAGCTTTCAAGTTAGGATTGAAAAACCTGCCGAAGTTGGACTCGAACCCCAGGACCTACCGGTTAGAGACACTGCAATGATATCAGTTGACATACTGATATGATATCAGTTGACAATGATATCAGTTGACATACTGAGCCACCTCAGACGGGGGGGGGGGACGCCACGTTGATAGCTCGAGGTCGTTGGTGGCGGCGGTGGTTATATAGCGGAGCATTGGCACGGCCTCGGCGGTAGCATTGCGAGGATTGTGATGCCGGCGGAGGTACTGATGAGAGTGTCTGGACGGTGATGGCGATCGCATTGGCGGTGGCGCTTCGAAGTTGTAACGATCTATTATTATAGGTGTGCAGATAGCGATGTGAGTAGCAGCGACGGCGAGGTAAATGGCTTCAGGCCGATGGCGTTAGCGTAGCAAAGATGACGGTGGCGGTGGTGGCATCGGGTAGGTGGTGGCTGTGGTGGTGCGGCAGTAGCATCGCGAGGCAGGCAGTGCTCGCGGCGGTGGTGCGGTCAGGATGGTGTCGGTAGCATCGGCACGGTAGGATGGAGACGCTGCTAGTGGCTTTAATGGTGTGGGCGACGGTGTCGTCGATGCCGCTGTGATGGTGGTGATACGTCAGGGCGACGGCGGCGGCAGCTATGGGAACGTAAAGATGACAGTGTCGATCGCTGAGGCAATGCAATATGTAAGACCATTATTTCCTACGAGAAAATGAGCACAAAATTACCATCAATAAAGAAAATGAACATTTTTAATAACACGTGTTTCATAATTACGCCTCACTGTGGACAATAATACATCCACTTGTATCTCAATTTGCTGATTGGTGTCGAAAGAAAAGGTTAAAAACAAACGTAAAATAAAATAGAAAATATATACATCATTGTAATAAATGTGAAATAAATGTGACTTTATTTTGTGTGTAAACCTTTTCCGTCATCAAAAACATTTGGGCTCTAAGTTAATTGCAAGTATTATGTCCTCAATGAGCATGTGCGTCCTAAACGAACCATCAATGAGACCCGGCACCGCCCTACTCGTCGGCTTGCGCGATTTTTCTCGTCCAGGTATCTCCCATCAGCGGTGCACCGCTGCAACCGGGACAATCTCTTTACTCCAGACTGGTCTCCTGACATGTGTGGTAATGTTGGTCATGCAAATGTGTGTGAGGATTAGGCAAGGAAGAGGAAGGAAATATACCATTTGCTATCGAACTGTTCCGGAATTCTCCTACTGTTGATCGGTGGAACTACAGAGAACTACTGATCAGAGCAGACGGCGCTGCAGTGGTGATGAGGACGTTGAAACGGGGATGATGACGCTAAGATAACAACGTTGGCTTGAACTAGAGGGCGGATTTTAATAAAATGTCATTTTTTTCTATTCACTATAGAACAATGGCGTTTAGTATAGAAATTAAATGTATGTAATGACAAAAGGAAATGACCCATTTTTATGTCATTTTTTTTGTATTTTTCGTCGATTTCGACTTATTAGTCATTTTCCCCCCTTTCCGTCAGTTTTAATGCATTTCCCCTGATTTCATCTATTTTAATGTTATTTGAATGCCCCTTCATTCAAATAAATTTACTAGATGCAACAATTATTCTCCATAGACTTCATGAGTACCCTATTCGATTTCTGCGCTCATAAATTGTAATGTCAACCGTGATGTAAGGTTTCTCTGCCTATCAGAGCAAACGTTTCGGACGATTTGGGGATAACTAAAGACAAAGATTTCCGGGAAAAGATCAATCTAAACTTAATGTTTTACTCGCTGAGTTCACTTGAACGAAAGAAAGAACACTCAATTACATCAGTAACATATTTAACAACTTGAGTTTTTCATCCGAGCAGGGTTTTGTAACAGTTTATCATTTTCTTTGCTTTTCAGACATTTTAATATAATTTTTTGAGCCTTTTATTGATCATTTTTGGCGATGCCCTCTCCCTCGTTACGGCGGCGGCGATGGCGGCGGCGACGGTGGCGCCGCGCCGCGCCCAGTTAGGATCTCGCGCACGCAGGCACGCGGCGAGCAGGGTGGCCGCCACGTTGCCCGCTCGCGGAATTTGGGCTGCGCCTTGGGAGGCGCGTGGGGCGACGGCCTTCCTTGATCCGGTGTCCACACAGCGGGAGTTTACCCCCAAAACAGTTAAAAACTCTTTGAGGCGTGCTACGGGGAGAAGTGAATTGAGGGCACGGATTCATAATTCTGTGACTCCTCACCTAAGAAATATAATATTTGAATTATGAATACACACAGAATGAGCGTTTTTGGAAAGACGTGTTGACGAAATATTCCCTCCGATGTAATAAAATCTTCTTTGAAGGGTAAATCAGCTATAGATTTGGGCTCTTATCCTTTATGTCCTTCGTGAACGAATAATACTTCCTGCCGCGACTACATGGAGAATGATAATTTGAATATCTGTATTTCTTACTGAATTCTAGAAGAAGCACACGGGTAATGAAGCTGCATTTATGTCCAAATGCAATACAAGTAGCCATTTCAGCATTTACTCAAAGGATCAGGGAAACTGATCAAAAAACCTGATCGAGATGGGGGGGGGGGGTCATTGACCTAGAAGCTGCGGTACAATGTTTGTTATAGGTTGTTTAGAATTATGCAGTTCAAATAGTAAACACTACATTAAATATCATAGTTAAAATTAAGTAGATAGCTTAAACGTAAAATACTGATTTGGGTGATTATTCGCTTGCAATAATTAACGCAAAGTAAGGGGAAAATACGAGTATGATTGTTATTTATTACTGCACTGAATTACCTTATTCATAGTTGCTTTGAATCACCTATCGCCTTCCCTTGCTTCAACTCCTAGCCTACCAAAACAATCCTCCTAATACTCTAATCCTCCAAATACGATTTTCTCCTAATACTACTCCTGGTTATGCATTTTGTTTCTGTTCTGTAGGTAGATCTCTTGCATGAGGATGGTAAATATAACTATTTCTTTGGAACCACTGTCTGTATTAATACTGTAAAGGCAACACAAGCAGGAGCACACAAAACAATTCTGGCATCTAAAACGTCACAACAAATAATTGAGAATTCAAATTCTTCAAGTCACCAGAAAGTATTTATTTCAAATAAAAAAAAAATGATAATTGCTTGCCATAATATAAAATAATAACTCTTCTAAATAAATAAACATACTCTGACTGCGTCAAAATATGATTGTTCGTTAGAATATAAATTTATAATGAAGAATCCTTAAAAACATTAATATCAAGTGAAAAATAATAAAATCAACTAAACAAAATTTCGCCTTATCGAGTATTGGGTAACTAGAGAAAAAGTGAGCTGGAGTGGATAAGAACAAAACATGTATGTTTACGTTCGTAAGGGTTTACTGTGACAAGACCAATGTATTTTTGAATTTTAAGTTGTGCGATGAGTCGGTTTTTAATGTTGAGTAATGGTGCTTATTTTCTTTACGTCCAAATCTTTTATTATTATTATTATTATTTATTCTTGTTGCTTTTTTATGTGTGAAATTTCTAAGAAAATACTTGTACCATTTGTTGTTAATTAAATGTATGATGTAAACCGCAAGTAGTGGAGGTAAACCTGAATTTGAGAACTTAGTGATAGTGACATCCTAGATTTTAGAATGTGAAATGAGTTTATAATTAAATTATAACTCTTATATTTCGTGCACATATTTATCGTTAATTAATATAAGTTGATACTTTTATGTCATAAATTTTCATTCCAGGAATTAGTTAGGTTTGTAGTTGAAGGCAGCCATGATATTTATCTTTACTAGGAAGTTTATTGGCGAGAAATAATTCATTTTTTGCAGGAATGTGCCGGCGTAGTATTTGGAACAGACGACTGGAATCACATCACTCATAGAGTCACATAATTGGTAGTTACACGCCCTGTTCCCCCCACTTCCTATTAATCCGTCCAACTGCCAAATCGACGGTTTAGAGCGCTTGCCATTTGGGCGATGGCCAGCGGAATACGTTTCCACAGTCGGGCGCCGTTCGTCCTTGCCTTCGTCCCTGCTCCGGTACGTGAGGCGGCGGCGATTCCAAATTCCGCCCAGAGCTGCGGCTCGAGATTTGCATTGCGGTCAGGCTGCACCGCACCAGATAACCCGCTGGCGCCCGAACACGCCACCGTTACTGCGTTACACGCGTTATTGCATTTCACATAGCGCTACTGCGTTGAGCGAGTAATGATTCCGAGCGCGTCAATGACGAGGGGCATTAGTCCCATAAGGGTAGTGCATGTAGTTCTCGGAAGCATGTGAAGTTTCTGCCCCGCAAAGTCGTGACGTGAGTACATGTCAGCTTCCGGGTTTTTCTTTTCCAGGAATCTCTTCCAGAGGCACCTCCCCAGTCAGGAAAACCCATAAGCTGGTCAATTGGTGTCCTGACATGTGTGGTAGTGTAGTTTATATGTGTTTTTGTGTGTGAGTAAGGAGAGGAGGAGACTTGGTCGAGGAAAGAAAGATTGCGCGCGGTCCGTGCCTCGATACGGTACTGTTTCGGCATTCGCCTGATATTGATCGGAGAAACTACAGAAAACTACCGATCATAGCAGCCGGAAGCTAGAATTCGCCTCGAGATAGTGGTTTAATTTCACGATGCAGCTATATCTGCTGTCTAAAATCCGCTATCATCGGATTTCGTACTTTACTAACTACCGATCAGCGAGGTTACGGAGGCGGAGATGTGCTGCGCACGAAACTCGTGCGCAGCACATCTCCGCGCAATACGCTCTGAGGAAGGTCGCAGAATGGCGACCGAAACGTCGGCACCTTCGCCATGGACGCGGCGTCACCCGGACAGCCTAGTAAATACTATTCAAGTCTATTTTTCTTAAACTTCTCAACTCTTCCCAACAAAACTGGAACCACACCGCCCAATCCACCATATCCAGAATTTTTTATTACGTTCTTCCATTTGCACTTAACTTTGTCCTCAACGGCTTTTTTAGTAGCACTAATCTTCACTTCGACGTCTTGTACTTCTGACACTTGATATGCCAAGAGTTTTCTTTGCTTTCCTGTACGACTATTGTTGAGGGCAGAAATGGAAAATTTGTAATTTGCTGGCCAGTGTTTTGTAAGCTTCGCATTTCCTGCTTTTGCTTGATCTGTGTCTTTCCTCGCTTGTGTTGCGTAGACGACTCGCCGTGGCAATAAGCCTCAACAGCGCTGCTGCGTCGAAAATGGGTGCAATTGCATACGAAGTGAGTGAGAATTGGGGAGAAGCATGAAGTACCCTCAAACGCATGCATTGGGCGAGAGATTTCGGCACGTAGTCTATTGTGTATTCGATGAGGGGATATTCACGTTTCGAGACATTCGGGAAAGTATTTGCGTATTCGATACAACAAATGTTTAGAAAAAGTGTAATTAAAATAAGATAATTCTACAAAATTACTTGTTTAGGAAAAAAATAGTAAACCTTTTAGGACATATTAGGCACCATTAGATGATTGCAGTAGATCTATTTTTTCATGAATCGTGAACATCTGCAATTATTTTCCACAATTTCGTAAAGGAATCAAACGGTCATTTGTCCTAAAATTCTAAAATGTCCTAAAGGTCTATTAATAACTATTTAAAAAACATGTTCCAAAACCCAAAATTGATTTATATTTTATAGCATTACATACACACGTGCCTTTTGTGAATTGCCTTGAATATTGCAAATGTATTTTAAATAGTTTATAGTGATGATAACTTCCTACAGGTCTCGAAAAATGTTTCCCAACATTTAGTGTTTAAGCTCGGTTCTCGCTCTGTTTCCTTGAATATTAAATACGCATTGCTCCCCGGGTCAGAATGACTTTCTGGCTCAACCGTTATTGTCATTACTTTCTTTCCACCGAGATTTACTCGTAGATTCGTGCGTAGCATGATAGGAAGTGAGAAATCCCTTTCCATTTTAGAGATTTCCACGCTTGCTGTTATGGAATGCAACCTCTAACTTCAGTTTATTAATTGCTAGTACAAGTACATTTCCTTGTCATATTACAAAATCTCGGTGGAAGTTAGTACGTTACATGCTCATCGTGATTCAATTCGCATACGGTAGTGTATACGTGATCGTGCAAGTTCAAGCAGTGGAAATCTTAGAGAAATGAGCCAAAGAACATGTCTTCTTTTCTATGCAGAAACCTAGCTACAGTCCAGATTTCTATCTTGTAAAATTCAGATACACAATACAATAGAAATAATAATATATCAAATTACAAGACGTAATGTACAGCATTTTCATATCTGTTTCACCACTGACTTATTTAATTTTTGCTTCTTTCCAATATTACATGACGTAATTAATCTCTTTCAAATTGCAGCCTTTTTAATTCATTGGAGTCATACCGTACCATGGGTATATGTAACTTACGTGAATTGTCTATTGAAAAGTCGCTAAGAACCTTCGGTTGATGCGACTGTAATAAATCCTAATAAAAATAGTTCTACCTGTACAAAAGTAATCATTTATTAGTTTTATCTAAAATACATAGTACTATCGCAATTTAGCAGGGTTATCTAGAGGATCCGGCGCTCAAATGAATAGTGCCGTGTAACCATTAAAACCGAGGAGGGGGGATCCCTGCGGAGAGGGGTTAAGAGAACATATGCCCTCCCCCAGCCTTCAGCAACGCGATAAGACTATGATCTGAAAAAATATTAGTTAGTTGTCAATCGAACTACGCATGGGGCAAACGGAACACAAACAAGCACATGGTTGAAGTGAGTTCTGCTTTACATATTGTAACGAATATTGCATCACCTGCCGAAGTCGCTGCGCGTGGATTGCGTCATCTGCCGCCGTCCCTTCCCTTCCCCCGAACTAGACGGTTCCGGACAATCCGCGAGCTGCGGAGAAATGCCGAGAATGTGCCCGGTGCCTGGAGACAAGCGCCGGGCAGGTATAAATGCGCCGGCCGCGGCGGCCGCGAGTTAGTAGAAGTTAGTTAACAGTTTTAGCAGGAGTCAGTCAGTTAACAGAAGGAAGTCAGTAGTGAGCAGTAAGACGTCAGTCCGTCAGTGTGTCCGAAGTGGAAGCTGTGCTGGGAAGTGTGCATTGCGGTGAAGAGTGGTGCAGTGGTTGAACAGCAGTCAGCAGTCTGAAGTCTGCAGTGGAAGCTGAGCTGTGAAGGGTGCATCGCGGTAAGCAGTGGTGCAGTGGGGAAACAGCAGTCAGCAGTTTGAAGTCTGCAGTGGAAGCTGAGCTGTGATGTGGGCATCGCGGTAAACAGCAGTGCAGTGGACCCTGGTGTGCGCAGTGAAGTGTGGTCTGCGCAAGGAATTGTGGTCTGCGCAGGGGAATTGTGGTCTGTGCAGGGAATTGGGGTCAAGTACAGTGGACCGTGGACAGTGCATGGACTGACTGATACTGTAGAAGAAGAGAACTGTTTAAATAAATAGTGTGTAAGAAGTGGACTGTGTAAATAAATCAAGAGAACGGAGTCGTGTGTAACAGTGTAAATAATTAAGTGTAATATATCTGTAAATAGACCAAGTAGTTTTTAGTGTCAGTAGATTTTAGTGTGTATAATTATTCACGAATAAACGTAATTGTTTTAAATATTGTGTTGGTTTTAATTCACCACGGAGAAACGTTACAATATATTCGCTCATTCCTGATCCGGACGGCTACCAACGCGGTCTCCAGGAAGCCGGGAAGGGTAACAAGGGAGGGTTTGAGAATTAATAGCGAAGATACGGCGTGCATAGAAGCGCAGTGTATGGTTTTGTGGAAGAAAAAAGGGTGTCTTGCCCCAGTACAATGCACTGACATGAAAATCCATATCTTAGTATTGAAGAACAAACATCGGACACCTTCTTCCGCGTGTCTCGTCTTGCTTTTCTGCTCTGCTTCTGGTCTTCTTTGTCTGGGCCATGCCGCCCGCGAGCTGGCATGTGTCAGAACCGGGTGTGTTCTGGGGGAACTCACCACTCGGCTGCCAAGGCGGCTAATTAAAGCATCTCGCACTAAACGCAATGGGCTTGTGAGCAATAGGAGCTCACAATGCGCAATGACCGATAAGGGCTTACTACTCACTCTGGCGCGATAGAGCCTGATTGGCCCTGCCGTGGTTCCACCTGGTAGACACAGTCGCAGCCGTAGAGTGCACCGAATGAGGTAGATCGGGACATCAACTTATGTCACTAAAGATCCTAGAGATTCAGTCGTGATGTGACCAGGAGGTCGTAGGGTTCAAGTATCGATGGTGATATGGTTTTCGACACTAGATTAACAGCTAGATCGAATTCAGCTTCTATCTGACGGAGAATGCTAGCGGCCGGACGGCTGCTCTGATAGGTGGGTTTCGGTGGTGTCTCCGATCACCACCAGGCGAATGCCGGAGCAGTTCCTTAACAAACTGGCCATCGACCGCGTGCGATCTTTTTTTCTTTCTTTTCTTTGATTTATCTTCTCCCCTTACTTTACTTTACGCACATTTACTTGTATTTGACTTGTACCACACATATAATAGAAAGATCAGTCGTGAGTTTATATCTAGTCCCGACGAGGGAGCTGCTTCGCCGGTGGGGTACATCTGGAAGCGGACAAGCTGACTTGTAGGTCGACCCAGAAACTCACCATCCAGACGGGGAAGAACACCGCCACCCACCGTGACGCTCACGTGATATACACGAAATAATCACTGAAGCGTGGAGTGGTGGTGAGTGATTGCGCCACCGTTGCCAAGCTGCAAGGACGCAACACATCTGCAAGGACTAAGACAGGAGTATATATCGTCGCGGGCGCCGCATGCAGCTTCCTTGCAATGCGTCGCCCGAAGAATCTGATCGGGATTCCAGGCGTCGAGAACTGTTGCGTTGCGGATGGAGCTGCGGCTGCCGCGCCTGCGGTTCCGCTGCCAGCGGCGGCGGTGCCACGTTGGGGCAAGATCTCAAAAAGCTGGACGAAATACGAAAACGTTATCCAAATTTTATCAAACAATGTGTACAATGGTTTATGAGCACGATTACGATTCCAATGTCAACTTTGCAAAAAAACATAATCCAATACATCCGATATAGTGGATTACAAATTGAAAAACGTCTAAAAATGTTTCTGCACGAAATTCAGGATAGCAGCTAATTGCCGCTTTTTTTGACATTTTAATAGCTAAATAGTAGAGAAGGAAGTTTGTACAAATTTCGATGGCGAATTCCGGGGAATTGATAAATGTTTTCCACTTTAAAAAAGCAACAAATTAATTGTATCATTTTGTTTAAACATTAATTATGAAGTAATTTAAATGGTTTTTTTTAGTATTTGTAACATATGTAATTATTGTACTCATATAATGATTTTCGTCGATTTGGAATGATGAAAATTACTCAAAATTGAAAACAGCTGCTCGCTCAACGGCCACATTTCAAATGCTGCATATTGCCACTGTGACCCCTGGGACCATTTCTAACCATGAAATTAGACACTCTAGTGATCAGTGCACCCAACTGCTTGCTTAAAATTCCCTTAATAAAATCTTTTTTTTTCTTCTTTTTTCCTCTTTTGTCCATCTTTTTGAGATCTTGCCCCAATGCGCAGCGTTGGCGTGGCGTTGGCGTTGGCGTTGGCGTTGGCGTTGGCGTTGGCGTTGTCTGGCGCTCGCGTCGCCTCGTCCGGGCCGCGTCTCCGCTCCGCTGGGCCGTAACGCGCGCTCGCCCGCGTAAGCGCCCGCACGCGCCGCCTGCCAGCCGCTTCACGCGCCGCGCCCCGCCCCGCAACGCCCCCTCCGCGCTCCGCCGCCAGCCGGCCGATCCAGCGCGGCACGCGCTCCTGAAACCGAGATTATGCTGCTAGAAATACAGCAGAAGCCCGGTATTCCGGACTAATAATAATAATAATAATAATAATAATAATAATGATAATGATAATAATAATAATAATGATAATAATAATAATAATTAATAATTAATTATGTCTTTATTAATGGCGAGGCTCAGGCCATAGGGCTTGCTCTTCCGCCTAACCACTGAATTTACATACATTTAGAGTAGTAACCTTTTATGAGGGGAGGACAAGCTGTACATTTACGTCTGGGAGAACAAATCTAGGGACCATCCCGGCATACGCCTTAATACTAATCGGGGGTGTGGTCTGTTCCGATTCAGAAATGTTCGGATTATCCGAAAAAACGTACCGTACGTATACATATGCGTCTATAGGATTTGTATAGGCATCTATAGGCGCAATGCAATATAGCGTGCGATATGAGAAAATGGCAACGTAGCGTAACTGCGTGGTAATGTTGCGAACAGCGGAGTACAGTTCGTACATAACCGATCGCATGCGGTAGTAGCTACATTCTTTAGAAACGTTGCTGCACAGTTTGTTAACGGATATTCTGCGGAGAGTATTCAGAATTAATTGGGCTAACTTACACTGTGTTCGCGCTTTTTCGTTCATAAATTAATACAAATTAGTGTTATACCGTACCGTACGTGTCAAGCAAACAAAAAAAAAATAGTTCCTGTACATTGAAAGAAAAAAACTGGAAGAGCTTAAGCGGCTGGGCAACGGAGAAAGTGCTACAAACAGTAATCCGGTTCTAGAACAACTATATCCTTTCTTTGCACTATAAATAAGCATTTTATTTATATGGTTTATTTTTTTCTTCGTCACGAATTGTGTTCGAATTATTAAAAATTCTTCATTTGCGACTTTCGGAATACCAGGGTTCTGCTGTGGAGGAAGGTTTCCATAATGCGACGCTGTATCGGGACTAGATGAGGCTATTAGGCAATTCATCGGATGGCTGCAGGTCAAGAAAAAAGTGTAGAATAAGCAAAAAACGCTATAGATAGGCACTGTACGTACGTATAGATATTGTGCAGAGAAACATCTGAATCTAGGACTTGTTCTCTCTTATGTCGTTTAGAGTTGGACGTCCAGTATTTTGTAGTTCTCAGACAAAGAGCGAAAGAGCACAAGCGGTTACAGCGACAATCACTATACAAAAGTATTGTTTTCCAATCCTACGCAAGATGTGTATTCCCTTTGTGATTATAGAGTGGCAAGCAACATTCGCATTCCATATGAGTACATACAATCATTCATTGCGCTGCAGAATGACGTGTCTTATGCGTATATGATCATCTACGTTCGATTGCTCCACATGAAGAAAAAGTTGGAAACAACAACTCCCTGCGGAACAAACGGCTGTGAATTGACGTTCTTCATAGAACGTGCATGGATTTACCCAGTGCTAGCTATAGTGCTCTCTCATTTTTGCGTTAAACGGAATTTTGTTTTATACTTTTGTATTGACAGTTATGGTAAATTGTTGTGCACGAGGCGAAACAAAAACATTTGGAGATGTAATTGATAACTAAATAAAAGCAGTAAGAAGAAGAAATGCTACAGCTACTACTGTCATTACTACTAATTATTATTAATAACGTATGAACAAATTTATGATATGTGGGTAACGGTGGGAGTAAAAAAACTCTACATCACCGAAGGCGCGGGTGCTGACCGCAAAAGGCCTCCAGGTGATCAAATCCGCTGCTACAGCAGACAACAACGTTGGAAAACGTCCGAACCCTCAACATTTACCTCAAAATCACTTCCCAAAAACCGAACGACGTGTGCAGCTGCGCCGGCAGATATATCTCACTCCATAAAAAAAAGAAAAAGGTTTTAGGATTGAAAAGGGCACGCACACCACCCGGTGCGGTCATTCTCCATATTCCTCCCCTTCGGAAGCCGCCAACCGGCGATTCCGCGTTTGTCTAAGACTGGCCGGTGGCGGAGACGCGTGTGTGCGGTGGGGGTGGGGGCGGGGAGTGAGCGTAACGGACTTCGGGCGGGCGGATTCGCCGCGGGCGGACAATGGGCAGCGCGCGTGCCCGCGCTAAAATGCAGCTGCGGCGCGGCGCGGTGCGGCGCGGGCATCTGCGGCGCCCGCCCGCAAGCGCTGACCGCGCCAATCCGGCCCGTTTTTTAAGGTCCCCGGTGACCCCGGGGTCAGCGGCGCCGCCGCCGCCCGCCCCGGGGGATGTGGGCGCAGCTGCGGCAGCGGAAGGGCCGTTTTCGCGCAGTTTGCTGGTGTTCCCGCTTTATATTCGATATCGTAAAATCTGCCCCACGGATAGCTCACTGTTCAGCGTGCGTGACGCGATCCCGCGTTCGAATCCCGGTCGGGGCAGATTACAGCGTGCGCTTTCCTCCCAATGGCCCAATACACGCTGCTGTGTGACGATGGGAAAACTCACTTCTCGGGTCGTGTAGTCCAGAATGCGGCGTTGGGATTTCTATGTGATAACCTCACGTACTCGTTCACCGAATCCTGGACGCCGCTGGTACATCTTGGTCCCGTCAGGGGCTGTTGGGTCAGTACAAACGGATTATAAAATCTATGTATGGATTGGGCGAAAAAATAGTTGTAACTCTCCTTTAAAATCGTCTCAGTTGCTGTAGCCGCATGACGAAAAAATGCTCAGGTAGGCGGAGTTTGGTAGATGCGGTGAAGGAAAGACATTATGTTCGCCGCATCTCTTACCCGAGAAGCGTGGGAATTAAACCAGGCATGGAGGACACTGTTGGCTAGCCGGCAAAGTCGGACAATCGATCCAAATTGCCAAATACATGAATGGATGTATTATATCGAACATTTTATGATCAGATTAATCTGACTCGTGTTAGCTGCGTTCCCAGGCCTGGATTTTCGTTGTGTTTATTAGCCTCACCTGGGGGAAGGGAGACATGAGGCGAGTATGACGTATTCTCTTCAACGTATTCAGAATACTTCGTCTGACTGAGCTTTCCTTTTCGAGTTTTTCTTCGAGTTTTGGCTATAGAAACTGAGACGCTTGTAATGGAGCACTATTTTTACCCCAACCGGGAATAGAATCTAGAATCGCAAAACGAAAAGCTAGCCCGCTGTTCATGAGCCACATGGGGTGCTATTAATTAATTAATAATTAATCATAATTGTAACATCTCATTTATTTATATTTGCTGATATTACACAGTTTTACTTCTTTTATTTTTAAATCTGTATCTATTTCTTTCTACATTACACAACACTTTTCTTGTTTCTCTCGCCTGACAACACATTTTACACGCGACCGTGACATTTCGACTCACCGTACTACAAAATCTTAGGGTTCGTACAAATGTTCCAGTCCCGGCTGAACTTCTACAGAAACGTGACTCCTAGACTGTAGACACATTGCGGTGCTGAAGTCATATCCGTTGTACGTAGAACAAACAGTTGGACAAGTGTAGCTCGTCAATCAATCGCACTTAGTTCTTTAGGTCATTTTACTTTATCTTCTCGAGAGATAAATCGCATATACAACACGCGAATACACGCCACTAGTAATTAAAGTATCTCTTCATAAATAGTAATGGGAAATAAACAAGTATTTTGGGCAAGTTATTTCGGTGCCGACCGTATGTTTAGCTGGTGAATGGCAAGCTGCAGGAAGACAAATTGTTGCTGACAAATGGCGTTTGTGGTGTGGTGCTTGTCGTAGGGCCGGTCCAGGCTCCACCACTCTCACAGACATGCTACATTGCTAGGCCCTCTTGTCCATTCGAACGATTTTATTTTATTTATATATAACCTATTTTAAAAGTAAATAAAGAAAACGTACAAGGAGAAGGAAATTATGGCTTCCGTGATAGAATTAAGAAGTATAATTGAACGTTTTATGTCAAACCATTTTCAGAATTACCAGACGCTCAGAAGAGCCTCTTCTATTATTATTATTATTATTATTATTATTATTAATATATATATATATATATATATATATATATATATATATATATTTGTGTAGTGTTGTGCAGTAAAATGAATTGATGTAGGGCTTTCGCGGTGAATTTTCGTATTTATTAGCAATTATTGTTTTTTAATTAACTACTTTCATTGTAAGTACTTTCTTGTTAGTCAATATAAGCTTCATTCTTGTAAAGTTAAGATATTATGCGACTAAGTTGCGATACTTAATTGCAGAATTAGTAATACGTCTAAATCTAATTTAAAGACTTACTCAAATGGGATTACTCGAAATTGTTATGTTTAAAACTATTGGTGCTAAAAGAGCAGTTCTTTCTCCCTCGTATTTTCACGCAAAATTTCGCAAAAAGTACTAAAATTTTCGAAAAATTGTACATGACCTTCTTTCAAAACATATCTTTACGGAACAGATTTCATGAAGGGAGAAAATCTCTATCCTTAATATTTTAATTGTAGGGAGAGTCCGAAAACAGTTAACACTGTTGCAATTTTGGAAAAATCATTGTTTTTCACTAACAGGAGGCCTGAAACATTCTCTTAAATGTCCTTCACCCTATCGAACAAAAAAGTTTAACAGAAAACGATGGAGCCATTTTTTTTAATTTTGAAAATGTCTCAGTGTCTTCATGCAAAGTACCTCCTAAAACTGAAATATCGGTTTCAAATTCAAGTGACCGCGACCACAGCGAGATCGTTTGGGAAATATCATTTTTGGAGGAAATCGTTATTTATAGACCTAGAGTTTTCGTTTCCAGGGACCTGTAATAAGATTTTTACTGCCGAAAATACACCGTTTTTTCGTTCAGCATTACACAGCTTTCTCTCTATTCCGTAGGGAGAAAGTAAAAAGGAAATTCAGTTATTGAATATATTTACAAACAAAAATGTTTTTTTTACGTAAGGCTAGGGAACTCCTTTCGAAATTTTCGGAGGGACTACGGCCCGTGTCCCCTTTGCTCTCGTGTACGGTCAAACTCTGCACGAGGAAAGCAGAGCCGAACTCTCCACTTCCTCCAGCTGACGCGTCGTGCGCGTCATTAGTGCTCTTCCCTGTTGTGCATTAAGGAACCGTTCGCATTTACATCCACGAAGACTCATTCTTGAATATGACAGTGGCAACGTCAGCGTTATGGCAATGCGAGTAGGGGTGTAGATGGATGAAATCGCAACTAAAGAAACTTAGAATTTCCGATAATTCAGTTTTGGCGAATAGATTTTAAAAAAGTCATTATTTTGAAAAGCTACCAACGTTGTAAAAAATTTGATATTTAAAACTATTCAAAATATTGTTCTGTAAGGACGCAGTTAAAGTTTAACTGTTTAACGAAACTCTAAAGATGAAGGGGGTTAATCCGTAATTTTTAGTAAATTATTTATGATCGATAACATTAAACAAAATAAGAGCCCATAAGAAATTATTCAACTCTATTTTTTAAATTTTTTATTTCTGTTTAATTTTTACAAATTTTAGGGTTTTGAATAAAAAATGTTACATAATATTAGGCAAGATGCCAGAGATTTACATATTAGTTATGTAAATAACTATATGTACCTAATATAATTTGCATATTAGATACATATTAGGAATTTACATTTATATTAGGTGCATATTAGGCATCTAGTACATATTAGTCATGTTTCGGAAGTAAAGTTTTCTCTTTCAGCATTTTACGTTATGCCATAGGAAATAAGCATACATAAGAAAGCATTTCTGTGACAATCTTTTTAAGTGCAGATATTTAAGAGGAGCAAGGACAGTGAAAATCGGGAAGTGAAGAAATTATTTTATCCCCTAAAGTATTTCTTCCATCTGCTGTAGTCATAAGAATAGTTATAACTATTTTTTAAATATTGAGATATGACTGAAAAGGTATGTCTTTTTACATAAATATTATTATTAATTGCAATGTTCACAAACGAAAAAATCTAATCAAGCATTACATATGGCCACTATCTCAAAAAAAACTATAATACAATTATTTTAATTCAAATTCAAATTTCCCTCTTGAAATATTGAATTTTTCTTATTGGACAGAAGTGGACCGATTTACATTCATCTAACGGCGAATGTTTGTACAAAGCATCTGGCAACCCTGCATTAATGTAGCTTCACTACCCACACGTTTTGTTGAGTTCTTCTTTTGTTTCAAGTTGTTGGAGTTGAGCCGGGTGTGTTTTACTATTTTGTTAGCAATGCAAAAAGAATGAAGTATCAAGTGCGGTTATTGTTTCGAATAAGTTTTCTGTTACTCGGGAACGAAAATGTTTAGTTTTTCAAATGTTTCTTCTCTAGTGCTTTTTTGAATTTTACTTTATTAATAATAATACTTTATTTATTTTTTAACTTAGATTCATCATTCAACTATTTATAGATAACATGTGAGAAGGAGTTTTGGAGCCCAAGAAAACGTGCGCAAATGGTACTTCTACCCCACACGTCACATAAAATTCTTACTGTTTTTTGACTAAATAAATCAAATGGAATCACTCCAAATCGCACCAAAGAGATTTCAGTTGCGGAGACGCACCTATTTCCAACGCTCCCGATCTGCACTGTCACTTCTCTCTTCCTTCCACAACACGCTCAGATACACGAAAACGAATATTTTCGTCCTCCTTATTTTTCAGGCTGTGTTACGTCGTCATCTCTTGACGTAACAAAGTAGTAACGTAACATAGTAGTTCCCCGTGTTTTTACGCCAAAAGATGACGAATAGCTTTATTACCCTACATTTTTTAAGAATTCTAAAAAACGTAATACCGTTTCCTCACTGCTTGACTTATATAACTTTAGCTCCTGGAACACGCCCCAAATTAATTATTAATTTAATACGAATAGTTATATTATTTATATTATAACTTAATAATCATAAATCATACCTAATGGCAATTAATAACAGTGGCAGCACTGCCTCTATGTAGAAATAAGAATAAACATATATAATAATAATTATATTGCCGATCAGATGGCCGAGATCGCTAAGGCAGTAGTGCCGGAGTGGTTTCGGACCATAAGATCGCGGGTTCGAGTCCCGCCTCGGGCATGGGTGTATTTGTGTATGTCTGTATGTGCTGTCCTTTCACCCCCATTATCATCATATTATCATTTTATCTTCCATACCCCCAGGGCTAACAACCGTCCAGCTAAAATGCTGGTCCCCCCCAAAAAAGTTGTTGCAAGCACCTGCCACCGCGATAATAAATAAAAAACTGAGCCACGGTAAATGCAGGATGCTTGCTTGCGTGGTCCTAGTCGGCCGATTAACGAAAAAAATAATAATTATATTATTATAGGGAATTTAAAAAAATTATTTTATAGTGATATTTTATGTAGATATTTGATCGTTTTTAACTAATAGTTTTATTTCATTCGTAGAAATGATAGAGTTAAGAGGAAAATTATTTAATTTTGAATTTACGAAAGTTGGCCAAACTAAATATTGAAGTTGCCAGGTGTTTGTCCTCTTCTTCTTGTTTAATTTTTTTATTTTTTCTATTTTGTTTCCGAGGTACTGTCGCGTTCCGACTGAAATGAAGCCCCGAATTTTCTGATTGAAATGCCATTCTTCAAGTCGGCCTCTCAAACTGTATTGGCTGCATAGAGACACCTTGATTTCGTCAATATACAATATCTTTGACCCATAAAAATAAGCTGACAACTTTTGCTTTAAAATACTAGTGATATTTATTGTCATTGCAAAGAGTACATGAGATAACTTCATGTGACAAAAAGTTATTTTAACTGCTTAATTGTAAATGTGACATATGAAGTGTACCTAACGCATATTCCGAGGGTCTACTAGAGATATTTCGTAGAAAATACCCGGTCTATTGCGTAATGTCAAGAAGATAGGGAAATGTGGAAGGAGAGATGGGAAGAGAAGGAGAGACGAGGAAAAAGAGACGGCGGGAGCGCGAGAGACTGAGAATTGGAGAGGGAAGGGAGTGATCGTGTACAAGTTGTATTTCGTTCTACACGTCCAGGGCGTTGACATCAGTTATTTCGGGGTCTGCCACCATACGACTCGGAGCAGGGAGTATACATGACTCTCATGTCGCTGGGCTGGAGGGGCGGGGAATGCAGGAAAGGGAAGAGTCACTCGGCGGGTGAAAGACCTCGACGAAGACGCGGGGAAGGCGAGTTGCTTGAAACCAGGACGCCCCCCCCCCCCCCCGCGCACGTTCTCAACGAACGATTTCAACAAAGTGAGCGCGGGGAGATTCGTTGGGGGATTCCATACACGCGAATGCTGACACGGCGCAGAAGGGCCTTCCGAACGAGTGTTCCCAGGCGCCCACAATTGGTTTGCAGTCGGATACATTGCATCGACATCGTACGCCAATGGCCGCTGTAAAATTGTGCTTGAGAAATATAGAACGTGGCAGATAAGGGATTACATGTGTCTTAAAAAAATATTCAGGAACCAGCGGTACCCACTTCTATGAATGTCTACTTAACATTTTAGTGCCCAATAATAATAATAATAATAATAATAATAATAATAATAATAATAATAATAATAATAATTACTGCAGATGTATAGATTAGGTAATATTAATAATACCACATTTTAATTTTAAGCAGTATTTACGTATTTTAATATTATAATTTAATATTATAGTAATTACTCATAATAGTTATGGATGTTCTACGAAGTTCTACGATGTTCTATTTTAAAATAATGCACATTTGATTTTCCTACTCAACAGAACTACACTGCACTACAAAACACTTCACAACACTACACGGCATTTTACTTCTCTTTCTAATTCTATTTTCCACTCTATTTCACACCAAAACCTTTCAATACCAATTCAACTTATTAGATTGTGTATTTATTAATAATGAGAGTAAGTTAAAAGTAACAATAATAACAGTTTTAATAAGCTTAACTTGAGAATAATTTAATAGAAGTATAGTAACTTAATTAGACAAAATTTACCTAACTTTTACCAAGTTTCTTTACCTGCGAATACCTGAAGTAGTGAACATATGTTACAGAGAGCGTCGTTGTGGTTTTCCATGACGATAAATGGGAGCCAAATTTATTGACAAGGGAGGGGGAGTGAATAGTGTGCAAAATAGAAAATCCTCATCTGTTTCAATTGATTGTCGAGGGTGTGCAAATGGATCTACGGTCTAGTTCCAGCACATTACTGAAAAACAAACAAAATTTACGTTAATCATCAGTCTTTTGTTCAACTTTCTTTTTAGATAAAAATGTTAGAGATTCACATAAAGTGCTACAAACTAATTTTTCTCCCCCCCCCCCCGCACATTCATTTCCATTTTACTCACCTTTCCTTCCTCGTTTTCGCATTTTCTCATTCGTCTCTTAAACACTGAACCCTAAAAGCTGTTCTCTTGTCGTTTACTCTTCGTTCCTCATTCGCCCCTCTCTTCTCTCCCTCCATGTTCCTCTTATTGAAAATTCCTTTTGCCTAGGTCCAGCTAAAACATTCTTCTTGGATCCCTCACTTGAATTTTACCCTTCTCTTTTCGTCACCGCTTCTAATCACCACTTACTCTAATCTAATCCATATGACAAGATCTACCTGGGAAATATTTGGGTATTTGTTTGATTGATTATCGATTTCGAGGTCATAAGTCCCGTGAGTGTAGTGCATGTTCTCTCTCTCTCTCTCTCTCTCTCTCTCTCTCTCTCTCTCTCTCTCTCTCTCTCGCTCGCTCGCTCGCTCGCTCGCTCTCGGAAGGTGGCTGTTATCTTGTCCCGCTGGATGATGAGACCTGGCGTCTACCTGTACTTGGCTAGCTGGGTTTTCCCCATCCAAATGTCTCCCACCGTCAGAACAATGCCTCGCCCGAGACAAGCTCTAAGCTCCTGACTGCTCTCCTGGCATGAGTGGTAGAGTAGTACATGTAAGTGTACGTGTGTGTAAAGGATAGGAGAGGAGAAGAAAAGGAAAGGGAAGGAAAGATCGCGCGCGGTCCGTAACCCGTTTGGTAGGGAACTGCTCTGGCATTCACCTGGTGTTGATTGGAGAAACCACAGAAAACTGCCAGGGCAGAGGGCAGAGAGGCTATGAGGGCAGAATTTTTTTCCGACAGCTGGTCGCTAGAATTTTTGCGACAGTGACTAGTGACGAAAATCCTGCCACCGTCGGGACTCGAACATAGGATCTCCTGAACAGAGGCACTGCAGTGCCATCAGTTGATGCTGTGCAAGCTTCTTGTTATTCATCCTATCTGCGTAACACGTCCATCTCGCGATACTATCGTTCGTGTACTCTGCTCGTGAGTTGCCACGCTGTTCCCTCGCCTGGCCATCGGGCTCTGGCGTTGTCTGCCAGTCTGAGCACCGAGCTGGCCGGGTGGCGCCCCGCCCCGCCCCGCCCCACCGGATCGCGCCGGGCGGACGCCTGCATCCGTCGGAAGCGACTTTCACTGCAACACGTCGTCGCCACCGGGCCAAATATACTGGCGATCGTTGCCCCTAGCCGATCGCCCTCACCGCCCAGCAGCGGTGGGCGATCACGAGCGGGCGAACAGGCGACAGCTCTGTGACTAGGGCGGCTGGAACTTCGTGTGCAAACACTCAGTTCGAAGGTTGCGATATTTCGTTAATATTTCTTTTTTATTGTTTTTTTTAGATTTGAACGAAATTCACATTTTGGGGATCCACGACCGAAAAAGTGTTGTTTTTTGTAATATCCTGTCCGTCTGTTTTGGGACGTCCATCTGTGAATAGCTCTGACGCATAAACCGTATAAAGTATACCAGGACCCCAAGAATTTGAAACATTAAAAAAAAATATACATCTCTTATTAAAATACTTTCTTTTTAATAGAAAAAGTACGCGAATAAAAATAATTTATTTATCCGATATTTGAAACTTAATTTTTTTTGTATTTAGTCCAAGTGGCGGCGGCGATGGTGTAACGGTTAGCGTACCGGACCTGTTGTATCCAAGTTCGCGGGTTCAAACCCGATCGAAGCCGTGGATTTTTAAGGGCGAGAAAATCCTTCGTACGTCTTCCTTCGGAGGGGAAGTAAAGCCGGCTGTCCCATGTTAGTAGATTTACTTGCATGTAAAAGATCCTCAAGCCTAAATGACGCCTCTGAGCTAAATTCAAATCGCCTGTTTCTCGCCCAAGAAATACCTCCTTTCTCTGCTAGTTGATGAAAGGAGCGTAGCGAAATTTGCGTGGTCAGACGGAAGAGCGGGCCTGATGGCCCGAGTCTCGCCACGTAAAAATAAGGCAAATTCAATTCAATTCAAAAAAGTGTACAAGTGAATTATTGATAAGCGTCGCTTTTTATTGAATCATTTCCCTTAAAAATTGGATATTCAACAACGCCATGCAGTGTTTTTCAAAAGACTGTTATTTTCGTGTAAATTTGTGTGAAACTGTGATCGTTTTTCAAGCACACGATGCTAAACAAAATTAAAAAAAAAGTTAAAACTGTTAGTATGTGTTCAGAATAACACATAAAATCACAAGATATGAGCGCCAATTCGATTAGAACTTTTTCAAAACTTGCCTTACGTAATGTTGAGGGGGCCGGGGGAGCGCCTGCGATACCCATCTGCGCGTGGAGCTCTTGCGCAACCGGGCCCGGCGCGCGCAGGAATAGCGCGGGGGCCACCGGCCCGCCCCACGGGCCGCCGAGCCACGAGGGGTGGCGTAACCGGGCGTCGAGACGGGAGTCGCCTTGGTTTACTATATGGCACTCTTCAACTCTTTCTAAATTGTACCCAAGGGGGAGAAGTTAATATCTGTGTTTTGGTACTGTTTTCGCTCTTAGAAATTCCACTTGGAAACATCTGAAATGAAACGATAGCAGAGTCTGCTGGCGTGGGCAATGTTTGTCTGCAAGATTTCTTGGGTTCTCATGACTGGTAGCCTGTCAATAATATGTCATATTGTAAAATGTCTACTACAAATTCATTTTCCCGGATAAAAAATTGAAATTAATTTAACCAAGAATTACTCGCTAGGTTCAGAATTATTTTAACCGCTTAACTATCTTGATATTCCTAATCGATGGGAAGCATAGAAGCTTCCTGTCGTTCCATCAAATAAAATTTGTAGCTCGTGATGCAAATCGTTTATTTGCCGTGAAGTGAGACTCAGTTTTGTAGTTCTGAAATGTTGCCAAAAACTCTCGTTGCTCCCTTTATCCATAATTATTCATGTAAGTGAATTCTGACACGAGAAAACTCTAGAGCTCAAGTAAACGTACGCACATTGTACTTTTGTAAACAATGTCACCTTCAGTCATCGATCTGTTTTTGAAGTAAACTAACTAAATAAATCAACAAATTGTTCTCCGAAAATATGACGTCTAAAGAAAAAAAAAATGTTGCGTAAAAATCAATGTTGAGATACAGCAGTCAATACAATTTTTGAAACATATAGTTTTAAAAATTGTCGTGCTGCGTTAAATGATAAAGTTGTTTATTAACATTTTTAACATTTTTTTGAAGCTCCTGTTTCGAAGTCTTAAAGTATAGGGATTTTATCAAGCCCAAAAAATAAGCGATGGGGGTCATTTTGAATTGTGTGTTTTCTCTTGTACTGTGTCAGTGCCTGAAACGAGCTTCCTGGTTCGTGTGAGCAGCACATTCAGGGCACGTGCCCTTCAGGAAGTGAGTGGACCGCGTGCTTAGGAGCGGGCTGGAACTGTTCAAAATGGATTTCCACTTCACAAAGTAAATTGGGATTCATTGTTTACAAATATTCCATTTTCATTTGAATTACTGTTCAAAGAAATGTTCGTCTAAAAATGTATTATACTAATTGGTTGTATATTTGTTTTTGATATTTATCTATACAAGTTGTTGAAGACCGCCGCGTCAGAAAATGGTTTTGGAATGATGCATCTTACATACCACATTCGTAGTCATGTATGCAACATTTTCAAAAAAAATAAATAGTACTATTCAGAAATCATTGTAGACGAAATTTGTTTTATAAGAAGCTTAATATTCATGTACATATTTAAAACAACAAATAAAAAGACCATTAAAATAAATTGAACAATTTCATTCTCAAGGTATTTGGAGATTCAGTAAAATTGATTGGTTAAAAATTGGTTTATACATGTAACCACTCCATATTGTAGTTGCGTTTTTACTTATTAAAGATAATATTATTATTTAAACTTATGAATTCATATTTAAAATAATTCTGTTTGTAGGTCGGCACTCAATGTCAACACGGACTTCTTCCCTGTGGTATGTGATCACTTATAATTTATATTATTTCATAAATAAAATTTTGAAATATGTGTGTAAAAATAACTTTGTTTAGTTATTTACACATACAAATTTAAAGAAATAAAAAAGGGAATGGGGTTCTGATGATAACTGAAACTTTCAACATTTAATGAGAAATGTATTCTTACGTTAAACTTTTGAGAAAAATAAAAATGTCATTATTTTCTAATTAAAGGGTTTAATGAGAAAATATTTGGAAATTAAATTTCTCAAGTGCAAACAAATTTTTTTGTCAATTTTTTTGACATGATGTTATAAATGTTCTCAATATATATTCGTGCTTATTAGTTCCAATAAGGTATCGCTTTCCCCTCTCATTTTGAAAGTGCTATTTTAATACCTGGCTCTCACTTGTGGAGAAGGACGATTATTCCTGGAAGCGAGATGGCACCTATGCAGTGTGCACCTCTCACTCAACAACCTTGAGAACACCCAAGGTCAATGGCCTTGAGGCGTGTCTTTGCACAGTCCCTTCGCAGTGCTGGGCACCAGTTACGAAATGGCATTCCACGTGACTAAAATAGTACACTAATGCTAACTCGTGGCTTAACACTCGCTGTCAATGATGCGAGATGTGAAAGATACGAAACACGTAAGTCAGCAAGTTAAGATAGAAAACATGAAAAAATCAAGTTTTCTTAATTAACTGCTTATGTTTGTTTAAAACTTTGATGAAATAATAGAATATTGTTTTAATGAACTATGTGAAGAAAGAATGAAAGCAGAATTAGAAAGAGGAAAGTAAAGAGAACGCAAGGGAAATATTAAGAATAGTAAAGAAGGTAGTGTAAGTAAGGAAAGGGAAAATAAGTGATAAAAACAAAACTACAATTGAATTCTTCTTGTATCCACAAATGTTCAACTTCAATTGTCGCCATGGGTCGGTGGAAATAGGTCATAATTAAATTATCCAGTTTTCGCTCAATAATGTGGAATCATGGGATAAGAAAGTAATTCGTCGTAGAGATATTCTTTGAAATATTTTTTGTTTTGGACAAACTTATTCAGCTTTGATTTTTAAGTGGAACCATGTATTTTGAAGCCATAGATAGATAATAAAAAGAAATATACAGTGATGTAATATAAGTTAATGTTTTGAGAGTATTTTGAGTACAAAATTATATTTTATGACATGTGATTTTAAATTAAACGTACAATATGTCTCGTAGCAACCCGCAGGTGCCAGCACTGTTGCGAGCAGAGGGGAAAGGTCGCAGAGGCCAAAAGTGACAGTTGCAAGGGCTTATCCGCACTTGCACTGCAGTATGAAACATGTCGGGAGGCCAGTCGGTAGCTCAGAACTTCTCCCGGCTGGTGCAGTTCCCCACTGGTGAAAGGCATGTGAATGGGGGAAACCTCGCTTCGTGACGTGTTGGTCGACGTCTGATCTCACCATTCATCGGGGGGAAAACCTCGCCCCCTACCGCGAGAAATCATTCACTACACTTAACGACACTAACGACTTCAGAAGTTGATGCACCCACAACTGAAATAATTGCGAGTAACCAATAAACCCTAACGGAACACAAGTTGTGTTTCCTATGTCACGATCTACCAAATTTTATTGTTTCTTTTTTTTTTGTTCTTTGCATTTTGGCGGGTACTATTACTCCACTGCTAGGGTTGTCAAACGTTGGAAGTTCAAATGTGAAGCTATACATTTAGCAGCTCAATCAAACGGAATGTTCGCACGAGGCTAACTAGATATGCAAGTACGTGTAATCTGCAACTCATTACTTTCGACCAACCGTAACTTGGAAACTGTGAATCCAAGATCTTAATATTCCGATTTGGCGACTTCAAAGGATACTGGGAATTCATTTTCTTATCTTCCAAATGATACATTTCTGGACTTCTGTATTTTTGTGGGTTCAAATCTTCTATGTATGTACACTTTGGTAATCAAATGATCATAACTGGTCAAAGTATTTTTTTGTTAATTAATGCAATTAATATTTACTATACAAGATGCATTTTCCGTACAAGATACAGCGTCTAAGAAAAGTTTTCATCCCAAAAGAACCTTTCAGTTCGGAGTCTGGCAAAGTTGGGTTAGAGAATGAAACTACTTTCACTTTACAACAAGTTTATAAAATCGGAAGTTTCCACACAGTTAATACAAATATTTATAATTTGATGAATGTAATTAATGTTAAAGAATTCAAAATGTTAAATGATACTTACAAAAAGAATTGTGACTTCATTTTTAAAGAACAATTTATTATATTAATAAATATAGTACTGAGTTATATATTCAAGCCTGGAAAGGTAAAGGAATTTTAGTAAAGAAAATATATGAAACAAATCCTACAAATTACTTTTCAGAATTACGGCGAAAAATTGTTAATAACTACTACATAAATCTGAATATTATTACGATTCGTATTGACCTTTAGAAAAATAAATAAGTGAAAATTACTTTAAAGGAACAAAGATCTTCTTACAACGAGAATTGATTTATCAACTTCATTTTTTTAAATGCAGATGGATTCTTCAAATTGACTTTTCATTTTCAATAATCAATCATTTACAAGACTCCTCCAACGGCAGTATCCTCCAATAAAACATTCTACAATTGCAGACAATTAACTTTTCTTGGTACCCCGAATATGGAGCACAGGCTATTAGATATGTGCAGAATCTCGATTGATGGATTTTTTTTTTTTTTTTGCTTCTTGGCCCGGCAAATACTATGCTCTAAAATCGTAAGCGCAGTGCGAGTTACACCCTGAGAGATGGCACTCATCCCCTCACGTTCAGAATTGTTTAGAAATATATATGCAAATAATTACCTATTTGCTAATTTGTGCAATTGAATGCGGGCCTATGGAGCATTGTGCATGACGGTTCGCGAAGCGAAATTCCCCTGGCGCTGCAGCATTATGCAACCCGTCGTGCAGATTCGCTTGCAGTTGGAAGCGCGGCGTGGCGCGGCGCGGCGCGTGGTCCTATTTCGTCCCAACGCTGCCCATTAGAGCATTCTAGACCCCAGATGCCGGTCATCAAATAATGGTGAGAATGTATGCGTCATGAGCGATAACTTAATGGACGAGATCCCTTTATGAAGCAATTAATTCTTATACAGAAATCATCTTAATTGAACCGCTCATTTGCTCCTGGGACATCTTCCCGATTACTGCCTTTGTTTTGAATTCCCTTGTTTGTTAGCGTCTAATTCTTTTCTAATCCTCTTCCATATTTACAAAGGAATGTTATTTTATGTTCGATGATGGAACAAAATGTCGTGTTTCATCAAGAGTTGACCACATTGTTAATTCTTACAAAGAGAAATTTCAACAAAGATAAGAGCTAAACGCCTATAATAAACTAACATTAGTAGATTATATAACTTTAAATCTTTTAATATTTTTACTATGACAAATCTAGAGAGTTTGGAGAATGAATCATAAATTGTATCTAGAAATACAGTATTTTTAAATATAAGAAGAAATGTTGCTCTCACTTTTACACTTATATAGATCAGTATCGTAGATTAAACAATATAATTTTGCTCTTACGTAACTTGTACATTCCCATTAAACTTTATTGCAGTAAAACTGGCTCAATTGCGGAACGTATATAATGCGGAAATTTGTCTAATGCGAACATTAATCTCGGTCCAGCCAAAACTAAATTCTGCAGTAATACAATATTGTCTACTATGGAAAAAATGGTCCCTTGAGATTCTGTATTGAGTAATTTTTAGTGTATTATGAAACGGAAAGTAATTGCCGAGAAGCGTTTCCGAGAGGCCCGAGGACTCATGGCGCCTAGGTCCTGAGCCATCCAGACGCCGCCTCGCGCCGTGCCGTCCAGCTGCCCCATAGCCCCGCCTAGCCACACAGTCTGAGGCGCGGGGGCGGGGCAGCGGGGGCGAGCGGAGGGTGCGGCGGCGCAGGCAACGACCGGCGTCGGGCGGCGGGCGGCGGGCGCGCCCGGGGGCAGCCGAGCGCGATAAGCCCTCGCCCACCAAAGGGGCGCTCGCCGCGCCGCCCACTAATCGAAACTAAGCGCTTCAAGCGCCTCTCAAACGACTCCTCGGACGCCGCACAAAGGGCTGTCGCGAATTATTCGCCCCCCGCCCTTCCACCCACCCACAAAACCACCTCCCGCCCGCCCGCCCGCCCGCCCTCCCTCCTGCCCTTCCCTCCCGCCCGCCCTCCCGCCCTCCCGCCCTCCCGCCCGCCCGCCCGCCCGCCCGCCCGCTCTCCATCCCGCCCGCTCTCCATCCCGCCCGCCCGCCCTCCATCCCGCCCGCCCTCCATCCCGCCCGCCCTCCATCCCGCCCGCCCGCCCTCCATCCCGCCCGCCCGCCCTCCATCCCGCCTGCCCGCCCTCCATCCCGCCCGCCCGCCCGCCCTCCATTCCGCCCGCCCGCCCTCCATCCCGCCCTCTCGCCCTCCATCCCGACCTCCCGCCCTCCATCCCGACCTCCCGCCCTCCCTCCCTCCTTCCCTCTCACCCTCCCGCCCTCCCGCCAAAAAGCATGCGCGCCCGCCAAAATGCTGGCCTGCCTGCCAAAACATTTGCCCTCCCGCCTAAACGGTTTCCATCCGCCAAAACGCTTACCCGCCCGCCGTAACGCTTACTCGCCCGCCAAAACGCTTGCTCTGCCGTCCGCCCATACCAACGCCCACCCGCTTGCGCAAACGCTTGCTCTCCACCTCGCGCACTTGCTCAAACGCTTCTTCACCTGCTTTGCTGGCCCGCCCACTCCTCGGCACACACCTTCCCAAGACCCGCCGATAGAAACGCACTGCCTCGCATTGTTCGGGCGCACGTACACCTTGCCGTATGCCGAGGCATATGTCCGAGCGCCCACATATTATTCCATCAGTTCTCCCACCCACCCTCTCGCCTTCACCGTACGCAGACACCGACACATATGTTCCTTGGCCACATACACACCTTTGCCCAATGGCCCAATCACCCGCCCCCGCCCAGCCGCCCCCGCCCAAATTTTTCTACCATCCACCCTCCCGCCTTCACCGGACGCACCCACACACTCACATGATCCTTGGCCAAATACACACACACACGCATTTGCCCATCCACCCGCCCCCGCCCAGCCGCCCACGCGCAAAAGTTTCCCCAGCCACCCTCCTAACCCACCGTCTCAGGCGACCCCGACCCCAACGCCCGCCCACTCCTCCCGCGGTCCTGTTACCCAGAGCCAGTGACCTCCGCGCCCGACCGGCAACGCGCCCGTCTTTGTGTGCGTTCCGTGACGGCGCTGCGAGGGACAGGCGGGGTGGGGGGTGGGGGGCTGCGTCCCCGCGAGCGCCTAATCCGGACGCCGCCGCGCGTTCTGGGGGGCCGCGTGCTGGGCGCGCTCGCAGGGGCGTCGTTAGCGACGAAAATAGCCGCGCGCTGCTGTTGTGACAAATGGGCTGCGCGCTTTTGCGGAGCGCGCGGGACGAGAGGCGACATAATGCCTGGCGCGGCCTGTGCGGAAGGGTTGCGGGGGTGGTGGCCGTCGCGGAGGTGCGCAGGTAGACGGAAGAAAGAAAGAAAGAAAGAAAGAAAGCGAGCAAGCGAGCAAGAAAAGAAAAGTCTTGGCTGTTGATGCGTTGGAGCACGTGTCGCTAAAGGCTTCGGTAAAGGATTGCCCTGAAACAAGTTTTGTATTGCTGCCAAATCCTGTTCTACTAAGTATATAATAATATCTACTACGTTTAGGGCAATGAAAGGGAAGTATTATGATGATAATGTGGTCTGTAAAATAAGTTTAAATATCATTTGTGAACTGCTTAAAACCAACATTACTTTCCATTTTGAAGGGTTCTAGGTACGAAACTATGATTCCTATAGCGATTGGAGTTTATTTTATTATTTAAAATATATTTCATAAATATAATGTCTCTATTATTAAATTAATTTAATGTCTCTGCGATGAGTGTTTCTACAGAAAATTAGGACAGTTATCCAAAGTTTCTTGGCTTGAAAGTTAGCTCGAAAAATAGGTTTACATAATGAACGATAAACAGCCTGTAAAATCTACTTTGAGAAGTGACAGATGAACAGTGAAACTTGAAATAAATAATTGGTACAAATACAAAATGATCTGACGTAATATTAACCCCAAACGAAAAGTGGCGTTCGCTCATCGATAGATGCGCCAATGACCTAACAAAATTATAATGTATTTTCAATATTTTAGGGAAAATGAAACGTTAGAATCAAATATGAAGATATTTTTACTATAATACGCTACTTTAGAGTCACACTGACGCAATTTGTTTAGAATCACTACTAGAATCAGAACATATTTCTGCTTCTTAGGAGCAAACAAAGATTCCTATGTATGTTAGTATGTAAGTCAGGGCTTCACGTATTTACTAAATTACATATCTTATTAGAGAGAAAGAAACGTATAAGGTGTCATATTTGTCTGTATCCAAACATTTCATTTGTGTAGTTACGTCAGACTGACCCTAAGGTAGCGAATAGTAAAAATACAGCTGAGAAAGAGCCATGGAAGTACGAGAAGCACGTAAAGGATTCGCCAATATTGGCGCATCGGATGTCAGCCGCTCGTTCGGCCGCTACATACTCTATTCTTTTGCACGGCGAAAAGCACTCCATACATCACGGGTTTTGTAGAATCTCTGCTATTTCTGGCCATGCGTGGTGACAAATGACATTTTGTGTTTGTGTACGTCCTGACTGAGCGCCTTAATTGTATTCCTTAGTGGGTTTTAGATTTTTTTGGTTGTCATGCACTGTGAAGAAAAGTGAAGATACCGAAGTTCAGCTGAAACAAAAACTATATATTTTAATTTCATTTGAAGATATGCTTTTGATCGTGAAACGAAGATTTTTTATGAGAATTTATTTGATTACTTGGATACAAATATTTTTGAATACCTTTTTTTTACATCTGCTTTATTTGCAATTTGTTCTACTCGAACATTCGGCAAATACAATTGTACATATATTATTGACATGTAAAGAAACCATACAATTCTGGTTCTTTCTATGAATGGTTTTAAACTAATTGTCCAGTTCAGAGAGAGAAAAAAAGACAAACAAACAAGAATAACAATAAACAACATCACATTGAAATAACAATAACACAATAACAAACAAACATACAATAGTGCAAGCATTGTGACAAAAAAAAATATATCTACAGTAACAATTATTTTAAAAGAAAAATATTATTTATATCTGTGGTCCAGATCAAGAGGATGTACTCTTTTCAATCTTCTTGTCATTGTGCTGTTATCTAAGATGTTTATGGCCAGATGATTAATATGATTTTCGAGTCTGTGTTGGTATTTGTGAGATTTGAGAGTGATTTCCTCTTTAACAGTGGTGATATTGAGATCTTTATGTAGAGTGGCGTTTGATACAAACCAGGGAGCATTGCTTAATAGTCTGAGACATTTGGATTGAAATCTTTGAATTATTTCTATATTTGAATGTGATGCTGTTCCCCAGAGTTCAATTCCATAAGACCAGATAGGTTTGAGTATTGTTTTGTAAAGTAAAATTTTGTTTCCTAGACTTAAACTAGATTTTTTCTTCCTATTAACCATATCATTTGTCTACTTTTCAGTTCTGCTTCCTTTCTTTTAATCGAAATATGTTTCTTCCAGGTTAGCTTTTTGTCGAGATGTAGTCCGAGATATTTGACGGTGTCTACGTTTTCAATTAGTTTTCCGTTTATTTCTATTCTTGTATTTCTTGTTCGTCTGAGGGTAAATGTTATACATTTGGACTTTGTTTCATTCATTCTTATTCTCCAGAGTTTACACCATTTGTTTATAAGCTCGAGGTGCTCTTTCAATGTTCTTGTTGCCGTTTCTTGGTTTTCGTGCGAAGCTAGCAGGGCTGTGTCATCTGCATATGTTGCAGTGGTGACATCTGGGGACTGAGGTAAGTCAGCGGTGTACAGCGTGTACAGCACTGGTCCAAGGATGCTCCCCTGTGGCACTCCTGATAATACTGGATGAAACGGTGTTATTTCATCTCCGAATTTTATTTGAAAAAATCGATCTGAAATAAAGGATCGAAGTATATTATAGTATGGATGCGGCAGACATTTCTTGATTTTATATAGCAAGCCTTGATGCCACACTTTGTCGAACGCTTGCGCGATATCTAGAAACAAGGCGGAACAATACATTTTATTTTCTAGAGCTCCGTTGATGGTGTCGACTATTCTATGAATTTGTTCTATTGTAGAATGACGATTTCTAAAACCGAACTGATGGTCTGGAATTGCGTCATTTTCTTTAAGTAATGGATATATGCGAAATAGTAATAGTTTTTCGAATACCTTAGACAAAGAAGGTAATAAACTTATTGGTCTGTACGAGGAAACATCTTGTAGCTGTTTTCCTGGTTTTGCGATTACAATTAATTGTGCCAGTTTCCACTGCGAAGGATAGTGTCCGATGCGTATTATTCCATTGAAAATGGATGTTACAAGGGCAATGAGTTTCTTAGGCAGTTTTTTAAGCATTTCCCCTGTAATACGATCATGTCCAGGAGCCTTATGATTTGGTAGTAGTTTCAGCCCTGCTGTGACTTCTTTTGTTGAGAAGAATTTAATTGGTGGCGACATTTGATGGGGACACTCCAGGAATTCTACGATTTCTTTTTCTTCTGTGAGTAGTGCTGAGGGGTGCGGTTGAAATGTTTTTGCAAAATATTTTGCAAATTCTTCTGCCTTATCGTTTTCCGTTCTAGCCCAGCTTCCATCGGTTTTACGAAGAGGGGGGACATGTTTTGTAGGCCTTTTTAATTTTTTAGTAATTTTCCATAAGGAGTAATCTGTAGCTTTTGAGGGTGACAACTTTTCTATTCTTTCCTTCATTTCCTCCGATTAAATTTCTTGTAATTTTCTTGATAAGAGGCGGGAAGTTCTGTTGAGTATTCGTTTGTCGTCCGGGTGATGAGTGCGTTGCCAGGTCATCTTCATCTGTCTTTTCTCTTTAATCATTTTTAGTATTTCTGATGGGTATTTATTTTTTTCAAACGCTCTCATTTCTGGAGTTGCATATACGGCTGCCTGTTGAATGTGTTGTATTAAGTATTCAACAGCATCGTCGATATCTTCTGGACATTTTAGACGGACCTTGGCAGTGGTGTTATGGTAAAGCCAGTTGCTGTATTCTTCCCAGTTCGTTTTTCTGTTTGTAAGGTATATGTTTTCTTTCTTTTTGATTTCAGAAGAACTGATTGTCAGTATTTCTGGAGAATGATCAGATGAAAGATCAAAAGACGGTTCTATTGTGTGATAGGTCTGTGCCATTCCCTTTGTGACGAAGATATCCAACACATCAGGTACCTTGTTACCATCCGTTGGCCAGTATGTGGGATTTCCTGATGAAATTGTTTGGAGTTTTAGTGTAGAGATGGCTCCTTCTAAAGCGCGACCTCTTGTAGTTACCAGTCTTGATCCCCATAGTTGATGTTTAGCATTGTAGTCTCCTCCAGCAATGAACCTTGTGCCGAGCGTTCTAAAAAACTTGATATACTGATCGGTGGTTATCTTGTGTTTTGGAGGGGAGTATATAGCTGAAATAACGAGCGGACCGAACTTATCGTATACTTGTATAGAGGTTGCTTGCAGATAGTCTTTAGCATTATCTTTGAACATATTATGTCTGATTCTTGTTTTAATTATTACTGCTGTGCCTCCATGAGCTATCCCATCTGGATGATTTGTGCAATATACTTCGTAGTCAGATATACGTAGATAGCTTCTTTCGGTAAAATGTGTTTCAGACACTAGGAGTATGTCAATATTTTCTTGATGTAGAAACACTTCTAACTCTCTTCGATGTTGAAGTATTCCGTTGGCATTCCAGGAGACAATTCGCAGTGAATTGCTCATAGTTTCTTCATTATTGCAGTCATGATATTAATTAGGCCGGAGATTTGTTCAGATTGCTTTGCTAAGATGGACTCGAATTTTTTAAATGATTCTTGCATTATGGATATCAGATTATTTTCATACGACACATTTTGATTATTGATTTGCGAATGTTGGGCCATTTGTGCATATGTGAGCTGTATACCTGTTCCTATGGTTTGATTACTTGTTAGTGAACTTGAATTGTTAACTTCAGTTATGTTTTGCGTAGCATTTCTACAGCGTTGACTTTGACTAGGATACTTGCTGTTACGAATTTTTTGATAGACTTCGCAGCCTTTATAATTTGCTGGATGGTCACGGCTACATAGAGCACATGTAGCTGGTGTGTCTCTCGTTTTAGTACAGGTTCGACTATCGTGATTCTTTCCACATTTGACGCAGCTATACGGAAGCGTACAATAACGAAAACTGTGCTCGTAGGACTGACATCGCTTGCATTGTACTATTTCTCGTTTTTTACGCGGTGGTTCAAAACTTATTTTTGCATGTAGTAAGTATTCGACGTCATATATTTTTTTGTTGTTACTTTGAGGTTCTAAGTCCACAAAAACATTGGTAGAGGTGCTTTTGTTAAACGATGCTTGATATTATGAATTTGTCTTACTTTGTGGCCTTGTGCTTCTATAGCTTCTTTAAGTTCCGTTTCGTCTGCTGTTGGGTGCATATTTTTTAATACTACCCGAAAGGCTCTTTCTTGTTTTAACTGAAATGTATAATGAGCAATAATTTTTAGATTCAGATGTTTAATAAGCTTTCGATAAACCTTCGGTGTTTGAGGTACGATTTTCACATTGTTCATTGTAATTTTGGCTTCATCTTGGTAGGTTTTGACAAGTTTATATGAGAAGTCTTCATCTTTAATGTCTTCTTTAATAGATCTGATCATATCAGATATTACTCTGACGCCTGGTATGAAAATAGGCGGTGTTCGATATTTGTCTTGTTCTTGTATGCTGCCCTTGGTTGTTGTATCATTGATTTTCCCAGATTTCGAGGTTTCTTCCAAATTTTCATCACAAGAGAGATGTTCATACCTGTTTTTTGATGATACGGGGTCGTGTTCACTGTTAGTCTTCTTAGAGGGTTGTATAGAGTTGTCATCATTGCGTCTTTTTTGTCGACGCAGCGGGATTGTTTGCCATGAGCTGCACAAGGTTGAGGCCGTTTCCTGCGTTGTAGATGCTTGGCCGTTAGTTGCTGTAGCTTCTAGCACGATGGCTGGGATTTCTTTTTCACGCACATATTGCTGTATTTGAAATTGTAACTGTTGGTTCTGTTGCACTAATTGTTGTAAGTGTTGTTTTAGCTGTTGATGTTCATGCAATAAAAATTGATGCTGTTGCTGCAGTTCTGTGTTACGTCACTGTGTTCTAAAGTCGATCCGTTCGTACTATTGTTGACGAAAGCTTCACTGTTTTCTTGGTTATTTAGTATTTCAGTTGATTGTGTGATTAGTCCCCCGAAGGGGACGTGGTCAGTTAACATAATTCACTTCACTATATATGGGCGGTATTGATTTTCAATAGTTCTTGATACACCACTGTTCACACGAGAATGAAGTCACCTTTGTACACAAATTAGAGCGGTCACCACTGTATCACTAGTAAATTTGAACGGTAAGTTGAAAACGTTCCTAATTCACCACTGTTCACAAATAAATGCAATTCTTTCTGACCCCGGACCGGCACCAGTAGCGGCCGGGGCAGTCGGACTTGCGATAAGCGCTAGCCTTCGGCTAACTAGCGGAGCACGTCTGCTCGTGACCGCTGCTGAGCGAGAACTGATTTTTGAATACCTGGAATTTTTTTTAAAAAGAAGTGTTTTTTAAATACAATTGCAACATTTTAAAACAAATCTCCGTGAAAAGAAGAAAAATTTTGAAATAAGATAATTTTGACTGCGTATTTAATGATATGTTCTACGTGCTAAATTAATATGGGGCATACCATCTTCCGTAGAAAGGGTTTTTTTTGCTTCGTCTGTATTTGAAAGTTCAGTAATATCTAGTTTATTCAAATCTGACAAACCTGGAGCGAAGGATGCTTCGGAGAGGGTTCCCAAGACGTTAGGTCAAGATGAAGAAAGCGCAACGTCAGCTGCAACACGTGGTGGGCGTCGGGTAAGCAACTTCCAATCGAGTGACACCCTACCTGTTTTGCGCAGTGCCTGAACTCGTTGGCGGCGTGTTCGGTTTATGAGTGTTTGAATCACCCTTTTAATGCGTGGATTGCTGAATGTTGAATGGCAACGACTGCAAGTTCATTTTGGTCGACTGTGAGTTCATTTCAAATTGTTTGCACAAAAGGGGTGCGCTTTCTTTCATAACAAGCAATAATCATAATGAATATAACCGAATACCAAGCGAACTTCAAAATAATAATTTTATTTCACATATATTGGAATGAATGAATTTCAGCTTTGCCGTCATAACAAGATATCTAAAGCATTTTAATATTGCCTTCCAGTTAAGCTTCCCATTGAGTTCAGGGTATGTATTTAAAAAAAACAAAAAATATCAGAAAAATGAGGGTATTCGTTAATATCGTTATTGCGTTTCCTCGCCCATCACTTCTGAAAGATAGACCCTGCATTCTGGGCAAATCTAGCGATGAACCCACAAAAATGTCTCAGATCTCCACTGAACTCTAACTAGTAAAATAAATTTAGGGAGTACTTAAATCTATTGAACATAAATAGTAGAAGCAAATTTTACCAACTATTGCTTTGATCAACTCTAATAGTTCGCTTCTCTCAGAAACTTCTCTGTCGCATTTGCGTGCAATAAAACAATTAATAGCCCATAATAATACGATCTCACGGGGATCGCTCAAATGCTCTTCTAAAAACCAACATAATATGTAAGTCAAGTGTTGTGTCGTGTGAATATATATTTCTTTTTGAAAAAAATCAGCAACATCTAGAATCGTATCGATAATTTTTAAAAGTGTAAAATCTATTTTGTTTGGCATTGAAAAGAAGAAACGCTATGATGATCCTTTAACATTCTCCTAGTGTTCTAAGTATCAATATTTATTTATTAATTCTGGTTAGTACGTACTCTTGAAATTGAATGTGAACGGCACAGTTAGTGTATACTTGCACTTAACATAAGTATTTGTTGTTGAATAGTTACACTGCAGCGTAGATTACATCATTCTTAATAGTTTACCCCAAGTTTTCTCTTACACAACCATTTCACTAGTATGCGGAAACTCTCAGTCAAGAGTGAAAGCATTGTATCTACTATAAAACGGAAGAAACATAATTGAGATAAAAAACGACTAGTCATATTGATAAAAATGGTCTATATTGAAAATTTAAGCAGCATTTAATTAGTGACGAGTCAGTTTTTCGGAATGCAAGATATGCGTTCAGCATGAATATCGGAAAAAATCTTTGTACTAATGACATCTGCACTTTGTCTTTGGTATCACGAAAAACAAGCGATGCGAGTAAAGTTTGATCTTTGAGCTCAGCTTGGTTGCATCAGACGAATCGGGACTACCCATACTTCAGGCATTTTCTTACGATTTTGCACTATTTTTTGTGTAAAACACCTCACTGTCTCTAAAATACCGCCCAATATATCATGTATTCATCTTTTAGGTTTTCTTCTTCAGAGAGATTGTCTATGAATTATATTGGTGTGTATTGCTTCACGTTTCTGTTATACAATCAAATATAACACAGGTCAGATATTTTTCAGAACGCGACACTCACGCGACAACACGAACACACACAAACACACACAAACACGCACAAACACACACAAACACACACAAACACACTCAAACACACTCAAACACACTCAAACACACAAAAACACACACCGAAACACCCACGCCCGAGGCAGGATTCAAAACATCGTTGGGTTTAATAACGATATGTGTACTTTATTGCTTGTACTGTTTTTTTTTCACATCAATAGGCCCTATTTGTCTAACAAAAATCAGTGTTACATATCCATTGATTGCCCGAATTGAAACGTATCGATTTTTTTAAATTGAGTAAGTGGATTATATCTAATTTTTGTTAAGGTTATTGTTTGTTCTTCGTGATGGTAAAAAAACTGGTTCTTAACGACCTACTTTTTATTGAAATAAATTTAAATAAGTACATCCTCTTACGGAAAAACTTTCCTGAGCATATGTTTCTTTACGATATTGAAGTTATACCTTTAAAATACCTTTTTATTCAATTCAGTAGCATGTAAAGTTTATGAGAGATCAGATGATATTAAATGTAATATACCTCACTGGGCATTCTCTGGAGTTATCAAAACTCTGCGGATTAATAAAAAACTGCTAAAAAAGTCGTTGCAATCGGACGTACTGGCTCGCGTCAGGGAGCTTTGCTGTATAAATGATGCTGTGGTCAGCGCCGTTTCTCTTGGAATAAGAAAGACAACTACCTTAACTTACAATTTTGTATCACACACAACATCACACTATTTTACGATAGTTCACTTTCGATGTAACCACTGCGGCCTGATATCAACGCATAATAAAATAATCATTCGGGAGCAGAAATCAACCTATACAGTATAATATATTGCCAACTTATAAATATGAAAAAACATAGGATATATAAACTTCATGTGAAACATTGTTTTTGTTTCGGAACAGTTAAATACTTCTCTTTTTAACTATTTACAAATGATTATATAACCTCCGGGCTCTCGCGCCATTTTTTGAGACACGATGACTCACGCATTTCATTTTATGCAACATCCAGAATTATTGGCATCACCATTTTTAATAAATATTTTTTCATTCTATTAACATTTATTTGAGTGTTTTACATAACTTCAATAACAATAAGAGAACGTAAACAGAGAAAAACAATATTTAAGCTCTCCTACAATACATTGCAAAAACTAGTACTAATCAGCACGTACTTTCAAGAAATATTACGTGAAAAGTAGTTAAATTTTCGACAAATAATATGACGTTATTTTAATGAAGCTTTCTACGAAAATGAGATCTGCAACATCCTCTTAAATGTCCTTCACACTACCCAGCAACAAAATTTATTAAAAAACGATGGAGCCTTTTTTAAAATAAATTAAAATGTCCCAGGTGCTGCACGTAAAGGACCTTCCAATATTAAAATATTGGTTTCAAATTCCAGGGGCCGTTACATCATCCGGATCAATTGGGAAATATCAATTTTGGAGAAAATCGGCTGAACGGTTCAGCCGCTAGCGTTGTTCACAGACGGACGGGCGGACACACTGACATACAGACAGGCCTTTTGCTGTCATTCAATTTTTCGGTATCAAAGGCATACAAAATATAGCTGCTGACACTGCTGCTACACCACGTGTTTGAGAATTTTTGTAGAGATCTACATTTATCCACTTTTTCGTTCCTGTTTACCATTTTCCATACTTAAAAAAACATTTGGAAAAGTGAACACCAAAACTTGCACTTGTAAAATGAATAACAGAATCACCTTTACTCCCACATTTCCCTCCCATAACTCAACAAACGGTTAAAGATAATCTCTGATTCTGCTATAACAATGGAGAAGTATCAATAAACGAATAACTAGCAGGAATTCACAACTGAAGCCCAACATTTCATATAACTATCAATAATGTTACATTGCTCTACGTTTTACAAAGGCGCGAATGCTTGAAGGTTAAATTCTTCATTCACAATTACAAGCAACCGTTGTTTGTTTTTAGTTGTAATAAATGGTTGAATATTTGTCTAGCAACAGCCATACTACCTTACTGAAAAGTTTCTTGGAATGCGCAAAACGTCTGTAGCTGAAACACAATTCTTGAAAATGTCATTATAGTCAGTAACATCAATATAAAAAATAAAAACATTTGTTATTGATACTTGTTTTGCTCTCGCACAAACGACCTTTTGAAAAATGATTCACCTCTCCAACCAAAAGGGAAAAAGGAATTTGGAAATCCCCAGGAAAATACGACAATGATGTGCGAACGTTCCAAAGGCCCTAATCTCTGAATGGGAGATGTCGTTCCTTCTCGTGCGTAATCTGTTTACTGGGGGGAACCAGGCCGTCTCGACATGTCGCTCTGGACCTCGACCTTGGGGTACACCCTCTCGAGCGATTACGCGTCGCTGATCGACGTCACAATCGCCCTGCGGGAGGAAAGCGCTCCCGGGTGGCGCTGGGAGCGGCCATTACGCGCGACGCGGGGCCGCGGCCAATAATGGCTGCGGTTGCCACGTCGTCTGAGCAACTAATCGATTTCTGCGAAGAAGACGCTTCTCGACCGCGGCTTTTCCCCTCGAGAGGCCCGCCACAACAGCCCCAGGTACGGCTCCGCCCCGCCACCCACGCCTCCGTCGACCACCGCTGCTGGGGGCGAGTATGGCCACTTCTCGCTGCGCGGCGTCCTGGCATCGGTGCCGCGTTGGGCTAATAAAGGACAGATATAACACCGAGGGGGGATAATGGGCTAGTCACTGTGAAAATTGGTCATCGAAGTTCCACGAAGAGACAGCGATTTTTGAACGATTATTAAGTCGTCTAAAATCTGTTTATAGCACGCTGTGACACTCTACGTGTCTATCTCTCTCTCTCTCTCTCTCTCTCTCTCTCTCTCTCTCTCTCTCTCTCTTCCTTTCTTTCTCTCTTTCCCTCCCTCTCTTTCCCTCTCTCTCTCTCTCTCACACACATACACACACACACACAAACACTCTTTCTTTTTCTCTCTAGTTCTATCTCTCACCCACCCTCTTTCCCTTCCTCTTTTATTCTTTCTTCTTCTCTTTCTGTCTCACGCTTTTTCTTATGGCCATACTAATTTTCCATTCCTCGATGATTTTTTAGAGCCACGTTTGTACAGGATTATTATGAGTCCTTAAAGACTAAGTGGTCTAACACATTTTTTTTTTAAAATGGTTGATTAGAGAAATCAATTATTGTGTTCAGCAAACGACTGTCTATTAATAGCACAAAGGGGCCTTGTACGTTCTTTACGTGTAGATAAGAGCACACGTTTATGCTCTCAGCGAAGTCATACGTCTGTTGACTGGCAAAATTATGTTGTTGAGGTTTCCATCACATTACCTGCAACTGGTTTGTTTTCTCAGTTCTCTGTTGTAAGTTGGTTTTACTGACTGAGTGTAGCTCGGACCCGCGGTCTCTGCAGCAACTCTGACCGGGTGTTCTAGGGTTTGAGTCTGGACGGTAGCGGATTTTTGACACTGGCAATATCGAATTCAGCTCCTTTTTGTTATTTTAGCTTCTTTTCTATTTGAATAACAATTCTAGTTGCTTTGATGAATCGTAGTTTTCCGTAATTTCTCTGATCAATATCAGGCGAATGTCGGTGTAGTACCATCAAACGGGCCACGAACCACGCATGATCTTCTTGTTCTTCTTCTTCTTCTTCTTCTTCTTCTTCTTCATCACCATCTTCTTCATCTTTCTTTCTTTCTTTCTTTCTTTCCCTAGTCCTTCGACTTACGCACACCCCAGCTTTCACACACACACACACACACACACGCGCGTATTCGCAACCCGTCATGTAGGTCGGCGACGGATCTCACAAACCAGCGGGGGGGAAGAATACCGCCATTTACCGGGATAAATGACATCCACTCCTCTAACGTGACTAGTGACCGTAGCAGTGGATGTCCCCGGCAATAATCAATCGAGAAGCTAGGTGTCCTCCCAAGTCGGGTTCTAAAAATGGACTTCAAGTTTTTCTTGGTAACATACTTCACAGAAAGCTGTACAGACGACCACAGCTGGTTACAAAAAGGAGAAAAAAAATTTGGAAGATATTTTTTCCTTCGTCCAACCTATTTTCCACCACTACTTTAAGTGTCTTCTTTTCACGATGTTCAAGATATCGTACCATCGAAAGGAAATTATAATATTGATGATCATAACTGATGAGTATCAAAAATTACGTAACTTTTGAAATAATCCCGGATTTTATTTCCAGATTGCAGATTGGACATGTTTTTATGTTGTTCTCTAATCTTAACACTTGAACACAAAATTTAAAATTTTCCCTTCTTGACTTGCCATTTTGTTCAAATTGCCCATTTAATTTACGGTTTTTCTAAAAATTGTTCATTTAATTTTGATTTTTGTAAAAAGTAAAGTAAATACTTTGTATTGTATTGTGAAATGCATTTCATATTTTCTTGTATATCGTATACTGCACGTTCTCTTACCATAAGTGGTGTAACTCCATTTAGGCGCTTATGCCTAGACCGTATCTGAACAAAATTAGTCAGTGTCGTCAATATCAGTTCTAAATACAAGAACGTAAATAAATATAAAATAATGGTGTGAAGAACTTTCTCATATTAGTCAAGAAAAATAAATTATCTGGGAACAAGAAAATGTGTTATACCACGTGAGCTGTGTGGAGCTAATACGCTCATTACGATATACCTAACTTATTATTTATCTGAAACTATTCGTATTTATTGATTAATAGATTTTCCACTTCTTTCTTGTTTACAAAGAGTTTGCATTTGCTTTTCTTTTGCTGGATATAATCATGTCAAGTTCTAAGCCTTTGGAAGCTATTCCATAAATACGAGTACATTCTTCTTCTATGAACATTCTATTCTGGTCTCTTCTCTACATCTTATGCAATATAACCACGTCTTTCCCACTCACCCACCTTTCCCCCTTCTTTCCTTTCTTCATGATTTGAAACTTCTGCATTCCTTAATTATGCCAGCCATTTCAGAGAACGTAACTTGTTCCCTTACTTCCAAAGGTAGCTTCTCCATACTCCTATCACCCTTCTGAACACGATTTTTCCAATACCCTTTCATCTTTTTTTAACTTACCTCTCAAATTATTTGTTAAGTTTTGCCTACTACACGTGCAAGCACACTACACAGCGTACACTTTAAACATTCATGAAAGTAATTGATTTGTGTCGTGTCGCGTGTTTGTGTTGTGTCGTCATTTGTATGTCAACTTTGTGTGTTCCTTTGAGTGTTCCTGTTGTTGTTGTTGTTGTTGTTGTTGTTGCTGTTGTTGTTGTACTACTACTTCCTTGAAGGAACGCCGGCGAGCAAGTAAAGATATACTTGGCTTTCCTGAACGGGTCACCGCATGTGAATACCGCCATGAATGTTGTCATATAAGGTGTGTGTGGATTTTCCTGTGGACTACGTAGTACATAAATGTCTGTGAGAATCACACAGGGTCACATTTGAAGCAACCCAACAAAAAGTGCTGTGTGGTATCGGTTAGGAAAGATACTTCACAATTCCTTTTACTTTCCCGTATACATACGAATATAAGGAGTAATGTACGTAGTATAGGGAAAGTTATGTAATGATGCATTAGCATGCTACATTGGCATCAATTTGTTCACATGATTATGTTTATAAGTACATGTTCTTTAAATAATGTCATATAAATTTTCTTAAAACCTCAATCATTTTCTACAAAACTAGCTCAAAATTCTGCATTTTCAGAAACGCTCAAACGCCAATTTCTCGAAAACAGGTCCAAATTTTTTCTTCAAACTTTTCGAACAGGTACTGCTAACTGCACTCTTTAGTATGTTGTAAAGTTCATTTCGGGTATTTTTTTGTTTTTTCAGAAATTACACAAATGCAATTTTTTTGAAAGATTTCTCACGCCGTTAATATGCACATTTCCAGCAATTTGTAAGCACTATTGTGTTTGGGAGTTAAAGTGCTTCAAATTAAGGTTTTCGAAAACTCAAAAATTTTCTGTGAAAAAGAGCTTCAAATTTCGAATTTAATGTAACGTTTTACTCGTAGCACCATTTTATAAAAACGGCTTTAAATTTTTCAAAGATAATTGCCCTTTAGGACATGTTTTACTGTTTTTAATATTATTAAAATATTTTAATATTATTAAAATAATAATTTAATATTATTAAAGTAATATAATTCTACTATTAGAAAACCGAAAAATTATGAAAATTAAATACAATATGTATTTGGGGCGGCGATGGATGGCATGTGGCAAGTTCGATTGCTAGCCGAAACCAAAGGAAATAGAAAACTAATACGGGAAAGTCTGTAGCACCACTAGTTATTTTCAATTGAAGATGGCAAACCATGTCGTTCAAGATGAACAGTCTTCATTAGAGTCCACACACTACGTTCCGCCGAAGATAATGGAAAGCAAGAATTCGTGAATAAAGTGGAGGAACCGAGAAACCATGAAAACTTCATAATAGCTACAATGAAGGAAATAAAAATGTATAAAGATGTGGAAATACACATTTCAAAATTGGTAAAACTATTATTACACATCTATTTAACACGACTCCAAATTTAGGTTTTGAATATTAATTAAGAGAGTGTACATTTGAAAATTGTATCAATTAACTTACATAACCATCATTTACTGACTTGCTTAATGATATTTTTCTGATATAATAAATAAATGTTTCATAATATTGAAACCGTGCGAGACTGACTCCTACTTTTATTGAAACTATTTAACAATAATGTTCATTTTGCCGGCCCCAGCCTGTCTGATTAATGTGTTACTTTTCAAAATGTATCATCTCTCTACTTAGCCTTGAGTGGGAATCGCTCAATGGTCTAAGAAAGATTTGTACTCGTATATGTCGTAGGTCGACAGACTTGGCCTTTCGGGAATTCAAGTTGTGAAATGTACGTAGTATTTTTAATTGAATGTGAACTATTTGACAACAACACGTTAGTCATTCCAAAATATTATAATTTGCCTTTTATAGTTACAATGCAGGCCATTTCTTGCAGATCTACGGCACGAATAGGGAACATAATGATAACCATAATATTGCACCATAATAATTACGTTCATTCCAAAGAGGTACACACACATTCTCGCGAGCAAGTTTCCCATTCATACGATTTTTATTAATTTACTCATGGCCATGATATATTTTATTCTCTCTTGCAATACTACTTATTTAATTGACACACAAGTTCATATTTCTACATTAAATGTATGCAATGTTTCTGCACTTTCCTTGATGCTGACCACTGCACTCTTGGTCGGTGATACGATACCATTGCTAGACTCCGTTCCAGTTCCAAGGCACCCACGACATCTTGTCTCGCCCCCGTCCGAGTTCTAATCTTAACTCAAGTCCAACATTCCGCAATTAACTTTCTAAAATTCATTCCCTGTATTACTCCAGTGTTCACCTGCTTCTATCCACTCTTTAAATGCTATTTGTAACTAATTTACAATGCTCCTAGCAAGAAAGCTATTCTCACGATAATGCGCTTCCGTTTTGCGTCTGACTCGCACCGTAGCCGTGTACATTCTCCCCTGCAAATCATGTGACCCGCTCTTCAGCTGTTTCTTCCTGTCCGAGAGTTCTCTAATTTGGTGTCTCTTTGCTACATTCTGCGCATCACGTTCATTTGAAGTCCACACCACTTCCTCCCGCTTTCACTCGATACAGTGTGTCATTTTGCCCAAATAATCTGCCTGTTTTATATATTTCTGTTATTTCCTAAAAAAAATACTCACGTCTTCTATGGAAACCTATACACATTATTCTCTACTTCCATCTGCTGGTCATTTCCGATTATGGTCTCCTTCCTTTATATCTTGCTAATCGCGGCCATTTCAATTTTTTTCTTTTCAAGAAATAACGTCCAAAATTTATCATTTCTACCCTGCTTCTATTATATTTTTTTGACTATCCCAAAATATGGTCAGAACATTAAAACGTGAAACATTAAAAAGTGAATTGTTTTCGGATTTGACAACAGAATTATAATAAAAGATTACTAACGTTTTAATGGCTTTTGTTTTTCTTCTTGTACTAGAAAACTGATGATGATGGTTAAGCCATCGAAAGCTGCTATTGTAATAAATAATATTGTTGGCAATGACGACTCATATAATTATTTCATTGTAAATGCCAACGAAAACTCACCACAATACCAACAAGATCTTTGATTACAGAAAAACTTCTCTCTCTAATCCGAACCCCGAAAATCCGAAATGTCGGATAATCCGAACAACCGAGACGGAGAAAAATATAATACAAATAAATAAAATTCTTATGTATAGTACAAAGAAAGGATTTAATAATAATTGTAGAACCGGATTGCTGTTTGTAGCATTTTCTCCGTTGCCCACCCGCTTAAGCTCTTTTAAGCCAGTTTTTTTTCTTTCAATGTACAGGAACTATGTTTTTGTTTGCCTGACACGTACGGTACGGTATAACACTAATTTGTATTAATTTATGAACGAAAAAGCGCGAACACAGTGTAAGTCAGCCCAATTTATTCTAAATACTATACGCAGAATATCCGTTAACAAACTGTGCAGCAACGTTTCTAAAGAATGTAGCTACTACCGCATGCGATCGGTTATGTACGTACTGTACTCCGTTGTTCTCAACATTGTCACTTCCTCACGTCGTTACGCTACGTTGCCATTTTCTCACATCGCACGCTTCATTACATTGTGCCTGGTAATCCTATAGATGTATTTGTGGCATACGTACGGTACATGTTTCAGATAATCCTAACATTTCTGAATCCGAACAGATCACACCCCCCAATTAGTCCCAAATCCCGGGGTTCTACTGCATTCGCACTAGACTCCTAATGACAGAAATTGTAGTCATGAGTTCAAACAGTTTTCCACACTAGCTACGTAGCTAGTTGGAGTTTAGCCGCTAACTGGAGGAGAATTCTTACGACCAACTGCCCTGCCCCTAGTTTTCCGTGTTTTCTACGATCAATTCCACGTTACTACCGGTAGTTCTCTAGAAAACGGGCCATGGACCACTCGCGATTTTTTTCCCTCTTCCATTTTCCTAACCTCACCCCTGACTAAGAAATACTTACACTTACATACGCTACAATACCATACATGTCGGGAGCTTAGAGCTTGTCCCGACTGGGGTGGTGTCTCACTGGATGAGGAAAATTACGCAAGCCGACGTGCCGATGGATTTCACTATACAGACGTGGAAGATCTCGGAAATTCCCAAAATACATCATGTTCTACACTTACGGAACTAGTGACCGCAGCAATAAACGCGCCCGAAAACACGAAATAATCATTCAATGAGTTCGGAGAGCAAATTTTTTCTTCAAGTAATTCTTTTAGCATGTATGCTTCAATTTGTACACTCCAGGCTTTCATGTTTAGTGATGACAAAAAAAAATAAAACATAGATACTTTCGTGCAGAAACATTGATATAACAACAGTGTTTTGCTTTCGATGTTCCCTTCAGCTCGATATATTTGTCCAGTAACATCGACGTTTTCAAAAACAACTCTCAGGACAAATAAAATTTCCAGAATCTATTTTACTTGTGGATTGCTAGCATTGAGGCTTACCGGCAATGAGAACTGTCTCTTGTCAATCCCCAGGCGGCACGAAAACCTTTGATCGTCTCGCCCTTTCCCCAGTGTTACCTTTTTTTATTATTTTGTACGTGGCAATGTAGTTAAAGTGTAATTTAATTCGTTAAACTAATATTGACGTGTTGTGTGTCATATTAAAACCAGGACATTTTACTTAGAAGTACTTGATCATATTTAAAACATCGATATTTTAATCGATGTTTTTTGTCAATGTATTAATGGATCATCGAAAATCTTTTGGAGATGTGCCGAAGTATCGATGTTTCGATGTTTTGCTTAAATTTTCATCGCTATTCACGTTGCCACCCCTCGGAAAGAGTTTTTCCTCTTCGACTTTTCCTCCCCCTCTTCCAAGACCCTCGGGCGGGAGGGTGGGGGGTGAAGGGTGGGGGAGTGCTGCGCGCGTGCTTCCCACGCGCCGCTAACGATCGGGTGATAAATCAGTCCGTTTCGCGCAGCCGCCCCCACCCCTGTCCCGCCACCGCCTCCCTGTTCGCGAACAAAATAGGACACTCCTCGTTCCTCAGCCCTTTCGCCTTTCGCCGCACCGGCCACTTTACGACTCCCAGGGGAGGTCTGCTGTTCGTGGGTGGGGGCCGGCAGGCCTGCCAACACGACAGACGGCTCACTCAACCCTGGCCTTTTCTTCTCTTCTGTGCCTCCCCCCTCCTAATATATACTTTTGCCTAAGAAGCCCACAAATGAGGATAAGTCACACTGTCCGGAATAAGATCAGGCCACACAAAATTAAACCATCTCTAGCTGCCAAAACATCCCCTCTACTTTGTGATATCTACGACACTAATTTAATGACATACCACATTATAGAAAATTGCCCTAAATTCAATCATAAAAGCCAATCTACAAAAAACAGAAGACAACTTTAGATATTTTATTTTATTCGAACAAATATCAGAACAAGTTAATCAAATTTTGTGAAAATTGAAATATTCTTAATGATATATAATGGTAATTCAAACCTCGGCCAAAATTTACAAAGATATTTCTTTAACTCTTGTTATCGGTATTTCATTTCTATAAAGAAACATCGTTGAACAATGTAACTTATTTCACGACACAATTTCCTGTTTTTCACTATGTAATTCCATTGTATCTAATTGTTAATGTACGTAACTGTTTTTACATTTAAATGATGCCAAGTAGCTGCTAATAACCTATGTAGTTGATGCGACGAAAATAAAAAATTAAAAAGGTATTTAAAAACATTGCATTATCCACAATGACGTTTAAAGGTAAGGTGATAAACGTACCCTGCACATAAAATATTCAAAACTATTTTTGTCATGGATATTAACATTGTAATTTTCATATTTCATTTTACTAAAATATCGAAAATAACTTATTTCTATAATGTGATAAAGACCTCATGGTGAGGCAGAATAAAATTAATCATCAACATGTTTTTATTGAACCCTTGCAACTCGCATTACAAAATGAGCTCCTTTATACTTTTTATTTCAATTTCCCCGTGTGTCAGAAGTACAACCATCAATTCGATATCGTACCCCTTCCTCGATGGCGAAATTCGAAATTTCACTCTTCTACCCCTCCAGTTTTCCAGAATTTCGATAACCTCGAAATGCCTTTTGATCTTCATTCCTAGAATGTCTTATTAACGCCGCATAAGCTACACCTCTTTATTGTGTTAGTATGCATCTTCTGTATGTGTATGTATTTGGCAATTTAGGGTCGGTTCAATCCGACTTTTGTCAGCTAGTGGTGTTCCTATTATTATGTTTCCGTTTTTATTATCAACGCCTGGAAGTAAGCGAGATATGTGACGAGCATGATGTATTCCCATCAATATACCTTTCATACATGGCCTGCCTAGGATTTTCTTTGGTCACACAGTTATAGAAACTAAGATGTGATGGTAATGGAAAAATACATATCAATTTTTATCCCGACCGATTATCGAACACAGATAGTCGATAGTCGGGAAAGCTAGTACGCTGCCACCTGAGGGGCATTTTTACTGGGTAGTAGTCAAATTAGTATATCGAAAGATGTACTTTCACTGCTGAACGTAGAATCTTCATTGTTTTCATTAGAAAAGCCTTCTGTGTATTGAGGACAACAATCCGAAAAAAACAGTGATCTCCCTTTAGATGCTGACACCACACCATGTGAAATTTCAAAACGAGTTGTGTCTCTTTCAGAATCTCTCCCGTTTCCTCTGCTTTGTGTTTTAATACTCGTAGCTTCATTAGCATAACCATTACAATTATTCATTGAATCACATCATTGACATTGCATCATCATCACTATCATTAGCAAAGACCCCAACGCCTACTAAGTGGAGCATTAAATAAATGGTATATCTTCATAAAAGATAAATTCATGTACAATTTTGATTTTTGCTTCATCTGTGGCGTTTTGTAATAGAAAACAAATGGCAGTAAAACATCCATATTTTTCACCAAAAACATCGATAGTTTAATATAGATGTTTTTTTTCATATCGATATATTCTTTCAGAAACATCAATATATTAAAAATACGTTTGTAATCTTTCTCGGTGATTTTGTACGTGGTAATATGGTTAAATTGCATTTGTTGTCATTATAAAATGTTGATTAGAAAATTAAGTTGACCGAGTGCTCTAAGAGTATACTGTAAACTAATATTTACGTACTATGTACATTGCTGTAGGACATTTTACTTCAATGATTTATAAATGAAAGTGAATTAATGGAATAATCGAAAAACATAGTGTACTTAATTTTTTATTGTGTTATTTACATTCAATAAACATTATTATTAACATATAACTTATACTTGACCAAACAATAAAATATACCGATATTTCATGTGTTCTCTAATTAAAAATAGAAAAAGGATGGGAAAATGCTGTCTGTTTAGAAAATTGAATGACCGCCGTGTGGAGCGTACTAGTTGAAGGCATCATGCTATATGGGATATGTGAATTAAATACTTCATAGGACCCTTTTTATAACGGCCCGTGATATCTCAGCTTCTTCTGCCATTTAATACATCCATCACCATTCCAAAAAGCGTCTTCTATAGCTAAATTAGAACTCACTGACACTTGCTTACAAAAAATTCCGAAAACTACCGACACGAACTATACATTTAGTGGCACAGAAACGGATGAATGTGAAGATGACTTTATATAAAAAATAAAATAATATCGTAAATGCCGACAACATTTTTATGACTATTGGGGTACAGAATTTTTGAAAGCTAACTTATTTTATCTAAATTCTAGTTCTGATTGTTAATAATCTCGGAAAAATCAAGAATGAGAATGAAAAGCTCAACTTTACATATCAAACATCTTTTAAGAAATGTGTCCAAGAGTATAAATTACAAAGCGGTGTATTTTTCTTAATGAAAAAGATTCTTCAGATATTTATTTCAACTTTCCACGTAAATGTCCGATTATGGAGCAGGCTTCCATGTTAAATGAGCCGAGCTTTAAGCCTTTAAAGTTTTATGAGTGATCTGAATTAACAACTGTAGAAAATAAGACAAGTATAAAAGTATGCTAATTTACACTATTTTTTTTAAATATTTTTGTATCAGGATTTCGAATACCTAATTGGTAACATATAAAAAATGAAAAGTGTTCGTATAATCGCATAATAAAAAATGAGACGAACCGCTCGCTCGAGGTAACAAATATGCTAATCGTTTTCATCGTTTATTACACTGATAATGATGCATGCCATTAGAAGCCAATTACACCATGCAAACATCGGGAAGCTGCATTTTGAGAAATATGCTCCATTGTTAGGTCAGTTTCGACCTTTACGACATCAAGCAAACATGACGAAATTGCATCTTAAGTGTATTTTAAGAATATTTTTCTAGCTGTTCGAGCTCTGGGTTAATGAATAATCTACACAACGACACCCTCGCTACATACACAATCAGAATCTGCATTTTGATGACGTAAAAGATGATAGGGAATTGTTAATGAAATGACTTGACATTACACACATGACATGATGTGACGTGAAATAACTTGAACTAAAATTTTTAAAACTTCACAACATTTTCATTGATCCCAATTTCTAATATACTGTGATTAAACCGTTTACGAATTATACCATTAATACTGAATATAATAAGAAAGTAATCACTCTTAATATTTAATAGGTTAATCAATTTTAATAAGGAAAAAATCTACTGCTGGCGAACTATGAGTACAAAACTACAAAATAAAACACCATAAAGAAAACAATATTTTAAAAAAATACGAAAAAATAAGAAAATAGAAATTTAAAATAAAAAATGACAAAACTAAATCAAAATGATCTAATAATTAAAAATAAATAATTATATAAAAATCAGGAGTTGTATCAAACAAACGTTCTGGGCCTATAGTATTAATGTTAAATCGTCAGTGAAATCAATGGCCATTTAAATTATGTCAGCCAGCTCTGAAAAATTCCAAACTGTGCTCCTCGCCCTACAAATCACATGTGTTTCAGGGATGAGTCACTGGACGTAATTCTGAAATCTTCGTGGTTCCCTCGCAAATTTTCGTGGCGGTTGTTGGGTTGGCATCCGTGGGGGTGTCGTGTCCACACTTGTCCGCCCCGGCCGCCGCGCACGCTCTCCCACCTGCAGGCGGGCGACCGCGAGCGGTAAACAGACACGGGGCCCTCGGAGCGGGCGGCGGGGGCGGCGGCCGGCACGAGGCACTGTGCGCCCGCCCGCGAAAATTTACGAACCGCCAGCTCCGCCGGAGATTAATACTGCGCGCACAAAGCGAGCGAAGGGTGCTTTCGCCCGGGTCACCCCCGGGGCCGGACAGCCCACAAAGGAACACAGATGTCAAGATGTCTTATGATTGCGGTCTTTTGCTACTGTAATCCCCGGGCCCGCGGCCCACGCCAACCAACCCTTTGAAGGGCGGGCCGCGCACGATTTATGACGGCGGGTTGCCTGGCCGGAGTGGACGCGGCCGGGCCGGGCCGGGCCGGCGCGGCGCGGCCGGTCACGGGGGTGGCGGTGAGTCCGCTGACGAGACGATTGGGTGACGCGGTGACGGGTGGTCTGTCCGGAGACGCACAATGAGGGGCTTAAATGTGATTGCGGGGGGTTAATTGCCGGCTCGCTACAGAAGGACGGCGGAGAGGCGCGCGGGGAGGAGAGGGAGGGGTCAGGTTTGGTGATTCCTGACGCGATAATTTCCTAAACTGTTGAACGCTTCGAGGAAAGGGTTCAAAGGGTTTTGCAGGTAATCTATTCCATTCTTTTATCGTTCGGTTTGTGAAAGAAAATTCCCCGACATCTGTTCTCTGTGGTCATAAATTTATTTTGACCTACCCGCCTACTGATGTATATAGGAATACTTAGCCACCGATTAATTTATTTCCAAGCTGGATGACCGCTATAAGCTTTATACGAAGCGCACATTCTTGTTATAGGTGTGTTGTTAATTCATATTTTATTTCGTTGCTACCTTAAAAAGTTTAATTTATTTTAGGAGTTACTGGCTAATGCGAGATTGAGTTCTCTTATTTCCAGGCTATGAGCATACATTTACATTTAAACGTTAAACAGCTTTAATTGAGGTCCCAGAGGATAACACTGTTAAGCTGGGTTTAATAAGTTCATAGTTATTTTTGATAGAAAATACGTATAATAATGAATTTAAAATTTAATTATAATAACCGTTTTTACAACAAATTTATGATAACATTGTTGATTTTAAATTTACATTACGTATGCATATACATAGGATAAGTTAACCTGTAAGTATTTAATGATCATTCGTCAAATAAATAAAAATAGTACTTCAGTTCGCCAAAGTTTCGGAAGGTATTGTTTTCACAGCTGATTTTCAGAACATGTTTTTTCATGTGATTAAATATGAAAAAATCAAAGAAAAAACTTGACTAAAAATTGCTATAGAGTACAAAACGTGAAAACATATTGAAAACGACAAAGAAACAATACAAAAGCATACCTTACTATATTGAATATAACGATGGTATCTTATATAGAAATGTGTTTATTGTCTTGTATGTACCCAGGTCTGTCTTTGGAATCATCCCTTACCTTCTAACTCCAAAAGGACTCTAACGGTCTAAGAGAAAGTTCAAGTAAAAGAAAGTGCGAATATCTGTTCCACCATATTTTTTCTTTAACAATCAGAGTAATATTTGCTACAATTTTCCATTCCTTTCGAGAGTGTCCTTTATACACTCATTTTTTAGACTTACTGATTTCGTCACTTACTGTTTCTGTGTCACTTGTTTAGGCAAATTCACACCAATGAAAATAGATTTTCTATAGCTCGAACTTGTATTTTATTTTCAAAAGCTACTCGCGTCGTCACGGCCAATTGTGCGTTGCATAGAAATGTTTTTAACGGATAACTTCATTTCTTAGATGTTGCACATCTGTCATCTCTGATGTCAATTATTTCTTAGATACTGACTTTGTTACTTACCGTTTCTGTGTAAATTGTTTAGCCACATTTACAGTATTGAAATAAGTGTTTATTGCTTTACTTACATCATATTTTGAAAATCTAGGCCCACCGGTTACCGCCAATTGAGCATTGCGAAGTAACGTTTTCATTTAACAACTTCATTTGTTTTTTGTATGAACAACTTTCTTCCCGTGGCATACCTGCGTGCGTGGATGCCCCCCCCCCCCGCGAGCCTCCCCCACCAAGCTCCTCCGGGTGGGGCGCCGGGGTGGCATGCCTCTTGGGGCCGCTGTGCGCTTCTCGGAACAGCCAGACGAAACTGGGTCAAGACGGCGCCTCCTGGCAGATTCTTCGCCAGAAGCAGATGTTGCGGATTCCTCCTCATATTAATCTTCTCAAAAGCCGCCGCCGCTGCCTCTGCGCTGGAGGATGTCGAGGGAGTTTCAGAGGCGTGTTAAGGACTTGGTGGTGCTTGACACCACTTAATGGAAGAAGACGGAAACGGGATTCTGTGGATGAATATGTTTAACACTCGGAAATCGAGTTTAAGCGAAATTCGACTCTGTAGAGATATGTGTACGCAGAAGTGGCTTCTTTCAAGCGGGGAGAATTGTCTTCAGATTGTGGTAATCCATACCTATTATTTTAAATGACATTTTATAAATAGGGACGGTGGAGTAATTGAATCCCTCCGTAAAGTGAAACTTAAAATGCTCCTTATGAGGAACGAAAATGCTTATTCAAGAAATAAAATAGTGACAAAAGAAGAAAACAGTATATTTACCTAAATGAACTAGAGGTTACACAATCTCACAATTTAGCTTAGACGTGTTTTAGGTAAATAAACAGGTGAATTGACGCATAATGGCAAAGAAGAAATGCTATTAAATTCGTCTTCTGCACATTCGTCAATTGTCAGAGAAATTCACCAATCAGCAAGCGTGGTGGTCTGAACGATATGTATGATGTTGTGGGAATAGGAAAGAAGAAAAAGAGTGGTTTGGACGTGGCGACGTTCGCTCCGTGAGGCTGAGAGGGTGATGATTTTCAGTTGCGAGTGTCGTGTGGGAAGTAACACGTTTGCACTGGAACGGATGAGTTAGTAACCAAAGCAACGTAATCAAATTACAAATGGAGTTCTGGCAGAGATGCTGTAGTCAGACAAGAATGGATAGTGAGGAATAGTGGCAGTAGAGGAGAGATGGGTGTCTGTGTTGATATTATTAATGCTCTTGAATCAAAGAGATTAAGGTGGAATGCGCATGTACAGCGAATGCTCAATAATAGGTGGTCAAAAAAGATACGCAATTGGACACCGTTTAATACAAGAAAAAGATGTAGACCAAAAAATACCTGGCTATAAGGAATCAGAGAATCAGTGAAAAACAGAAATGTCAGAGAAGATGATTGGAATGATAGAAGAAAATGGAAAATAGGCTACGGCAAACGGGATCTGCTGTAGTCAACTTCGAGTACCCACATTAGCGGAGATCGTTATCTCACTTTATTATTAATTTCAATAATAGAAAGTCATATTTTTAATTATTTAATTCAGGCACGGATCCACATCTTGCAATTTTTTCTGTAACTATTAATTTTAACATGATACGAATCTTTCAAACAAAAATATTTTGGAATAAACATTAAAACAAATAAAACTGAATAGCAACATGAGCTGAATTCAGCCTGTGTTATTCTAAATACTCTGTAATGTGACACATTCGACCAAAACATTTTGATTAAAAACATTTCTCATCCCAAAATTCGTCTCTGGATCAAGCCCTGTTTAATTTCAGAGACATACATAATAGTCGGACGAGCGAGATATTAATTATTAAGTCATAAGATAAAACAATCAGTAAAAAAGAAAGGGAGTGTTACAATATCGATGACGATATTTTGAATATACGGAGTCTAAATCTCATGAAAATACGCCAGTTAATGTTCTAATATTATTTGTTTCATTTCAACCACCAATTCCCGGGATAGAAACTCTCATGATCTACTGATTTGTTACACTTGAGAGTTATCAAATTCTTCACAATCGAAAAAATATTAGTTATAATTGGCACAACATCAAAATAACGCAAATAGTTCTTTTTAAAACGTAGTAATTATTAATATAACATTCAATAATTGTAGCAAGGTTAATAAAAATATTTTTTAAATAGTGAATTAAAAGGTTCACTAAATTTAAGCGTTCACTGTATTTAATTTTGTCACATTTATTAAGGTTTTATTGAATATTGGATATTAATAATATATCCTAACTACTGCTTTACTGAGGAATTTACTTCGAAATCTAAAAAACTACGCAATTCACATGCTGGTTCATTTTTCAAAATTTTCTTCAAGTAATAGCTATTCTATACAATGCTTCAATAAAAGGAAGGAAATTCAGATTAGACTAGGAAAACCAAATTATTTCGGCCGAAGCGATCACACCCACAAAATTCGAGAAAGGAAACAAAATTCAGATCTTGGGAAGTTTTCCTTTTGTACCAGAACAATTAGAGATTGGAACAGTTTACCTGCAGCAGTTTTCAAAGCTTTTCCTCTCAGTGTCCGAAGTTTTAGAAACAAATTAGAACAAGATATTAAATGAGTATGTGCTGTGTAGTGCGGTGAAGTGCTGTGAAGTGCTGGTCAGTGTAATTGAAAGCAAAAAAGTGTAGAGTAGTGAAGTGAAGTGAAGTGCGGTGAACGTGATCAATGCACTTTTCAATGCTGCTTTTCGACTTGTACTGTATTGTGCGGTATTATTATTATTATTATTATTATTATTATTATTATTATTATTATTATTATTATTATTATTATTATTATTATTATTATTATTATTATTATTATTATTATTATTATTATCATTCTTAGTATTATTATTATTAATGTAAGTGTAATTTTTGCAATTATTGTCATTAACTGCCACCGGGTTATACCCAATTGCAGTTCTAATAAAAATGTAATGTATGTAAATGTATTTCTTAAAAGCAGACCGGAACATCCTGGGTTCGAGTGACGACGGTCGCAGGATTTTCGACACAAGCTTGTCAGCTAGACTGGATTCAGTCGCTGTCTGGAAGATAATACTAGCGGCCGGCTGCTCTGATCGGTAGTTTTTCGTTGTTTCTCCAATCATCACCAGGCGAATACCGGAGCAGTACTCTTACAAATGAGCCAAGGACCGCGTGCGATTTTTCCTTCCTCTTTTTTGTCTTATCCTCACCCCTTACACACCCTAACACTATGCACTGTGCTACCACACATGACAAGATACCAGTCGCGAGCTTAGAGCATGTCTCGGTTGGGGCGGTGACCGCAGGTGGGAAATACTTGGTTAGGGAAAACCCTGCAGAGGGTTGGCGCCGGATCTCGGCATACAGTTGGAGGAGACCACCGCCACCCCCCGAGAAAAACATGTCTAACTCTTACGGGAATACCGACCCTAGTACTTGACGCGCCCGTAATCACTAACAATCAGTCAATCATTCAATAAAATATGCAGAAAGATGTGAAATCTGGTACCCGAAACCCAGTATCACTATTTCCGAGTTTTTCTAAGAGATAGAATATGTTGATCTTCATTAGTTTCCATCTCATTTGATTTCACCTATGGTCATCAATATTTCTAGAAACCTTCACACTTCCTGTTGTCAGAAAGAAGTCACGACCAATGTCCTATCTACAGGGCGGACAAGGCTAGAACGTTTTCAACATGTCAGAAATTATCTAATGTTCAATCAATTAATGAGATTTTCAGAGTTGTGCGTCATCTTGCTGACGTGCATGGCATTAGTTTATTTAATTAATAAAATAATCATTTGGAAGTTTTATTTTCCGCCTTGTACGGCTTTGGTATTTCCGAATTGAGGTTTTAAACATTATTTTACGGTAATGGCATTACTTATTGCTTTGATCCTGGGTAATGAGTATTTTTTTTCACGTACGGGATAACGCATACAATTTTTTTGTGTTTTCCATTCTAAGTTCTCATATCCTCATTACACATACTTGAAGGATTTAACTCCCGATTATTAATGTCCGTTCTGTGTGCGTAATCTAACGATATATTGTTCAATACATTGTGTCATTTTGTAGGCAAAGAAGATAGCTTCGAAAACAGAATGCAATAATGTTCCTAGGCATGTGCATCAGTGAATGTAAGTTATTGTCAATGAGAATTGGTTTTTAATTCATTGTTATCTCTAAAATTCATTACTAAAACGATTAGTTTATCAAGGAATCAATTATTATACCTAATAATTCATGCGGACGTGTAATGATTATTAGCTAATATGTGTATCTAATGCTTCGAAGTAAAAAGTCAGAATACTCGCATAAAAACCGTAAGATATGTCAAATGCAATAATAATAATAATAATAATAATAATAATAATAATAATAATAATAATAATAATAATAATAATAATAAACATAGTTCATTGAGATATCATTAAAAGTTTCTCAATACTCATTTCTTTTTTACCGTCTTTTACATCATTATGATAATAATCGTTATGTTTAGAACTCTAGATCAAATAAAGCGTTTTTTTAAAATAGCTAAAAAATTATTCTTTATATTTTTGCTTCAACGGATTGTAACGCACTTGTGAGTAAGGGAAAAGTCCGATTTTCATTAAAATCTATTTAAAAAATTAAATACTTGATAATTTAATTTAGTTTTCGAAAGAAAAGCATTGATGACCACTGCACTGAACTTTCCCAAAGATCCCAAGGAATGCGCTTAATAAACGATGTTATTTCCAGTACTGACGTCAATTCTTATATACATTTTATGAGCCATCTTTGATGTAGATGTCACCTAAAAATGTCTCCTGTATTAATGAAATAAGAGTTAGAAGCTATATCTTGTTGTGTGTTTCGTGAGTAACGTGTGGAATTGGATGTTGGACAATTTTTCTCTGTTGAGGACTAACGGGTTGTATAAAAGTCTGCTCAAACAGAACGCAATAATTTTGCGCCGATACTGCAACGCGTTAAGTTCATTGAAAAGAAATTATTTTAAAGTACATTATGTATTCAGCCTCGAAGAATATCTTCACATAAGATTAGATAATAATTCTGAAGTTTCAAAACAGAATCTTGAGAATGATTTACATGATTTACAGAATCTCTGCAGAGATATCAGTGTGGGTTATACGATACGAGGAGATTTTCAGGAATAATTATCCCTGGACTTGCTTATTCTAAGAATAAACAACTCGTTCAGTATGTATGTTTATTCTGCGGTTAACTATTCCTCGTTGTACCCAAAGATACGACCGTACCAGAGAAAGTTGGGACTTCTTTCAATAGTGTTTCGTCGAAATATATATTCTGTGCTTAACATTCCTCACACATTTCATCATGTTTTTGTCATTTATAATTGCTGTGATTTCTCGTAAATACATGACCACGTCCTGGTAAATTTCGCGTGATAAGACTCGGTTCTGATCATATTGTAATATTTTGTCCAAATCGTGTAATAGTTCATCTGGAGTTTATACCTTGGATAAGCGCTATTTCGACTTCAACCGTATTTTTCTCTGCTTATGAAATAAAAATTATCTGGGCTTTATTGACTTATAACTGGGCCTCAGTGAAAAAGGTAATGTGTGGATACGTACGGACTCGTCAAAAACAGTAATCTCTATTGATTTTAATACATCTAAAAACGACATGTTTGCGTAAACAAATGACGTAATTCGGAACGAGTAGTGTTTATTTATTTATTACGCCGGAACTGAGAAACTTTAGAACCACAGACGGACCGGAAATAATGAAAGAAATAATGCGGGTTTTAAGGTGGTGAATATTTAAACGATCATTATATTTTTTGGATGAATGTCAAAAGGAACTACAATTTTCAAAAAACAATCGAACATCACTAGTGAAAATCCTGATATTGCTACAAGTGTCAAAATAAGCTGAACGGTACTAAAATATAATTAAATACAGAAGCAATAATCAAAAGAATATTTAAATTAATTACAAAAGGGAGCCAGATCGAGTAGTAGTAAAATTGAAAGAGAAAATGAAATTACATTCCAAAGTAATTCACGAACGAGGGAGGCGCCAATTGTTTTTTGAACGTGAGGAAAGGGACAGTAACACCACAGAGAAAGATGTTACAGTCGATGTGGGTCGCATCGCAGAAGGAATCCATATTTGACGTTTTTAGTTCACAAGTGTTATTTTTAAGTGTTAAATAAAAGTACCAGAATGGGCATGGAATGAATTGTTAAAATGAAAAGATGGTCATTCCGGAGGTTGGCGAAGCACGCGATGCTTTCCTGATGAAACCGGTGGCGACCGACGTCAGGGAAGTGAACATTTAAATTTATTCAACATAGCAATATGACAAGGCCAAGAATGTTTCTAGCAGTAGCTAAAGCAGCGGTTCTAGCAGTGAAAAGTAAAATGGCCATAAAGAAGAAATGCGCGCACATGTGAATGTGTTTTCGTTCCTTGTATTTATTTATGAATGTGCTGTAGTTTCAAAGAAAGGGTATAAACTTTTTAGTAGTTCTGGTATTTTCCTTTAATGTGTTATGTGATAGCAAGTGGAGGCGGCGATGCAGAAATTAACGGAATTGCTCTGCTGATTGCGGCGACATTGATCAATTTTGACAATTTTGGTGTTTCATGTCAGTTTGGAGCACGAGAGGAGAAAGCTACGTATCCCTTTCGCACACCGATGACACGCGTCCCGTTTCCCGCATGGGGCGGCTTCGCCAACTCACTCACTCACAAAAGTAAATTTTACTGAAAACGTAGGATTAGTTCTAAGGAGGAGGGAAATATTATTATTTATAACTCAGATAACGAAAACAGTATCAGATGGCAGTAAAATGTTTGTTGATTAAATTAATGTCGTTACAGTTGTCCGCCAAGCGTGTGGCGAAGAGAATAAATAGTAAATATTTATTTTATTAAATTAATTATATGAAATCTAATCGTGAACCGGTTCAGTATTAATCTAAAGGTGTCGATAGGGAAAATAGGTGGATAGGGAATGTTATGTGGGAGACGAGCTCCATTGCACGGATGCTTCATCCAAACAGAAGCTTCAAAATAAATGTGTTAGCACTGAATATAGGTTTACTAACCATATCGAAATTAAAAATGAAAGAGGTGCGATATATTTGAATCGAAGAAAACAAACACGTTCGTTGACCAGGAGCTTCAAATTATAAAGAGCAAGCAAAAAGGTTCTAAGTTCCAGGCATAATTTTTTTCTTAACATTAGTAGTTGAATAACACTCTACAGTCGTCACAGAATTTACAGCCAACAAACCTTTACGCATAGAAAGTTGAATTCATATTTTAACAACAGAATCCCACCGTTAACTCAAAACCGGCAGAATGTGACATCGAATATTTTTTTGGAACCAATTCATTTATAAGTCTTACTTACGCAGTTTTAAATTTGGAGTTCAAAATATCAGTTAACATTTGTCAAACACAAGCAATGACAAAAATATTTGTTTGCAGTCAACAGACAGGAATATTTAAATGCTGCTTTCAGGCAATTAGTGAAAAAGCTTGCCGTAGCGTCGTGGACGTTTAGTATATAGCACCACTCTCAATTCAGTTGATCAGGTTCAATCAAATATTTCCACGTTCATACCAACTGTCCTAACGTTGTTAGGATTTATACTTTTTTCACCGTAAGCAAATCAATGAACGGTCAAAAAATCAGGTCTACCATATGGTAGAAATTGGAAACCTGCAATACTAAATGAAGTGCATTCGTCTTGTCTTCACTTAAACAAAACTCAAGAACTCGTACTTTATATTAATTTATTTTATTAATTCTTTTAAGTAGTTAATTGACAACAGTGAAATAAATGTTCAGTAACTTTTTGGTACAAACTTATGAATTTGTCTTGCTCACGTCAAAAGAGTTCGACCTTCTTGCTGACTGGGATATCTGTAACTCGTAAACATTTTATTCGTTTACATGGCAAACAATATTAATTATTGTTGTGTAGTAAATAATAATAGTACAGCTCCAATGTACTGAAACATCAGTACACTAAAAGAGAATAGAATTCCTTAGAGTGAATCGTAGATTGAAATGCAATGAACACGTCACCCACTTAAAAAGTGAAATCCGTCCAACTTCAGGTATTTCTTACCGAAGTTCCGATGCAAGACTATTGACTTCAGGAAATGACTCAGGCGTTGTATCATATTCGTACAATTATTATTCTCCTTACAAAATCAATTAATGTATAGGTGATGCGATCCAGTGTACAGTTGTGTCTTATTTAGTTCATTAGAACCTTTTCTAAATTAATGCCTCTGAAAGGAATACTCGTAGCAACCAGATTTTTACAATCCATTATCTTTGACCCCTAATTATGAAAAAAATGGTTATTATGCTCACTTCCGAAATCAATTCCATCTGTGGTTTCATCACAAAGCTCGATTTCTTCTCATTTAATTCATCTCATATCTTTTCGCAAGCTAAAAATGAATGCGATTAGGGCAGCGCAACCAGAAGTGATTTGCCAAGGGCAAACGAAGCATGCATACGAAGTTTCATATTCTTTATTGTGATACCAGTGTCTCTGACTTAACTGCCTATAACTGCAACGGATGCATGGTTTGATTATTAGGATATATGCAGATATGACATAAATGATGATGGAATAATGCAGGAGTGATGAACGGGAGAACCCTTGGAAAAGCTGGGGCGAACCCACCTCGTCCACCAAAACATTCACACCTGTGGACCGGAATGTGAGCGCCGATGCCCAGACACGAAACGCGAGTGGTCTGACCACTACACCACAGTCATCTTCGCCTTTATGTTCCCTTAAAGAAAGAGGCATGTATGCTTGTTCTGTCTTTACTTCGCACTTCAACGCCATCTCTTCCTGGGTTTTCGCTCGTCGTTTCTTTTTTTTCTCTCTCTCTCTTCTCTCGGTGCTCTGTCACTAATCGCGCAATTGTTCCTTCATCCATTCTTTCAATGTGATACCACCGTGATTCTCTGTATCTTTTATGCATGATAATCCACCTCCACGATCCGCAATCTTTGCATTTGTATTATATCAGTTCAGTTCTCTCTGGATATCTTCGGTTTACAAAGGTTCAGAAGAATAGTCAGCTTCTGAAATCAATTTAAAGCGCCATGTGATGCCAACCTACATCTTCTTCCCGTTTAATCCATGACAATCCCGGGAATCCGCCGATGATTCACGCGCTGAGAGCGAAGTCGACTCGGCCGGCGCAGCGCGGCGTTATTTCTGGCTGCGCGCGGCTCCGTTGCGTGGTTTTCGACGTGGCGGCGGCGGCGGCGGCGGCGCATCGCAGCATGGCGCAGCGCAGCGGAGCCGCGCGGCGGCGCGGGGGAGGGGGGTGTCGGGCGGGGGGTGGGGGTGAGCGGGAGGGGGTGGGGCAGGCGCGGCCGCGGCGGCCGGCCGGCCGGCCGGCTCTAGGTCGGACGCTGACCCCGGCGGCGCGGTAAACACGGCGCGGTGTGGCGCGGTGTGGCGTAGCGCGGCGTGGCGCGGCCACCGCGGCCGCCTGCTCTGCCTTCGCCGCGCCGCACAGTGGTTCGGGACGAATGTGAAGCTGCGACTCTTTGGTTGTCGTTGGAGAGCGACGGTATTTTTGACGTCGAAAACTACAACCGTCGATATTCCAGATTGAATACTGACACAAAAAATAGTAATGCTTGTCCACACTGACATTTATTTTTTAATTATCTGCAATCATCTGTTTTTAAAAAAATTGTGTCGTTTTTAAACGAACGTGTTCATGAATAATAATGAAGGGCTCAGTACGTACATTAAAATTGAAGTGTTATCGCTTCTGCGAATTTTAAGGCGTAAGAAATAACACGTTCGAATATTATGGTTGACGATTCAATGTGGCATTTAGAAAACATATGCATAGTTGAAGGATGTGGATCAAACAAGGCGCTTCCTGACAAGACAGTCTCTGTTTAATATGTTAGGTTTTACGCTCAGAATCTGACGCTAATAATAGACGAGATAAATACCAGGAAGTATTCAACGAAGACCCATAAGTCTAGGCGAGAAGGTGCGTCTAATAACAGTATTTATATATTCGGGTGCACGTCTGTGCATGCTGTACAGCTTTACCACAGAAGATGTATTCATTTCCATTACAGTCATTGAACTCGTAACTCTAGTGACCGTGTGATACGGTGCATGGTTATCATCAGAACACCATCTATTAACAGAGGAAGGTATTGTTAGGGAGATAAATGGTTTCAGAATGAAGCTCGGAGACATCTTTCCTTCCCCCTCAAAGAGTATTTTTCTTAAAAATCCGCAGCTTCAACTGAATTAGAAGACGCACACGCGAGTATAACATCATTTCTTTTGCCGTGCGTCCGGAGCGCGTCGCACTGTGCGGCGACCGGCCCTGCCCGAGCGACCGCGCGCCCGCCCGCCCGCCCGGCCGGACGGATGGCGTTCGATCAGGTTGGCTGGCGGCGCAGCGCTTCCTCGTCGCCGGCTCCCGCGCCTTCCTCGCTCCGCCTCCGCGCTCGCCCTGGCGAGCCTCATTCAAGGCGATGGCGCTGATTGAAGGCTGCGCGTGTGTGGGCGCGTCACGTGAGGTGGTGGTTGCTCCCGTAAGTGTAGTGCACGCTTTTATTCCAATATGTTGGGGGGGGGGTGTCTGCCCTGATGTAACGTGGAATCCGGCTCCGGCCTGTATCCCCCGGTATCTTTCCCAGCGGTTCATGGCACCAGTCGATCGATTAATCGATTATTTCGTGATTCCGTCCGCGACTACTGCTATGGTCATTAAAGTGTCGTCCAGGTTTTTAGGAGTTGACGCTGGATGGTGAAATCCGCATACACGTCGGCTTGCGGGAGTTTTCCCATCCAGGTTTCGCCAACTAGTGGAGCACCGCCCCATGCGGGACAGCTCTAAGCTCTCGACTGGTCTGCTGTCTGGTGAAAAGGCAGTGAGGAACATGTAAAGTTGACGTGAGTGAGGGAGGAGGTGAAAGGTCATTGAATCCGGGTGCGTCAGCTACTAGTTCCGTAAGTGTAATACATGTTATATCCCAGAAGGTGGCCGAGTTCCTGCCCTGTTGGAACGTGAGAAGCAGCGCCTGCCTACACGCTCACTCGTTGCTCCTCCAGGTATCGCTCCCAGCGGCACATCGCAGCAGCCGAGACAAGCTCGTTACCGCTGAGTACCCTATTCTTTCTCATGGTGATGTATTTGACCATGTTTCATGCAGTTGACGTAAGTCAGATGAATTAGTCGACTACTTGATTTGAAAGGCTCAGTAGAATAAGGGGCTATCTCACATTCCCGTAGTTCTAAGATATTGAGTGTTTTACTTGGTCTATCCTAATATAAATGAGTACATTTTAAACACAGTAAACATGCGTACAAGTCCATACCTGATTTAAATAACGTATTACTCTAAAAGAAAAAATGACGTTTATATAATTCTAATAACTAATTACACAGAAATGTAGGATTGTACCTTCTTCTACTGAGTCCTTCAATTCTTGAACCCGACGCGTCAGACTTGAGAACGATTAAAAGTGTTAAATCAATTTAATAAAAATGGTTCAGATGATAATTTAAATTGTGTCTAGTGTTAACAATATTTTACTGACTCATCAATATTTTATGGAGGTGCTTGAATAGTCACTTTCATTTTCTCCTATGTTGTTAGAATTTACTCTCTCTGAATCTTTTCTTCAATACCATCTCTTATTCATTATTTCTTCTCATTTCTCTTTCATATATTGTGTTGTGCTAGGTCTTCATATTGCTTATTAAATTGCACTCTTCGTTATTTTTATATATTTTTCTTTCAACCTGTTCTTAACTTTAATTTCCTTTTCATTAAATTTACTTTTTTCTACAGGGAAAACATACAACTTAATATTTCTTGTTTATTCCTGTTTTTTCACTCTCACACTTCGACGCCGTTTTTCATAGTGAGTATATTGTGTCCATATTTAAGACAACTTATGTTTAGATAATGAATTTATACATTGTCTTAAATATTGGAGTAATGTGTTTCATTTGAAAATAATAAACTCACACACAACTTGCCAATGACAATATTTGACGCCGTTCGTCATATATTTTTTCAATCTTACCAAACTTTAATTTTCTCTTCTCAGTCCTCGCAATTCTTTCTCCCTCCTCGTGTTTCTTTTTTTCTGACTCTCCATCTGACTCTGGCTCTCTTACATCAATCTCTTCACCTTCGTATTTTTCTATATCCAGCCTGAGATGGGCATTGACGTTCCGCTGCTGTCTCCCGGCGTCATAATTCGGTTCGTGAAATAGTGCTCGTTGCCTTTCTGCTGCTTTCCCTCCATTGTCTCTGACATTCTTTTTGGTGCTTGTTTACTTTGTAATAACGACGATAATAATAATAATTACAAGTTTATTTTCTGTGATGTGGACGTAATCGCGACGCCTTCTCAGTCCAACCACTCCTCGAGAAAAAACGCGGAAGTATGTCGTGTTGCGTAATTGCCTGGAGCAGATTTGTTTTACATCCGATGGGTAGACTTCAGCCAAACGCCTTCTCGAGAAGAAATGTTTGTTTTGCGTGTTCAGGGTTGAGATGCACATCAACACTTTAAAGTATACTTTTTAAAGAGCACTTTGTCATATGTATATGGAAGGCGCTGACCTTGCAAAAGGCACGTATTCTTAGATGTAGCATTGCTTAACATTGCCATCCATTCATAAAGATGGACATCGTGCTTGGAAATACAAGCATCATTCATTTTTATGTGTACGGAATGCAATTTGACATGGATGCTTAACAAATGTTTGCAATAATGTACTTTGCAGTGCCAAAGTTCCACCTATTTTTATAAAAGTAGAATTATTGCCCTCACATTAGTTATATTATTAAATGTCCCATTATTATTTGAGAGCATATTTATTTTTATAAATTAACATCCATTGATACTAACGTAAGTATTATTTATTTTTTAATTTGTTTATTTTTGTAATACTATGAAGTTTCAACTACACCGCAATTAAATATTTAGTCGTCAATTTACACACTTACACTTTTTTCTGTATCGCCAGATTTAGTTCTTACGTATCGGAATATACATGTAATAAATCCGTTTTAACGGCATAGACAAGAAAACCAATAGATTGACCACTATTTAATAAACCATTCTATTGGCACCTCCAACAAATTGTGCTCTTTAAAATTCATTTTTTATGATCGTTCATGTCAAATATTGCATCATTCTGCACATAGTTCCTGGTGAGATAATTTATTATATAACTAAATATAAATCAAGAAATTTTCGGAAGCGTATAATAGGAAATGTCAAAATACGAGCACCAAGCGTTCATTTTTAATTTTAGAAGAAATAGCAGTCCGTTAAAAGGCGTGTAATGACTTCCAATGATAAAAATATTATACTTTGTCAAAGATGCAATTCTTTTATTTGTCTGTCCTATTATTTTTTAAAGAGCCCTGCGTATATCGTTTGTGATTACATGTGGCTTGTCTCGTTATTGCCACAAGTCCTTCAATTATTTAATCTTCTTTAGTTCAGAGATTTTGTTTTGCCTCCAGCTCAGGTTCCTTTTGGGAGCTTCCTTGAGGAATGTACGTTGTATGCAGGTCCTACAAAGCCAACACAGTGTATCCGTGGGGCGTACGCGTTTGTCTGGGGAAGAGGGGGGGCGAGCGCCTCGGTGATGCAGCGATCTTCAGCATTCGCTGCAGCATCCCTCTCCTCTTTCTGCTTCTCAACATCCCCGATCCAGCACCATACCACCGCTCCCGCCTCTCCCCCGCCACGCCCCTACCCCACCACGCTGATCCCCCACCATGCCACTCCCCCATCCCCCTCCGCCACGCCCCATCCAACGCAGTCCCAGTCCCCGCCGCCACATCGCCTCCGCCACCGCCACCGCGACGGCCATCGTTACGACGAACGCTCGCACCACCTTTGCCACCACCGCTGCCACTGCCACACCACCGCCACCGCCTACGCCACCATTTACTCTTGCCCCCACCGCCGCAACCACCTGTCCGTGCCGCCTTCTCTGTTCCCGCTCCCGACCACGCCCATTCCAATGCCATTGCCACCGCCAATGCCACCGCCACCTCCACCTCCATCACCACTGCCGCTCCCTCTGGCGTCTCCGCTCCCACGGCCATCTCTGCCTTTTGCATCGCCCCCGCCTCTGCTGCCTTCCATCCAGGAAGCGAGGGACTCTCTCCTTCTCACTCTCCGAGAACCGACCGCTCCGCCCCACTCTCACCTTCCCATCCGTTCTCCTCCTCTGTCCTCTCCCCCCACCTCTTCCACCGCCCCCCTCCTGCTCCTCCGAAGAGGCTCCGCCCTAGCAGCCATTGGACATTCAGGACTTCGAAATATTTTGGGTCCGCCCGCGTCGTTACCGAGAAGGAACCTCTCACGCATTTCGTTCAGGCCCTAGCGTAAAGGGCCCTAGCGTTCAAACCTAGGTCTAATTAACACTGCGCTGGTACCAACATGTTACGAAGACTCATCACATTCCAACACGTTTCGAAACACTTGTTTCGAAACACTCGTCCGCCCACAAAAATTGATAATACACATGCATATAGACGCAGGGTCATCATCACAGAACGTGTTTCGAGATCCTTGAAACATGAATTTCCGGTGATTCGTCGAGATCGATTTTTTGCCGAATACCTCCTTGTTTCCTCTACATTGCCCAGCCGGTGCGAAGGAAGAAAAAGAAGCCGGAGAGGACTGCCGGCAGCGAACGCGGTGAATGGACATCTGTAAGGTCATGGCCCCAGAAGGTCTTTTCGGACGTAGAAGAACCAAATGCTCACGTACATTTTTTCACTGCCAGACACAAAATCAGTAATCCTCCGCCCAAAGAGGGGTAGGCTTCTAGGTACAGGCGAGTAGTGCAAAATAGTGAGATGTTGTTGAAGCGAAGGGAGAAGCGATGGAGGCTGTAGACGTTATAGACGTCAGGTGCGCTTTGGGCGGTGGCGGTGGGGACGGTGACCGTACACGCGAGTGAAGTCGAGTATTCGATTCCGGGAGCATCTACTACTCAGGTCATTATTCGCGTAAGTGCAGGGCAAGGCCCGGCTCGGCCTACACGTCCCCCCAGATTTCTCCATCCCCCCAGATTTCTCCCCCGAAAGTTCACCGCCCCAGCCACCACAAGCTCAAATTTCCCCAAAACGTGTTCTAGTGTCTGTGTAAGGGGAGATGAAAGAATACGGATGATGAAGGAAAGATAGTGCGCGGTGCGTCCCCCGTTTGGTAGGGTAGACTTCTTCGAATCGGCGGGTAGGACAAGGTAGTGAGTAGTAGTGAAAGAACAAATAGGAGCAACGACGGCGGTAGAAGCCTGCCGGGTCGTGGGCGGCGCTCGCGGTCGCCAGCGTCTCGTGAGTCCATGCATTGGGCTAGCGGCGGCATGGGATGGAACGTGTCCGGCGGGAGAGATTTAAATGTCTTTTCGAAGAACCTGTTCTATAAACATCCATTCCGGCAGGACGGCGCTACAAAACGCCGCGACCGGAGTGGACTGGCGTATGTTTCTGAAACGTGTTGAGTGGAGATTACATGTGACATCTCCAGCTCGTTTTAGACTGCATGTCCTAACGAGGTACGGAATCCATTCTCGTAATAGTGTTTTCATAGTCTCTATCTTATCATTTCTCACACTCTCGATAAGTGTCTCATTGGAAAAACTCACGCGTGTGAGAATAATGTTTTCTTTGTGATTAATTTACTTATCTTGTTGACGTGTTGTACTCCATTGTATTGAAAGTCATTGTCAGATACGTCTCGCCGAGTGGGATGGTTACAAATTACTTTATTCATTTAAAACGTGTGGATGTCTCCTCCACTCGCATCGTTCCCAAGATATGCGTTGTAGGTCAACATAAGGCTTTGAAAAGAACGAGTTACCTTTGCGATGTCAAGTGAACAAGACATAATGAAGAGATAGTTAAATAAACATAATACATTTAGTCATTTATCTGTTTCTGTATTGTAGAATAAAAAAATCATAGATTGGTAATGAAATGTGATGGTAACATGGTAATAAAATATGATGGAATCAACTTACAGAATTGGTTTTAGTATACATTCACACTAAAATAATTAGAGGCGTTTTCTTTGCAAAAAATATTGTTTACTGGAATAGCAGCTTTCGATAACTTGGCTATTATCAACCCTAGAAATCTGCTATTCCAATAAACAATATTGGTGAAAAGACAAGGCCTCTATTTCTTTTATTTGGAAGGCCAACGACAATTTACCGCTAAACTCACAGACCTATTAAAAACTGCGTCTTTCTTTAGTTAAATAAATAGAGAATGGAATTCATGACACACAGTCGTCGTAAATTAAGCATTTTGTTATAAAAAATAAGATCTAAATATGAAATTTAATTTTGAAATCACTCGTATATACGTTCATAAAAAAACGAAGATTGGTTTATACTGCAGATTACGGTTTATACTTACAGATATTCTTTCCAAGTACGTGTGCTATTCTGCAGCTTTTTTCAACGTTCCGCCATTTTCAGCCCCCACCTGTTTCCTCTGAACTCGGCAGCCACAGCTGAGAGGCCGTTTTTTTTTCAGCAGCTTACGTAGCGTATGGTCCGTCACCGTGGAGGTTCTTTTGGTTGTCACGCTCGGTGGCGCCAAGTGCTTACTTCCAGCCTGTCTTCTCTCGCCCCTTCACGTCTCTCTCTCTCTCTCTCTCTCTCTCTCTCTCTCTCTCTCTCTCTCCCTCTCCCCCAGTTCGGCTTCTTTTATTCCCGTCGCGGGGAGGGCCGTCGCTCACGCCCCGCCCAGCGGGGAATTTATAGAGGACGGCTCCCGCTGCTCTCCCCGCCTTACTGCACGCGCGGGTTTAGTAGCTGCGGTAACATCCATGATAATAATTGCATTAATGTAGTAGTCACGTCATGGCACGTTCGAATATGTCGTTGCGGGTTTGAAGTTTCTTATAGCGGATGTGGGTGAGGGGTGAGTTCCGAGTTTGGTGGATTTTCTAAACTCGCTAGGAAGGTGCTAGGGCAGGCGACTCGGCCAGAGTTTGTGTGAGGGGTAACGATATTTGGTTGGAGTTGTAGGATGTGTTGTTTTCGATTCGGTTCGTTTCATGATTTTATTCAGATGCCGAAGCGGTATCTCTATCACTGAATCATGACTGAGGGCACTGGCCGTTTTTTCGAGCAACTGGTGTAGCTTCGAAATAACTAATTTCTAATGAGTGCAGCAATTCAAAGAAAATTGTACAGCCTCTGGACGTAAGAGGAGTGTGTTTAGTTTCGTTAGATATCCAAGAACTCAGAAAAAATAAAAAAACAAAGAAAGTTTCCATTTTGACTGAAAAATGCAAATATTTGATTCCACGTATTTTACACTGGGCGTACCGACTGAATTATAATACTCGGTGCATCGCTTATTACGATGCAGCTGACGCCATTCGACAAAAAGGCTTCAAGGAAGAGGCCGCTCGCCATTAAATATTTGGTATAACCGGTCTGCGACTTGTTTGATATTCTTGATAAGAAAAGAACGGTTGAATTTTATAAATGAACTGTATTGTTTTAGTGCAGTATTCGTGCAGACTATAATTTGTTTTTCTTGAGAAGAGTGCATGATATTTTTTGGAAAACCATTTTGAGTTCTTCTTCAGTAGCATTGTTGCTACTGTAGCCCACTAATTTCGCGTTTAAAGATCTGGAACTGAAGCTTTGCAATGCGGGAGGTTCAAGTTTGAAGCTGAATGATGGCGCGTTTTTGACACAGACTGGGTAGCTGGGTCGAACTACACAATGAGAACTCTCGTGGCAGTCTGCTATGTTCTGTCGTTTCCGTGTTTGTTGTTTGAAGATGCCGAGCCACGGACCTCAGACGATCCTTCCGCCATCTTACCTTTCCTATTCCCACTTACAAAGAGATGGATTGGCATTCCATATGAGAGTGAAGCCCATTTCCATATGAACATCTCCTCCCAAATCTTTAAAGTCTTACAGCTGAAAGTACGCATACGTGTGCGCATCTCTGCTGCAAGTACGAGCAATTGAACGGCATTGGGATTACAGGCTAATTACATGACAAAAGAAACCCCTTGATGATGCTGTTGGAGGAGGCGGCTGTAGCGGTGAATTTTCGGTTCGAAGTCGAGATGTTGCTAAAGAGGATATAAAGTTTTCTGGTCAAGAATACGCACAGGTATGTTCGTAAAATAGTATAATTATGATATAAACTTCGACTTCATCAACCAATACTGCATCAAACAATTGTGGAGTTAATTTTCTTTCTTGTTTACTGAAGTAAATTCTTTATCTGTTTCTGCACATTTATTATCATCAGTAACGTAGGAGGTAGTTTGACGGATGCAGATTTAATGTAAATATTAATGAAGGATCAAAATATCCATAACAAGAAAGAACACTACATTAAATATATTAGCCTGTTATTTTGTAAATACTAATAAATAACTAAATGACTCCAAGAAAGGCCCGTCCTTCACATATTATTTCATAAGAAATATTTTAGTTCATATAATATAATTCAGTAACTTCAAAAATGCTAAATACGCAAATGCAGTTCATAAAGTATATATATATATATATATATATATATATATATATATATATATATATATATATATATATAAAGAGAGGAGATTTTACAGTTTCGACCAAATATTGAACAACAATACTTGTTTCTATCCTATTGCCATATATAAGAACGAATATTAATGAGAGAAAACATTTAGAAAAGCCTTCGTTTATCATGGGGAACACTTTACTACAACGCGATAGGTGAAGGCACGTACTTGATTCGTAAAAGACGTCTCCTTTCTGTTGTGGCTCATAGTCTTCCTCATACAAACACTCAGAATCCACGCAAGAACAACTTTGGGTGGTAATTCGGTTTACAGCGCCTTTGACCCGCGTGGCGCCGCCCCGCCGACCCTTGTGTGCGGGGCGAAGGGCCCGACTCGGCTCGGCGCGGGCGGCATCGCCTTCTGATCGGTCGGAAGCGCTGGCGGCGGCCGCAAAGAGGGCGTGCTGCGCCGTGACGGCGGAGTGACCTAGGCCACGGAGGCGGCGGCGAAGGCGGCGGCGGCGGCGGTCGTTGACCCGCGGCGTCGGGAGTAGGCTAGGTGCCGGCAGAGGCGGTGGCGGCGGGCGCGAGCCGAGCTCAGGCCCGGGCCCGCCGCCGCCGCCGCCGCCGCTCTACCGCGGTCGTTGAACCCGACACCCCCACGTGGCGGCGGCGTGAGGGCGTCCCGCGACGTCGTCACCGCCTCCGTCGCCGTCGTCGCCTCCCCCCTCGGCGGCGGAGCGCGCGCGCGCTCGCGCGTCTCCGCGGCCACGCCCCCTCGCGTCGCGGGCGTCACCTCCGGCCACGCCCCCCCCCGCCACGCCGCTCCGCGCCGTCGCTGACCCCGGCGCTGACCTCGCGCGGTGTGGGTCAGTGGTGCGTGCGCGCGGGTGCGTGCGGCGTTGCGTCAGCGCCCCGCCCCCGCCACGCGACCCTCGGCGCCCTGCGGTCTCGGGGGCGGGGGCGGGGGCGGGGACGTCCGAGTGCGTCTGCCGCCGGCGCTGCCTTGGCGGAGCTCAGGTGCGGGCTGGGAACCGGCCACTCACGCTTACTGCCTCCGCGTGTGTTCCTTCTTGTGCTCCTGTTGCTCTTCATGCGTTTCCTTAACTAACACCCTCTCCCCTTCTCTTTTTCCCTCTACTTCTCTTTCCCTTTCTCCTTCCCTCTCTCCCTCTCCTCTTTTTTCTCGCTCTCTCCTCTTTCTCCCGCTCCCCTTTTTTCATTGCGTCTCACTCTCTCTCTCTCTCTGTTCCCTTCTCTCTCCCTCTCCCTGCCTTTTCTCTCTTTCTCCGCCTCTTCCTTCACAAACATTGTCTTACTTTCTTCTTGCTTTCCCCTTTGAAACGACTCTCGCTGTAACTTTCGGTTGTACTCTCACCTGTGTGGTTCTTTTCTGCTTGTTTCATCGACGCGTGTTATTTCATCGCTCTACAAACATGGCCCCCTCGTAAATCTCGCGCTTTGACCCTGCTAGCGTCCGAAATGGTAATTTATGTTATCATCATAGTGGCCATTACGCACATCATTCACTTCGATTTCTCTTTTTCGCCGTTCTGATTTCGTCCCTCTCTCTTCAACCGTCCCTTCAACTCTCGTTTTCATAAATAGTATTTTTTCATTCTCATCCATATCTATACATTAAGTAAATCCCATCGATACTCTGAAATTCTACTCTTTTTCAATTCACTCTTTTTTTCGCTCTCGTTACCATCCTCGTTCATCACCTTCGCAATCCTTCTATCATAACGTTGAAGGTCTTCCAGTCTAGGCCATTAACCTCACAATTTCTAACACTCACTTATTTTCACTATTCTTCACGTTTGCCTTCATTCTGCCCCTCGTTCTCAGCCTGTTCATTGCCCGAGCGGTCTTCCGCTTTAGTACTGCGGCATGCATACTGCCTTTCTCTCTCTCCCTCTCCCTTTCTCTCTCTCCCTTTCTCTCTCTCCCTTTCTCTCTCTCCCTTTCTCTCTCTCCCTTTCTCTCTCTCCCTTTCTCTCTCTCTGTCTCCCTTTCTCTCTCTCTCTCTCTGTGTGTGTCTATCTCTGTGTCTATCTCTGTCTCTCTCCCTCTCTGACACTCTGTCTTCACTTCCAGCTACTTCGACTGCTGTCTTTGCTTTTATTGTAGTCTGCATCATTTGGCTGCTACCTAAGATTTTATGTGCATCAATTCAGTCATCCCTTAGGCAGACGGCGCCGCCCGGTGTCGTTGGAATCTTCCTCTTCTGAACTCCGTAGCTCCTGAGCGCACTGCATAGGAGGCCAACGCTTCGCGTGGTGTCTCACGTCAGGTCCTTTCTTTGCCCTGCGTTAGGAATGTACAGATGCTAACGATGGTCGTATGATTGATGAACCCCTTCTTCCGGCGACCGCCTTTTAACTCCGCCGCGAGCCAGTTTCGTTTGATTCATCTAGTGATTTACTAGCAGGTTTACAAGAAGCAGGAATGTACTCGATAATGTGATATTTCCTACACATTCTCTGAATGTATTGTATTTTGCGGGTAGCGCATCAAATTCGCTGAGTAATATGTGAAAGTCTCAAAAACAATCCCGTTGAAATAAATATGAAGCAAGAGGATGATTCCCAGAGTGTAGAATTTGGTTTGTAGGCGGAGATGTAAGGAGAGTAGAGTTTGGTAGACTGAAATGTAAATGAGTTACAGGAAGATGATTCAAATTACAGAAGGGAATTACAATGAGAAATAGAAGGGACGTCAGCTGAAGAGGGAAGAGAAGGGTGGGGGTCGACGTACCTCTGAACGAGAGAGTGCTATCGACCAGGTAAGAATGTAGATCAGCCACGAAACAGAAAATATACTTCTCTAACGCTGTCGGCAATAAGCGTCACTTAATAAATTATTTTCCATGTTGAAACCTGGCATACTTTGACACAATGTTTCTTTGGTAACATAAAATGTTACAGTTAAATTAATATCTTCTATATTTATGTTATTTTCAATAATATTCTCAAAGTCTTCTCCCATTTCTAATTTTCTGAGAGCTTGAACTAGGCCATTTCAGTAAGTGCAGTTCCTCTGACCGGAACTAGACTTCGAAACCCGAAGGTAGCAACTTTTTCAATTCTAGCTACGTAGGTACGTAGAATTCAGTAGTCGTCTGGCGAAGAATTCTGGCCGGCTGCTCTAATCAGGAGATTTCTGTATTTTATTCAATCAACACCAGGTGAATGCCGGAGTAATACCCAAAAACGTGCCGGACCGCGCGTGATCTTTCTTCTCCTCCTTGCCCTATCCTCCCCCTTGCTTACATTTACATGCACTACACAAGCACAGATGCCAGGCACAGATGTCGGGAGCTTAGAGCTTGACTCAACTGGGGCGGGGCCCCCTATTGGGAGATACCTGGAGAGGGAAATACCACAAGCCTACGTAGGCCAGTGCCGGATCTCACCATCCAGCGGGGCAGAACAGCAGCAGGACCTCCCGTGATAAAAACGTTCGCAACTCTAAGGCATTATGACATTGGCAGTTGTCGAGCCCAGAAATATGAATAAATCAATCAGCCTCTGCCTGACGCTCATTATCTTCTTTTCTGTTTTGAGAGGAGAGAAACGTCATTATCTCATTCACTCAACCACTTCAGTTGGTTTCCCTTTTGCACCTTCTCTCTTTCTATCGTTCTCAGGCGCTTCGCATCTCTCTCTTTCTTCGTCCTTTTCTTTTGTGGAGACCCTTATGGCTCAGATTGGTTGAATCATTCTGCTTCTACCTCTCAACAATAAGTCGATTTATGAGAAATTTATTTGAAGCAAAGTGAGTGTCTAATCGGTTTTCTGTCTTATTAAACAATTCAATAGTTTGTGGGCTACTTTTTTCATTTATTTATTAGTATTCGTCATTCTACATATGGAAAGATTTGATCAACTATGAGTCTTACATTTAAGAGAAATCTACAAATATTATCTTGAACAGTAACATACGATATCTGTGCATCGTATCTGATCATTATTAATAGTCCTTGTTGTTGCTCAAGACGCTTAAATGCGTTTTGTGATCCCAAAGATATGTGGATGAACAAGATACGTGGTGGGTACATTGGTTCTAGAATAACACTGAAAGACTCAACAAAATCTTTGGTATCCAGAATCATCTAAAAGATGAACGTATTCTTTCGGAAAGTTAATCCTTATTAATTAACTATTTAAGAAAATATATTTCATAATTCACTATCTAAATGAGGCTCTAGAAATATGTATTTAAAATTTTTGCTGACGACATTTAATTTATATCTGTTCAAAGACAAGGTTCAACCAACACGTCACTGGGCTTTTATGTCTATTAGGCTAAGAGACGTCGTTTCAAAATTGCTTCAGACAGGGATGTCGTCGCAAAATAATGAGCTTCAATTTCTCAAGTCTAAAACGTAAAAGTTTCATTAGAAAACGTATGCTCTGCCATTAGGATTGAACTTTGGTTGCTGTGGACCGGCAAAGGTGGGTCAAGACATCAACTGATGTCACTGCATGGCTTCTGACCGAGAGGTCTGAGCGTTCGAATCCCGATACTAGCAGAGATTTCGCCACTAGCTACATCTGGAGAAGTGCAGGTACCAGCTTCTCTGACCGGTGGTTTCTCTGATCAATACCAGCCGAATGCCGGAGCAGTACCGACCCAAACGGGCCACGGGCCGCCCCTTCCTACCACTAACTTCATACCTACTATCCTACCCTTTACACATTTACACTTACATACACAACACTACCATACATGCTGGGAGACCGGTCGGGAGCTTAGAGCTTGCCTTGGGTGGGGAGGCGCCCCGCTGGTGGGAGATATCTGGTTGGGGGGAAATCCCGCAAGTCGACGGGTAGTCATGCGTCGGATGTCGCCAGCGATCGAGGGAAGTTCTTCGTCACCTCCCGCGATTTAAAAAAAAAATGCAGTACACTTACGGGCCTTAAGCCAGCAGCTGCCGCGCCCGGAATCACAAATCAATGAATCGATCTATGACCTTAACAGTCCAAGTGTCTGTAAATCCCAGTAAACAAATGAATAAAAGCCGAAGAGGAGTGTCGGTGGGTGCCGCCCGCGCCTAGACGCGAGCCCGGGCGTTTGCCGTGAGTTCCCAGGTGCGAGACGGCGCCGCGGCGGGTGCGCGGCGAGGTGGCTGAACCGGGTGGGAACGGCTGGAACCGGCCACGGGGGCGGCGGGGGCGGCGGGCGACGCTGTGCGAGCACGTGTCCGCCGCCACCCTCTCCCCCCTCCCCATCCCTTAGTTATGCATCTCGTCGCGTCATCCCCAGACTGAGGGAAACGCGCTGGCGAAAGGTCTGTCTCGTGGGAGGCTTATCTGGCGCGGGTGGGGCGATTTGAATTTTAAAATGGCTTCTACGATGCGGAGCGGTACGAGCGGCCAGGCCTGTTCGAAGCTGAAATCCAGTCATCGCAGGCATCGAACTCTCCAGCCCGTCGCACCAGCTCCCTCGCTGCTTCTATTCTTCCACTGTTCCCTGTTGGTAAATGTTCAACAACAACAAAAAAAAGGCAGCGGTGGTTCAGAAATATCACCTTTGTCTGCGCAGCATCGTTTATCGAGACACACCGACTTAGGTGGCACAGGGCATCGCGCGCGATCTTTTCTTTCTCTTCCTTGTCCCACCCTCACGCCTGACTTCTCACTACCACGCACGCCGGGAAACCAGTTGAGAGCATGGATGTTGTCTCGGCTGGGGCGATGTCACGCGTTTGGGAGATACCTGGTTGGGGAAAATCCTCGCAAGCCGACGTATGTCGGCGCCGGATCTCGCCTTCCAGCGGGCAAGGCCCCCTTCTACCTCCCGCGATAAAACGTGCACTACACTTACAGGACTAATGACCTTATCAGTTGACGTGCCCAGAACCACCAATAAATTAATCGAGAGGTTCTTAGGTTTGAGCTTGGGCGGAGTTCCGACACCAGCAACATAGCTGGTTCGAATTTAGCCGCGGTCTGAAGGACGGGAGGCATCCCTGATCGGGCGTCTGTCATTTTTCTCATTAACGCCGCTCCAAAGCCAAAGCAGTACCTTGACAAGCTGACCATGCTTCCTCATCTGCGTCCCAACCTGTCCCTTGACACACTCGCACACCGTTTCCTGCACCACACTAACGCACGGTGCCCTGCTGAGAGGAGATAGGAAGGGTTCGAGGAGGAGGTACCGGAGGGATCTCGTCGACGTGTACGAATTGCACGCCCCAGTGGGGCACGAACCCCACAGCATTCACTACACTTACTGGACTAACGAGCTGAGAAGGTTACGCGCCCAGAAGCACTACAGAGTCATCCACATCGGAGGACTAATGAAGGACTATTAGGAAATGGTAAATTGTTATGTAGATGATTATATATTTTAGGTAGCTTGTCGCTGCCTCTCGCGCGAACATCAAGTTTAAACGTCCATGCTTTATGACTTATATGTAAAACCCATAACCATACTGCAGAGGTCCAGAATCATGGCCGTCTCCGCTATTGAGAATTGCAAACGTTGCCTCAACCGTGAGGAGTTTTCAGGCGCTTGCGTCTTCGTGGTAACAGGATGCGGCGGCGGCGCCTAATGCCGCCTGATCTGAAGTAAACACGTGCTTCCCTCGTGGCGTTATCGGGAAGTCTTCCCGAATTTTACTCCCTGCGGTCTCTGTGTGTTTTCTATCGCGTTTCTCTGTTTGCAGGCGTTAATTGGATGCTGACTATCTAGGAATGCAACGGGAAGTGATCAGAAAACTCAGTGACGTCGCCCGGGACAATAGTAGCGGGGGGGGGGTCTAGTGGGGGGGGGAGGTTCTAGTCCAGAAATCATCATTAGGGTGATACTAAATGCTGATACATTTTTGGAATGTGCTACACAGAAACTCATTGTACGTGTAATAAACTGAAACGGTTAATTTTCTTGCCAAACAAGTAAAAAATAATGTTCCCGTAACACCCAACAATTCATTATTTTCCTTTGTTCTATGGTATCATGCGCGACATTATTACTATTAAATCTTCAGTAGCAGTTTTCCATAGAAATGTCACCGTATGTGTTTTGACTGAAAAACACTTTTGAAAATCTCACGCTTTCTTATTACAAGCGAACGCAGAAAACTCCTATGAGTAATTCTACTTCGTTAAAAATTAATTGAACTATTTTTATTTAGTCATGTCGTAGATTTTAATCGTATCGACAGAGAAAAAAGTCTTTGCAAATATAGTCGTGTTGTAAAAATGTAAAATTCAAATTGAACTACTAGTCACTGCAATTAAAGCAACTCTATTTTAAGCCAAATATAAATTTCACTAAGCAATAATTACACGTAGTTCTGTACTTGTAAGAGGTGCATATCAAATCGAAAACCACAAGACTCCCCTTCCCCTGCAGTTTACATAATTAACATTAACTGGCAAAGAATATTTGTGGATTGACCCTGCAAAACGCACTGCCCACATCACCATTTGCACTTGACGCAACAGTTTTACTACAAGGAATAGTTAATCTGTAGACGCCATTTCAAACCGATGAGTCAGTTCGAAACGGAAGAGAAATATGGATACCTTTGTCAGTCATCAAAGTATATCTTTTATCTAAAAAGTTACGGGCAAGTGCAACTAGCTCTGTGACTCATCTTCATTGTTTTGTTTGCTGGCATTATCTTTTTCTAAGTCCAATGTCCTCGTCTGATTGCGCTTCATCCTCGAATGCTTTCGTCCTCTCTTTTCACCTTCGAGCAATTATCTTTTTGCGTTTCTCGTTTCGTCTTTTATTAGTTGTTTTATATTAAGCTCATAGATGTAGTAGATAATAAGGCAAGTTAACATGCATTGCAATGATAAAAATTTTGCTTTTAATTGGTACGTGAGTTGTCATTTTGAAAAACAATAGTGCTTATGCTAGTAGTTGTCATATCAATTTTTACTTGCGATATACGTATTGCATGTGACATAGTAGAATATACCAGTTAAATGAAGCACGCTCATTGTTTTTAAAAAAAAATCTTGGAAATATAAAGAATTCTACGAAATAATTAACAGGGACCTTCCTGCAACGGTGCGCGTTATGCGATTACGTTAACAGCCCATTAATGTGCTAATGGAGGGTCATCGGAAAGGTAACTAACGGTCCCCTTCTAATACCCATAATTTCTTATCAACTACTTTTGTCCATCGACGAATTTATTATATTCAAAAATTCAAGGTCATTTTCTTCGAATCAGGAACTGAATTCTCAAGACCAGAATATGGACGTGTAACACGTTCCGGGAGACACGCCACTGAACTTAGCAGCGAGGCGGCAACGCGCCTGTCAGGTGGAAAGGGAAGAAAGGTCAGTGCGGCACTTCGTTGCAGCCGAGACCCGCTCGCCCGCGCGAGCGCGCCACGTCCTGCTTTCTCCGACGAATAGTAACGAGCTGCGGGCTTATCTAACTTTCTCTGGGAAAATCCCTTTTGCTCCGGCCGGGTCCGCCAAAACTGGTTTGAATCATTCCGCTCGGCCGCGTATTTTCGCTACTTTCTCCCGCGGCCGCCTGCCTCTCGAAAGCGGATCTCCGAGAAGCCAGCCCGGACTCTGCGGAGCGCACGCGTGCTTCGGGGAAGCTGCCGCGCTCCGGCTGAGGGATGCCACACATGAACCGTTTGATACCAATACAACGGAGGGAGATCGCGATTCCCAGAGTTATCCACGTGATAATAAAATTAAATATACTATATTTCATCAAATGAAATATATGAAATATTTTATTACGCGATAATGGAAGGTGTAGTTTTACGTCTCCCTTTAACGCAGTTAATAAGCTCTAGTGGAGCACACGAGATGTAATTAGCTTCAATTGACAGATTTTCTATAGTAATAGGAGTGAATATTATATCACATTTTATTGTAATATTGAGGTACTCATTTATGAATATTAATTTTAAAGATTATTTGTGAAGACATTTATATTTTTCTTGGAGTTTGTAATACTCTGTCTTTACTCCGTTTCAAATACCGTATTACGTGCAGACATTGTTACCTTTGTATGAAACAGAAATATTATATTGACGTAAATCAGACCAAAGGTGTATTATCCTATTAAATTCTTTTGTTCCTGTATCATCACGTTAAAAACAGTTAATCAAATAATGTTACGCATAAAATAATAATTGGTGTAGGAGCTAATAAAGTGAGTGTCATTAAAAAACAATTTTGTCCAAATGAGAACATATTTTGTAAGGAATTTGTAGACGGATAAGAGCCATGGTTTTGGAAGATACAGTTCGAAGCAATCGCAGGCTAAGTTATCGAGAAAGACATACGAAAAATGAAATGAAATCGAGATTTTAAAACCAAATCTCTTTGAATAATCCTCATTGTTGCAGCCTAATATTCCGATGATAGAGAATATACAATATTAAAGCACGCAGAAGTAATTATAAATGTTTGAAAATCTAAAGATAAAACACAGCATCAGAAATCTCAAACACATTCATAATTACTTTTCAATTAGCCTGAACTAACTGTCAACATGAATGACGACTGAAATGAAAAAAAAAACATTTTAAGCTAATGAAATTATTTTTTTTATACTCTATACCATTTGTCGAATGTTCAAATATGTACGTACAGATTGTAAATTTGTAATACAGACAAAATCATAATTGGAGAAAATGAATTCCTGTAGCTCAGAGGCTGCCGGTCGCCAGGAATTCCGATGTCGATATCCTAGCAACAGCACGCAGCGGCGCAAGGCCGGGGCTTGCTTTGCATCGCCCGATGGGCGACGCGAGGCGACGCGCGGCGACGCGGCCGGGAAACCCGCGGGCGAGGCCGCCGGATCTCCGGGAGCGACCACGCCCGCTTCCGGCACGCCCGCCCCCGCGCTTCTGGTCGCCTCCGCCCCGGCCCCGCCCCCTGCCCCGCCCCCGGCAACGCCCCCTGCCCCACTCTCTGCCCTGCCCCTGCACTGCCTTTACCCTGCCCCCTGCCCCGCCCCCTGCCCCGCCCCCTGCCCCGCCCCCTGCCCCGCCCACTGCCCCGCCCACTGCCCCGCCCACTGCCCCGCCCACTGCCCCGCCCACTGCCCCGCCCACTGCCCCGCCCACTGCCCCGCCCACTGCCCCGCCCACTGCCCCGCCCACTGCCCCGCCTGATGTCCCCATCGCTGCCAGTATTCCCACCCGCGTCATTGCCCCTACCGCGGCCAAGGTTCCCACCGCAGCCAATGTCCCCAAGCCGCTAATGCCCCCGCCGCCGCTGGCTTCACCGCCCTCAATGTCCCCACCAGCCCCAGTACTCCCACCGACGACAATGTCCCCACCGCTGCCAGTATTCCCACGGACGCCAATGTCCTACCGCGGACAATGTCCCCACCGCAACGAATGTCCCAATATCGCCCAATGTCCCAATACCAATGTCCCAATAATATGTCCCCGCTGCCATCAATGTTCCTACTATCGTCAATGTCTCCACCGCTCCCCAAATTTCCTCACCGCCACCAATGTCCCCGCTGCCTCCGCCGATAATGCCTCTGTTGCAGCTCCTGCTTCCGACGCAATCCATTTCCGATCCTCTACCATCAGTGCTCCACCTTCTTAACCTGCAGCGCCAGTTGCGTTATTTCGTTGCTCTTTCGACACCATTGCCTGCATTTGCGACGCCTACGCTATTATTGCCGGCGATGTTGTAAGCGCCAACGGCACGGTCACCTCAGGTACCGCCATCGGTTTCAACAACATCACTACATCCACCATCACCAGCCCTGCTACCATCTATAACTCTCCCACTCCCACCACTGCCATTAACTCCCACTCCCACTTCTTCTTCTAACACACCATCAACGCGTGTACCATCACCAGCAACACCGCTTCTGCCATTGCCGAAGATAATCAATTCTTGCTCCTACATTTACCATTTTGGAGTGTGTTTTATACAAAGACCCAATGGCATTTCCAAAAGTTTGTCAACAGTAGGTCTACATTTTTACTTTCTCGTATACGTGCGTAGCATATACAGAGAAATACTTGTAATATAGAGAAAGTTATGTAATGCTGCGGAAACCCGATTTCGACGTTGTAACGGAAATGCTCGATTTAGAGTCCCTTGATGCCGAAAAGGTGTTTTTTTCATAACGTCTGTCCGCCCGTCCGCCCGTCCGCCCGTCCGCCCGTCCGCCCGTCCGCCCGTCCGTCCGCCCGCCGCCCGTCCGCCCGTCCGCCCGTCCGCCCGTCCGCCCGTCCGCCCGCCGCCCGTCCGGCCGTCCGGCCGTCCGCCCGTCCGCCCGTCCGCCCGTCCGCCCGTCCGCCCGTCCGCCCGTCCGCCCGTCCGTCCGCCCGCCGCCCGTCCGCCCGTCCGCCCGTCCGCCCGTCCGCCCGTCCGCCCGTCCGCCCGTCCGCCCGCCGCCCGTCCGCCCGTCCGCCCGTCCGCCCGTCCGCCCGTCCGCCCGTCCGCCCGTCCGCCCGTCCGCCCGTCCGCCCGTCCGCCCGTCCGCCCGTCCGCCCGCCCGTCCGTCCGCCCGCCCGTCCGCCCGTCCGCCCGTCCGCCCGTCCGCCCGTCCGCCCGTCCGCCCGTCCGCCCGTCCGCCCGCCGCCCGTCCGCCCGTCCGCCCGTCCGCCCGTCCGCCCGCCGCCCGTCCGCCCGTCCGCCCGTCCGCCCGTCCGCCCGTCCGCCCGTCCGCCCGTCCGCCCGTCCGCCCGTCCGCCCGTCCGCCCGTCCGCCCGTCCGCCCGTCCGCCCGTCCGCCCGTCCGCCCGTCCTTCTACCTGTCCCTCCGTCTGCGAACACTACTAGCGCCTTAACCATGCGTAGAATTTTTTCCAAAATGGATATTGCCCGGTCGATCTGGCTGACCTCTGGAGTGTCGGGTGGAGGTGCTGGTGGCGGTGGCGGTGGCGTTCGCGGGCGGATGTGACGAGCGAGCGCTGGCGCTGGGGGCAGGGGCTCGCTGACCCGGCAAAAGGCTGCCCTCTGCCCACCGCCCACCGCCCACCGCCCCCCGGCCGCTGTGCGTTGGCGCTCCGCCTATCATCACCCAGCTAATCTCTCCATCTATTAGTTGATGATTGTGCTTCCGAGCGCGTAAACGACCATGGCCGTAAGTGCAGCGCATGTTTAATTCCGGGAGTGGGCGGCGTTCGTCCATCGCTGGGGCGTGACACCTACTCGACCTGCTCTAACACTGCTTGCGGGGTTTCCCTACAAGTTATCTCCCTCAGCGGGGCGCCGTCCCATCCGGCGCAGCTCTAGGCACCCGATGTATGTGGTAGAGTAGAACAAATAAGTGTAGGCGTGCGTAAGGAGTGAGGATATGATGATCGCGCGCTGTCCGAAGCCCGTTTCATAGGCACTTCTCCGGCATTCGCCTGGTGATGATGGGGAAAAAAGCGGAAAACTTCCGATCAGAGCGGCCGGCCGCTGGAATTCTCCTCCACACAGTGGTTGAATTCAATTCAACTACATGCATTTTTTTGAGAATATGCCATCAACGGAACTCGATTCCTGAGATTATTATTGTTATTATTATTATTATTATTATTATTATTATTATTATTATTATTATTATTATTATTATTTTTGCTCGCGAATAGGCCAACTTAGGACCACGCGTTCATACATCCTGCATTTACCGTGGCTCAGTATCATATATCGCGGTAGCAGGTGTATGTAATCTCCACTTGGGGGATCAGTATTTTTTACTGAATCCGATTTTTATCCCCCAGGGTTGTTAGCCTTGGGGGTATGAAAGATGAAATGATGATGATAATGAGGAGTGAAAGGACGACACACTCATACAAACACACAAATACACCCATGCCCGAGGCGGGACTCGAACCCGCGATCTTCTGGTCCGAAACCACTCCGGCACTACTGCCTTAGCGATCTCGGCCATCTGATCGGCATTGTTATTATTATTATTATTATTATTATTATTATTATTATTATTATTATTATTATTATTATTATTATTATTATTATTATTACCGCTATAGTTTCTATTACTTTAGGTTACAACGCATTGCATTGAAATTTTTAAAACAGATCTGAACATATTCTGAATTTGACTAAAAATGCCGCAGTATTCTAAAGTTAATATCAACTGGGAGGGATTATTGCAGCGATGAAGTGAGCACTCCCAAATTTAAAGCATTCATAAATGTACATCTCGTAAATCGTGTGTAATTGAAAGACGGTTACATTGTCCAACTAGCTACTGTAGTAATTACCAGTAAACAACGTTAAACAGACATTAAAATTGTGAATCCAACAGAGTGATGTGTAGTATTACTGAAATTATTTTTTCTGTTATTTTCCTTTCTCCGTGACTTACAATATGAACAATAATGTGGCTGCAATGATTTGAGGCAATGCTCGACAGAAAACTAAAAATAGTACAGTGCTTTTTTTTATATTTTTATGTACGTATAGTCTTTTTATCGGCACTTGATTTGTTTTCAAAATTCATAGTTTCAAAAATAATAAAATAATGCCAAATGCCGATTGTAGCAAATCATTTCCATCTTTGAAATTATGGGGTTTACATCTAAAACCCACTTCTAACAGAATTATGTGAACATGTAAATCTTATATCATGAAAATAAAATACGGCAAAGAGAGCGTCCGTTTGATGAAACATATAATAACTAAACAAAAAAAGTGTAGTATTTGAAATATTATATGTTTAAATATTATTGTCCTGGTCGCTGCTGGTAAGCCTTAGCTCGTAAAAAGCTGTTGTGCCAAAGTACATACATACACTATTGTACTACAATGTAAATCGTATACTGTATTATCATCATCAAACATTCATCTCACAAAAGGAGGTGAGAACTCTAAAACACAAATAAAGGGTTGACCCCTACCAATAACTCAATTCTTTAATCTTGTATATCTTCATCAGTGTGAAAATAATATTCTAATCCATATAATTTGAACTACACATATTTTAAGTCAAAATACAATATTTGATCACACCACTAATAGATTCGGCCGAAAGAAAAACAAATATACATTTATTTTTAAATCAATTGCTGCACGTTGCTGCAGTTGAATAATAGTTGGTTACAATTATACTTGGAACTAATACGAATTAAGAAGATTATAAATTATTTATTTTTACAAGTATTTTTGTGATCATTTTCGAGCCCAAATTTAGCCTCTTCTCGATCACGTTCGGTGTAATCGAACCCAAGTTCTTTTTGTTCATAGGTCATTCACCTTCCTTGGGGACTTCCCACTTTTCTTGCAATCGCTGCTCTTCCACTAAATCGATCTGATTCTCTTCAAGAGCGGTATTGGATCCTAAGGACTTTTTTATATCTTGGCCATTAACAAACATACTTCAATAAATATAATACGTAATCACCAGATTTGATAGGTTTAACTAGTGCATGTCTGACCTAAAGAATATAGAATGGTGCACAAAGTTTATTTTAATAGAGATCATTTGACTTCACAGTATTTAATTTTCTTGTTGTTTACGAACAGATGCAAACGATTTCTAGCTGTCTCATAGATTTCATGTTATAGTTTAAAAAATAGTAATAAATCACAAGAAAACGGTTGCCTCCCCTTCTTATGAAGAATCTAAAGTGTCCTGGGTTTGATTCTTACTAAGAAGTTCATTTTCAGCCCTCGTTTTCTGTGTGTTGGAGCGTGCGTGACCTTTTGTTGACATGAAGTCATACCCACTCTTGAAGAAAAACATTCATTTTGAAATAGTCAAGAATTTTTCTATCAGTAATTTTTATCTTAAATGTTGTCAATCGATGTTGACAATACAGTCATCATGTGACTTCATTTAATCGCAAATAAAAAGGAAACAGTGCCAGTTTAAGAGTAACATAGAAATATACTAATTTAATGCAAACACAGGCTGGTTATTTACGAAATTAGTATAATGAGATATCAAGATACGAATTTTCCACTTCATAAAAATATTACATAAATTAAATTTGTTGATTTATCCTCGTAAATATGACGCTAGTGTAGTAAGTAGTTAAAAGGATTCTGTGTGTTTGCTGTTTACGTATCATACTTATTACGAAACGTTTGTTAAAAAATAATAGAAGGCCATTAATTTTCTTATAATACTTATTACGAAACTGATTTGCTTTTCCTAATCATTAACTATTGTCAATGACTGTGAATAAATTATAATATTTATGTGTACAATACGTATATTATACTAAACATCCCGTAAATAACGGAACGTGCATTTCTGTGGAGATTTGAACGCAGGGGTAAACAAGAAACCAGAAGCCGAGGTCCCAGGGACTTCTGTAAAGTACCCTCCAAAATTAAAATATCGGCTTCAAATCAAGAGGCCGTGACATCAGCCAGATCGATTAGGGAATATCAGTTTTGGAGAAAATCGGCTGAAAGGTTTACCCGCTAGCTTTGTTCGGAGATGGATGAACGGATGGACGTTTTGCCGTCAATCGATTTTTTGGTATCAACGTCCCACAAAACAGGCATTCTGGCTACACCACGTGTTTGAGAAATTTTTCTAAATTTAGCAAGTGGATTTATCCACTTTTTCGTTTCCAGTCCCGTGTAATTAGAGTTTTTGGCAGCATTACATAACTCTCTACTACGTAAGTGGTAACGAGAAAGTAAAAGAATCATGTAAGTACTGGTCTAGGTATGTATTCTTTGATTCCTTATGTAGCTTTGGTCTCTTCTGAGGATAAATTCCTTTGCTCTTCTTCCCCCGAACGGTTGCGCTGGCGCGCCGTCGGAAGGCAAATGAGCCGCCTGGAATGCTTGTGCAAGGGTCAAGGATGTTTTAGAATATGGATTTGTGTGTTTGTATTTCTTCCGTGACGTAATGTTTCTAATAGGCTGCCGTCTCGTTGCTGAGCTAAGCGCGAGAGTAAATATTGGATAATCGACTACCCACGTTCACAGGTGAATATATTTAGAAGTCAGGTTACATTCAAACGTTTTAAAATTGTATGACTTCACGGAAGGAAAATGATCATACTTGTCAAAGTAATTGAAAAATAGGTTTTGAAGCTAAATACAAAGTCTTAGAATTTTTAATGATTCTACTGTAATGTTTGCCAATAAATATATAATTAAATCGAATATCTGCAATAAAACATTTAGCATATTAAAATTTATTAACATATAAGTAATTGATGTTTGTCTTATTAACCTAATACTCCATTACTGATATTACAAATTACTTCTAATTTTACATTTTACGTACTATCATTCTTTTATTTTTAGGTTAAAAGATGTTCATATTTTGAGACGTCAAAAAACATTGGTATTGTCTTAGGGTTTCAACACTTTGTGAAACAAACCTTATTCGTGAGCCAGAGAACAAGCGACAAGGCTCATAAAGTTTTCCAAATTCTGATCAGTAGTATTAAGTTCACTCTGTAATTACTAAATACCTTTATAAATAATATTTTATAAAAGAAAGGTTTTTGAAATAAGGTTTTAAAAACTTTCTTTTTATAATCTCATATTCTTTCATAATATAAAAACAAATTCAATTGTTTCTACAATTTCTGTCTGTCAGTCTGTGTAGTCTCTAAAACGGCTCAACCGATTTCGATGCAATCTTCATTGAGTGGTGGCCACTTTAGGCATTCCAGAACAACCTCAACTAGGTGTAATCTTGCGGAACGTACACATTATATCCTATAGAGGCGATGTGTAGAACGAAGAATAATTTTCATGTTTCCTTATTTTATATTTTAAAAAATAATGTGAAACTTTCTTATTAATAATGGTGTTGCAGTAACGTGACATAAAAGGCACTTTTTGGTCTCAGGCATGTACAAGAGAGGAATATCGACTGGTCATTACTGAGTCAATTGTCTGACCATTACCAACATTTTGCAATTTCCCTACTTAAACAAAATCTGATTTATTACTAAATGATCCATTTTCAATTTCTCCTTTTTTATAAATTTATTTATATAAAAGGAGAAATTGAAAAATAGCCATTTTTACACAAGGGATAAGGGTACGATAATTTCCCTCTGAGTTTCACTTAGCGTATTTAGTACTACAGTACATGAATTTTGAGAAAACTAAAAAATGTTCACTGCGGGCTTGATTGATGCTTTTATACTAGGTGTGAATAAAAAGATCAGAAAAGTATCTTTCTAAACGCATCAATCAGTTTTCAATTTCAATTTACATTATTTTGTTACTTTCTTTCTAAATTCTTTTGAGAAATTACTACCATAGAGTGAATAAAAACCTCACAAATTTGAAAAACGAATGAAGCCGTATATCCGGTGAATAACCTTTTTATTTTTCAGTAAATGTTCAAATAAAATAATTGATTTTACAATGGGTGTAATTACAATATCAAATACTCTGCATCTCTGTTGCATTGTAAGAAAGTTCCTCATTAAGTTACACATTAATAATCATTTCCCTTGCAAATTGTTAATACGATTCAATATTAATGAGAGGGCTCTATTTCATCTGCCCGTGAAATTTTGCTGGCAAATGAGGTTTTGTAGTCTTATGTAACGGGCGTGAGCTGTTTGTTCCTTTGCTGGGTCCCATTTGCTTCCGTCGCTATATCTGAAAAAACATTAGCAACCGGGCGAATGTCAGGGCCCCTGCAGATGCGATGTGTGAACGACCTACTCTCTCCGTTGCTCCGATGGGAAGCATTTTAAATGTGGGTGGTCTCCTTCGGTGGTTGGCAACCGCTTGGATGGCGAATGCAAATCAGGCGGCGAAAATCGAGTCTGTGTGTAAGGAGACGCTAAGCAGCTGCCTTTTACGAGTATTTATTGTTAGTTATTAAATTACGCTTCATTATGAGAACACTTAAAGCAAATCAAAGTTATGAGTTATGTGAATCTGTGCACACTATCATATTTTGTTGTTAATATGGTTTCTCTGATCAGTACCAGGTAAAATCCGAACCAGTATCGTAAAAACAGGCCATAGACGGCATGCTATCTTCCTTTCATCTTCCCCCTCACTTCTCTCTCACATTCACATGCACTTCACTTCCACACACATCAGCAGACCATTGAGGAACTTTTATTACGATTAAGAGAAGCTTTCCCACTGAGGAAAATATGTGGGATAGAAAGCTCCCTGAAATTGACGTGTAAAGTGGTTCCGAATCTTTCGTTCCTGCGGGAGAGCCACCTCCCGGCCACAACGTGCACTACACTCACGGGCCAAAGTAGTTGACGAGAAATATCCACTAACTCACTCGCTATCCGGCGCCTCCCAGTAAACGATTTTTTTCTGGCGTGTCAACTGCTTAAGTCCCTAGTCCCGTGGATGGTGAGATCCGGCGCAGACCTTCCGTTGGATAAAGTCGTTCCCAACCAAGTGTCTTCCACCGGACGGGCACTTCTCCTTTTCTAAGCTCCCGACAACTGGTGTAGTGTGGTGCATGTAAGTGTTAGTGCGTGTATGTGAGGGGTGAGGACAAGGAAGAGATAGGAAACATTGTGCGAGTGCGTGGCCCGTTTGTTAGGGTACTGCTCCGGCATTCGACTGGTATTGACCGGAGAAACCATGCAACACTATCTATCATCAGTCGGCCTTAACGCAGACGACTAACTGGGGGGGGGGTAAGGGTCAGTATCTGGGCAAGGCCCGGGTGTGACCCGGGCCGGGGACAGCGGGCGGCGGTGGTCGGCTATCCAGGCAGCGGCTGATTTCGACCTAGCTTTCTAGATAGTGTCGGAAATCCTGCCGCCGTCTAGGACCTCCGGGGAGACACCGCCGTGATACCCTCTCCCGGCCCCAGTAAGCGAGTGTCTACATTTCTTCGCCGAGTATTTCCCACGAGTCCGGCGATCTGCGTGGTGGGCGAGCGACGCGCCTTCGGCCAGCTGCGCGGGGCGTCGTGCTCTGGCGTCAAAACAACTCCGGCGCAGCGCACGGCCGACGCGTCTCCATTGAGGAACAGGCCTCTGCTCGTAACGTACTCATGCGGGCGTGGCCGGGGGTCGCCCTTATCAAGGGGCCCACGGGCCACACTCCACAGCCTTGCGTCTGGGATCAGGCCCACAAAACGAGTTTTTTTTTTTTTTTTTTTTTTTTGTGGATGGAGAAATGGAGGCAACAGTCGAAGTGATGCATCCTCATAACTTTTTTTGCAAAGAAATGTGGCTTTGTTCTCTAAACAGTATTCCGTTTTGAATTCAGGCCCGTATCAAAGCACCAAGAGATGTAGCTAAGGAATTTTGAAGACCTAAGGAAGTAAAAAGAAAGTTTATTTGTATTCCAAGATTTAAATTATTTTACCTCTTATGTCTCTTGTTTGGTCTAAGACAACGTAAAATAAAGCCATATTATAAGTGTACTTTTGAATAATAATAATACAGCATTACCTAGTTTAGTAATAGACGAAAAAACTGAACTAAAGTTACTGGAGAACTTTAAGAACTTTTTCAAGTTCCACAGTTCTATTGTTTTTCTTTCCACCGATCCTTACAGCTGGGATAGTGTAGGTCCAACCCTGATAGCTCATGGGTCAACATTGACCCTGTCACGACCCGGTGTGGACCGGCGACGCCCCCGCTCACTCCGGCAGCGGGAACGCCGGCGGCAGGGTCGGTGCAGCCGGTTAATCGGGCGGTTAATTGCGGTTTAACTCCTCGGAGCCGATGTTTTCGGCGCGGCGAGTAGCGTGCTGCTGCGCCAGGTGAGCGGGGTGAATGACCGCTGCTCGGGGGGCCTCTGCTCCGGTTGTGGGGTAGGCCGCCGCCTTCGCCGCCGCCGCCGCCGCCACCGCCGCCGCCACCACCGCCGCCCGCTGTCCCCGGGCCGGGTCACACCCGGGTTGCCTTGCCCAGATCCTGACCCTGACCCTCCCCCGAGTCAGCCGTCCGCGTTAAGGGTGGCTCCCGCCTCCGTTCTTTCCACGCGGCGAAATGTGTGCAATGTTGCTCCGAGATGCGCATTCCGCTCTGGGATCCTTAGCCTTGGGCGCGGGATAATGGGGTTGCACCGGAAGCTCTGGGATGGCTGCGGATGCAACGATATTGAAAGTTACGATCGTTTCTGGCGAGACCGCCTTGGAGGATTCTGCAATAAAGATCGGCGCCACAAAAACCTTACTATTATGGTGCATTAACGTCTGGTCAATAACCTCTCAGAAAGTAGAGGAATGAACCCGGGAGGTAGGTTTGAACTGTGATGAAATAACCCTAGTAGTTTGTTTCGAATGTGATAATTTTTCCAAATTACTAAATGTTTGGTAGAAGCGCGTTCAATGATCTTATTTATCCCGCATTAAAGTCTCCAGGCGCTCGCTTGTAGCATTTCCTTCCCAGCTTGCGGGCGACTGGAGCTTACATAAAGGTTGCTCCGCCTTGAGGAGGGGAATCCCCTTCTGCTCCGCCGTTGTTCATGCAGCTTCGTAGCGCGCTCGAGACAGGATAGATCCACTCAAAAATCAATTGATTTTTCTTTATCTCGCAGGTCTTTGCTCTCGTGATGATATTTTTAAAAACATTTGTCAGAATGAAAATAAAGTGGCGTTATTCATGTGTGATGATGTATAATCTAACTTAAAGGAACTAGTGATTTGCCTGCATTGGATTAACGACACTATCTCTCAACAAGCAAATTCTATAACTATAATCCATGCAATGGCACACTTCGGAAGACGGGTTCATGATGTTTCAACCCCCTCCAAAAGACGACAAATCTGGTTTACAGATACGGTTTTTATTAATTTCCTCTAGAAACAATAGCTACGCAATATCTCAATAAAATAAATAGTAAGTAAACGTAAATCCTTAAATTAAAAAAATTCAGCATAAATGAAAGATTTTTATAGTAAAACGTCAAGTAAGCTGAATACTACACCCAAGAAAAATCTTGGTTGTGGAATGCGATTATCTACTTGTATAATAACATGAAAAATCTGTTTTTGTCAAAATATCTTAAATGGAGTTAGTAATTATATAAAGAGTGTAGTTTTATTGCTCATCTTTACTTCCTTTTCGATGAACGCATTGTATCTAAAAAAATATAATAATTCTATTTTACGATCACTCCTTATTTCCCCTCTGCATGCTAAATTGAAAATCTGCCCTATCGTTATAAATTTATAAAACGAATATTCATGACCCTTCATTATATTTTTGATTTCGTTTTCCGTAGTCCTCGCTCCCAACGTTTCAATACTTCATTTCCATGCGTTGTGTTGTTGATCACACTCACCAAAATATTTTGGACGTTCGCCAGCACTCGTTAACGCCCATTTCGAACACTGACTCTGGCGATGTTGCGCACGTGAGGTCACATGAGCGGGAGATGGCGGGGCGCTGCTCAAGCCTGGCGGCAGTCACAGTGCGCCCAACATTTCGGGACTTAGGCTTCCGGTCGTCGTCTCCCCACAGCGGGCGAAGTCTGGAGAAGAGTAAGGAAAGAAATGTCAGCGATCTATGCGATTACGTCGTGTTTTGAAATGCAAGTTTTTTTGCCAACATGAATCCCGGACATTTTTTGCACAACATCCTTCCAAAAAGGGTAAGAAACTAGGAATACTTTTGAAACGATCTTGGTGTATTATCTTTCATGATAAAAGTAATTTACGTAGTTAAATTTAAATTCATATAAAAATATATGAATATGTTAAGTTATTATCTATTCAAAATACATAATAATTACAGAAAATTTTATTTTAATTTTATCTAGTGGAAAAACCTAAACATTAACCTCCTTCAGTTCACATTACTTCAACAAGTACTATGCTTTGTACGGGTATGAACAGGCAAGAAAACTCATTATTTTAATGAGAGGACCTGACTATTTCAAACAAGCTTAACATTCTTTCAAGAAGCCGATGCTTTTACAGGATATCAGAAGATGTTGTGTATCATCGCGTTTATGAATCAATCCTTGTCAGTGAAAATAGATCCAAGTCCTGCTATTGAAATTCAAAGCCACAACTCCGACGTCGATGTCTGCTTGTGGCTGTCCAGTGGCTGATAATGCACAAATGGAGGCAATAGTTCAATAACTTTAAAGTGTTAACTTAAACAGATTCGAAAGTGCAATCACTGGTTTTGTAAATTGATTACTTCACATAAACAGACAAACTTTACGAGTTCCGAATAATCTTTGCGTTTAGAGAACTCAAAAGCTTTCTGTAATACTAGCTTTTATAAATAGATTTCTTGTATATATAAAACAATAATTTTGAATTTTGCAGTTTTGACATCGTATCCCATTAAGACACTTTCAAAATTGCGAGTATTCTACAGCTTTTGTCACATTTCACTTCGGCACAATATGCTTCAATGCTGCCCTTCCTCCTAATCATTTCCAACGTCAGACATACTGCATTGCGGTCATCGGAGTCCTTCTTCTTGTTCAGTTCTCTGTCTTCAAGAACGCTTACACAGTAATATAAACCTTAAGTGACTATTGAAAATTATTAGTATGAACGAATGCAACTCACATTGTAGTAGTTTTGGACTTATGTTAACCAATGCGTTGATAGCAGAAATTTCACTGATTCCAGCTGTGTTAAATCAAATACGATACTAATTGTAGGTGCAATTAAATGGAGACTTCACTGGCAAAATATTTTATATGGCCTATGAAATGCACATTACAGACGTTTATAGACATGAGCTCACTATTAAGTACTTTTTAAAGCAAATTCCTGAGCTGATAATATTCTAGGATGGTTAAAAGCGGAACTCTCTGCAAGTTTTATATGGTGCTCAATGACGTACAGACGTGGATCCCCTGCAGTAAGGTTTGCTGTTCCCAAGCACGACACCAGCGCCAAAGTATTTAGGGGGACGATTCCATAGACAGGATTCAGATTTCCATACACCTCATTTTCAATAAAACATTTGGGGAGAATGCGTCCGCCTGGCGCTGGCGACCGGGGTAGCACCACATCGTGTAGGACGAACGTTGACGCAGCGCCGGCGCGACTAGCTGTGGTGAATTTGAGCAAAACATCGATAGAACAACAATAGGTGTTCGATATCAATGAAAACATCAACAAAACCATAGATGTTTTAAATATGATGAGACATATCGAAGTAAAATGTTTTCGTCCTAATGTGATATTTAAGACGCCATTATTAGTATAATGTACATTCTGCCTTAACTCTCACAGTGGTCCTAGTTTTCTAATCAATGTTCTATGAAGTCAAGGTCCAAAATGCAGTTTGACGACAAAATCCCGTTAAATAATATTAAAAAAAGGTAATAAGACTGAGAACGGTTGCAAATAGCAAACAGTTTCGTGGTCTCTGGGGTTCGACACCAGTGACATTTGTGAATGTGGGCTTTTAACTGCGAGCAACCCACAAAAAAATATATTGATATGAAGAAAACATCAAAAGCAAAACATTGAATTTACATAAACGACTAATCCTCGCACACAGATCTATCAGTTATCGTATGAAATCTCCCAATTTCAACTTTTCTTCTTCACTTTCTTTTCGAGTATTCTGAAGTTTTTGTCTATTTCAATTCAGCACAAAATGCTTCGAAGGTGCCCTTATAATATCGATGTTTCTGCTTGAAAATATCGATGTTTTAAAACCCATCGATTTTTTTTGCCATCCCTATCCGGCAGTGGCTCTCTCGCTCGCGGGCGCGCACGCTCACCGGGCCACGGCGGCGGCGGCGCCGAAACAAAACACGGCCGCGCCGCGCCGCGCCGCGCAGCGCCGTGCCTTCTTCGACGCCGCGCCCAGGCGGGCATTCCACGGGCGGGTCCACGTGTGGCGCTGCCGCCGCCGCCGCCGTCGACGACGTCGCTGCCGCCCCCGGCCTGAAAACATCGCCCCGCGCCGCGCCGCGCCGCGCCGCGCCGGAAGCGCGCCTCCGGGCCCCGGGCGACGGAGCGGGCGGAGGCGGCGATGGCGGCCGCCGGCGGGGAGGCAGGCGGCTACTGTGACGGCGGTGGCGGAGGTGACGGTGGTGAGGTTGGCGGTGGCGGAGCAGGCGGAGGCGGCGATGGCGGCCGCCGGCGGGGAGGCAGGCGGCGAGTGTGACGGCGGTGGCGGAGGTGACGGTGGTGATGTTGGCGGTGGCGGAGGCGGCGATGGCGGCCGCCAGCGGGGAGGGAGGCGGCGACTGTGACGGCGGTCACGGAGGTGACGGTGGTGATGTTGGCGGTGGCGTAGCAGGAGATGGAAGTGGAGGTGGCTACCGCAGCCCTAGGGAAGGTGGGGGGACCGTGGCGGTGTTGTCGGAGGAGATGGGGGTGAAGTTGTCGGTGGTGGAGGAGGCGGAGGGCACGGTGGCGAAGGAGACGATGACGGCAGCAACCATAATAGAGTCGGTGACAGCGACAGCGGTTGGTGGTGGTGTGGATGGCAAAAGTGGTGGCGGCGACGGAGAAGACGAGGGGGTGGCGGCGCAGGAGGCGAAAACGATTACGGAGGCGCTGGTGTTGACAGAGGTGGTGGCGGCGACGGAGACGGAGTCGAGGCGGTAACCAGAGAGGCGGTGGAAGCGGTAATGAATGAGGAGATTACCGGGGCTGCAATGATGGATGTGTCAACACAGGCGGTGGTGGTGACGCTGACGGAGGCGGGAATGTAGAGGAGACGTAGAAGAGACGGCGTTGTTGAAGGCGATGGAGGCGGTGGACTCGCGGCAATAGGTACGCCCCCGACCGGAGGGCCGGTGTCTGCCTCGTAGTGCGTGCAGTGGTGGAGACGACGACGAAAGCGGTGGAGGCGATAGAGTTGGAGGCGGCGGCGGAGGCTGGAGCAACGAAGGCGGAGGAGCCAGAGGAGACGGGGATGAGGTGGAGGAGACGGCGTTGTTGAAGGTGATGAGGTTCGTGGCCACGACACGCCCCTCGTCTCAAAGGACCATTTTTGACTTGAGGGAGGTGACACGTGTATCCTTGTGATCAAGTCAGTTATTTCGTTTAGGTGGGAGTATAAATAATTCGGGAGAATATAATGAAACTATAAAATAGAAAGTATTCAGACAAAATAACGGAATACCAGTACTCTGTTTCATAATTCTGAGAATTTCTGTGAATCAAGTGATTCCGTTTTTTTTATCACTATGTCAAGCAATATGTCTTACGTTACAGAAAGCAAACAGAATTTATTCAAACTCTAATGCAATTCTCTTTGAATTGCACTTACTCTACAACCTTCTTAAGATAACAATTTCATAAAGAAGAATCTTATTTTTTATTGTTCTTTTAATTTTGAATCTTAAACTTCACCCTGTCAAAACGATAATGATAAATCATACATAAATTTATTAGCTTTAGGGACTAGAGAATTATAGAAAGACAGACAGCTTTATTTCTAATTGCTTCGGAGACAAATGATAATCAAGAAAGTTATTCTATTGAAAGTCGCACCTAGAAATACGATGTAGCATCTGGCAAATGATCTGTCAAAACAAAATTATAATTAAGTATTATTTTGTTTCAGATTAATGGAATTTTGTCTTTCCGTACGAGCGTTTTACTGTAGTGACAAGTGTGTATGAAGCTTTTTTTGATGAGAAATGTTTTAACCACAAAAACATGCTTTTATTTTAACCAAAAAATTAATTGGTACGTACATATGGATTCGTAAATTATTTCTTTCTGATACTGAATTATCATGATATATTGTTGATACTGAACCAAAACAAACAGAGAAACCAAAAGACAGTCTGAACGGTCAGCATCCGTTTCGAATTGTAACCGCTCTCCATCCGTTAAAAATTATCGAAACAAATGAGTTGTACTCAAAGATGGTGTACTATCAACTATTATAGTACATCTATCGACTTATCGTATGTCAATTCTAAGTAATTATATTTCATTTCATATGATTATTTCTTAACAGAGGGTAGGTGACATTATGAAAAGTAAATAAGGCCTATGTCACAAATAAGGGATTTCATTGGGTTTAAGCCTGTACTATTGTCACGGCTTACAAACTTCAACCGCTTACGCCTTTTGTGCCCGTATTGGCATAATAACGTTACTATCCTTCGCTGTGACGTAGCTTTTGTCTCAGTCCGGGACCGAAACGCCCAGCTGGCGAGCAATCGCTCCCGGGGACTCGACGCAACGCTATGAATGACTCGTCCGGCAGGCACCGGAGCGTTTCTCAAGCGCGCACGCAGCGCTCTATTGGGCATCGGCGGGAACTACCGGTTTGCGCGCTCGGGCCCTCGCCGAGCGCTCCACGCCATCCCCTCACCCCCCACCCCCGCCCCCCCCCACCCCGCGCCCGCGGCTCCGGGAGCGACCACCGCCCCAGCGGCCGTTGCTTCGTACCCCGGCCGCAGCTCGCAGGCTCTCACGCTTTCGCTGCTTCCTTTTGTTTTATTTCGTTTCGTGGTTCCATTTTCCAATTTACAAACAAGTTTTTAATTGTTTGAGGGACGTAAGGTAATGGAATGTTTAAATAATAAAATTGTTTTAATACTTAACATAAGGTAATGTTCAAAAAGTACCAGTCGTGACAATCACCTTCTTTTAAACGATTCAGTTTCATTAATTTAATTCTTTAACATGGTTTTCGGAGGAATATTTTGTCTCCTTCTTCCGATAAAGTGACAACTTCAATCTTAAAGAAGAAAAGATAATATAGGTGTCATGGTCTGCTAGTAGTGCAGATGTCCTTAGACATTTAATACTCGATCGTCATCTTCACTTTTTCCAACTTGCCTCGGGGTGAGTGTCAAGTGCGTATAACCGCACAGAAAGTGTAACGTATTTTCTTCATTTCTGGATATGAAGGTGTTCATCTCACGCTGGACGACAAGATTCGGCGCCATTTTCTTCATCCAGTTAGCTCCCACCCGCGGGGCCTTACCCCAGCCCGGACAACCCATTGCCTCCGACAAGTGTAGAAGAGTAGTAGCGTGTAAGAAGTGCGTGTAAGTGTAAGTGTGTTGGTTTGGGGTGAGGATAGACTAAGGAACGGGAAGGAAGGATCACCGTGGTCCGTGGTCCATTTGTTGGGGTAGTACTCCGGCATTCGTCTGATATTGACGGAAGAAACCACGTGAAAACTACCGATCAGACCATCAGGTTGCAAGAGTTTTCCTCGAGACAGCAGCTCAATTCAACCTAGCCTGAATTTAATCCGACTAGTGTCTAAAATTCTGTCACCATCGGGGCTCGAACCCTAGGACCACCCCTTCAGTGTCTCTGCAGTGACATCAGTTGATGCTCTTAGCGACGTAATTCGGGTAATGAATTAATTGTGGTGTAATTCGTTGAAACGAACGGAGAGTGAATGTATTATTTTATTTTTCACTGACACGTTATTGCATGTTATTTTCTTCGACACGGTAAACGATGAACACTGCCTAACTTGTCTATCTCGAGAGGACCGTGGTTACGAAGGAAATATGAAAACAGTTGAATGATACATATTTTCCTATGGAGGGAATTATGGAAGGGAAATATGAAAATACAAACCGAGTCAAGTTAACATCTAGTTAATAAGTAAATAAATAAATCTGAATAAATAAATTTAGGTCAAAATAAAATTCGCCAGATGTCGATTTTGAGGGAGTGGGATCAGGTTAAGAAATTAAGGAGCGTGGCGGTGAAGACCCCTATTTAATGTACTGCTGTGGCATACGTCTGGAATGAATCCGAGGGAACCACAATAAGCACCCATAAAGTTGCTGTGCATTATAATTCTCATTCAGGCAGTGACATGTACTCATCTAGTTATTCTATCATCAGTAGAATCAACATTAAACGCAGTCGATGTATCGTGAGGATATTGTTATACGTTGGGAGATGTGTAACGACGAACATAACAGGTACAATAAAAAACAAGACGGTGAGTAAAGATTTTCAAAGGATAGAGTATTTTTATTAATACATTAAACAATGAATTACCATTTGAATTTCTGTACGAAATAATGTCTACATTGGTTGTTTAATATTTCCAATTAAATAATCGAATAAACCCCTCTGTTGGCTCATGACAGAGTACTAGCTTTGAGGGGTGGCCCCGGGTTCGATTTCCAGCCTGGGCAAAAACTAAGCTGTAGCTTTCTAATACAACTCATCTCAATTTCTATAGCTGTGACAACGAAAAAAAGCACAGGTAAGTCAAATAAGCTTGCTGCGATGAAGCGAATACGTAATGCTTTCTACATCTTTTCACTTTCCCCCAACGGTGGATATTAAATAAAACCAGGGCTCTGGCCCGCTTTCGCAGCAACAACGCTTGCTGCGAAACGGAGGATTAACCCGACCTAACATGCCAAATACATACCTACAAACTAATCGAATGCACTGTCTGACCACTTCTATAAAACGAATTCTCACTCAGAATTTCCATTATGCGGTCTGTAAGGGCTCCTTGTCCGAATCGTTGGGAAATCCGCCATGTAACTTCATTTGTCTTGCATCACGGTTGACTGATTGATTTATTGATAGGTATTTCCGGGCACGTCGACTGCTATAGTCAATAGTCCCCGAATATTTTAGCCCGGGAGGGGCGATGTTTGTCCCCACCGTATAATGAGACTCGGCACCAACCTACACGGCGGCTGGAGAGGGATTCCTCCTCGATCATTCCTTCCTCTTCCTTGTCCTACCCCTTCCCCCTTACACACTCACACTAGCATGAACTACACTACCCCCCATGCTGGGAGAGATGTTGGCAGGTTAGAGCTTGTCCCAACTGCGGTGGTGTTCTGCTGGTTGGAGATACCTGGTTGAGAAACTTCCCGCAAGCCAACGGTAGGTGCTGGATCTCGCCATCCAGCGGGAAAAGATCACCGCCACCCTCCGAGCAAAGACATGTCCTACACGTACGGGACTAATGATATGGTAGTTCACGCGCCCAGAGGCACTCGTAATCAGTCAATAAATCAAAAATCCACCTTCTCCTGCCGCCACAGGTGTTGCAGCTAGTGCGTGTACGATGCTCGATGACCATTGGTGTCACTCGCTGACCATTGATGACAGCGCGTCACCGACGCTGCGTCTGTGAACGTAGGATGAATTCGGACGTATCAGACACAGTGAATAACAATTTGGAGAATGTATGGATTTAATGATCAATGAGTTACCGTACAAGAAAACTATGTATTTGTCGGCACTGCGACAGGATTTTTCGACAGTAGCCAGTCGGATAGAAGTCAACCACAGTCTGGAAGAGAATTCTTGTAGCCGGCTGCTTTATTTCTCCGAGATTTCCCCGATCACCACCAGGCAAATGATAGAAGAGCACCCTAACAAAAAGGGCCACGGACCGCGAGCGAACTTCTTTTCCTATTTGCCGTTCTATTCTCAGTGTGTACTTATACACACTTACACTAATATGCACTACACTAACACACGTACGGGACGACCGCCCGGGAGCTTAGAGTTTGTCCCTGCTAGGGCGGTGCCCCGCTGGTGGGAGATATCTGGTTGAGGGAAACCCCGCTAGCCGACATAGCGCTGGATCTCACGATCAGCAGGGGAAGATAACCGTCGCCTCCCGGAAGAAAAAAAAAATCACGCACTACACTTACGGAACAAATTACCTTAGGCTTCCGCGGCTGGAATGTATGTTGTCTAGGCTATCCAGGGCGAATCGCGTCATGACATGGTGGCTAACGTTTCAGCCAGCTCTCTGAAGAAGGCCACAATACGCTGGCCGAAACGTTAGCCACCATGTCAGTGACGCGGCTCGTCCCGGATAGCCTAGACAACAAATTAGCTTAGCATTTGACGCCACCGGAATCCCTGATCAGTTATTCGACAAATACGTTTAGTTTCTCTGCAAACCCAAATCGTCGGGAGGCGCGAAGTGTCGACCGCCAGCAACCGCCGGCCCCGCCTTTATCCGCCGCCGCCAGCCGCGGTCGGGGGCGTGAGTACGCTGGCCGCGGCCCATTGATGCCGGCCGGCCGCGGCGCCGCGGCGTGTCGCCGGTGCTGCTGCGGCGGCGGCGGAGCGCTTTCCGCGAACGCGGAGGACCGGTCGCCGCGAAGGGCGCCTTATACGTGTGTGTGTGTTCGCGAACACGCCAGGAAGACGCCATCGCCGCCGCAGCGCCGGCCGTTTCTTGCACAGCGCCTTCTCGTTCGCGCGACGCTCGTCTCCTGCTCGGCCGTTGGTCAGCCCTTGTCTCGTAATGCGGTGGACGGTTTACGCGTAATTATGCAGTATTCTTTACTCTTGAGATCGTTCGTTCTTATTCGGGAATGTTTTACTTATTGTAACGTTCACTTTTGTCTTCGTCTTGAGGCGACGTAACTGCAGACCATTGTCTGTGTTCCTGTCATCTGGCACCAGATGTTCCTATCTCTCCATGTATAATAATATTTATTCTCAGGGAGCTTGAAACTGTAAAAAGGAGAAACAGTTTTAGCTGTAATTATTGGGATGACATGCATTTTAAAAAAACTGCATCTTGTATAATTAATAAAATATGCTGGCAGGAGAAACCATTCAGCGTCTGAACTTCAATTGATACATGGGACATTCTAAATTAACAATGCGAAACAATGAAATGTATATATTCACATTCTTGTGATTGTATTAGTTAGCCATTCTGATAGTAAATAGCACATGTACACACGTAGCAAAACGCGTTCTCGAATCTTGAGCGGAATCTGTTTGGTGCTCTCTTTTCCCTCGTACGATGCAGGAGTACGCGCAGGTGTGGCAAAGGTAAAGCTATTGGGGCAAGAAAAGACGTGACTGAGGAGAGGGAAAGGGTTTAGTAGAAGCAAAGAAGAGAGAGAGAAATCATGGAAGAAAAGGAAAGCTGTAGAAGGGGCATTGATTCATTGATTATTTCATGTTTCCGGGCGTGCCAACTGCTAAGGTCATTATTGTAATGTATGTTTATCGCGAAAGGTTGCGCAGTTCTTCCCCTGCTAAATGGTGAAATCCAGCTCCAACCTACAAATCAGCTTCGAGTTTTTTCCCATCCAGGCATATCCCCACTGCGAAGCAACGTCCCCGTCGGGACAAGCTCTAAGCTTCCGACTGGTCTGCCCATGTGTCTGGGTGTCTGGTAGAGTAGTGGATGTAAGTTCAAGTGGGTGTAAGTAAGGGGGAGAATAGGACAAGGAAGAGGAAAAATCGCGCACGGTCTGTGGCCTGTTTGTTAGGGTACTGCTCCGGCATTCTCTTGGTGTTGATGGGAGAAACCACGGAAAACTACCGATCAGAGCTGCCGGCTGCTGGAATTTTATTCCAGACAGCGGCCGACTTCATTATTGGCTATCCGGGATGAGCCGCGTCTCGGTCAATTGTGCTGACGTTTCGGCCATCTTGCTGTGGCCTTCTTCAGAGCTATACGTATAGCTCTGAAGAAGGCCACAGCAAGATGGCCGAAACGTCAGCACAATTGACCGAGACGCGGCTCATCCCGGATAGCCAAGTATGCATTGACTCCGGCCTCGGAAGTCTACGAACCCATACAGCGGCTGAATTCGACCTCGCTAACTAGTGTCGAAAATCCTACCACCGTCGCGACTCAAACCCCAAGACCTCCCGGTCAGAGGCACTGCGGTCACGCGGTCACATAAGTTGATGCTCTGAGCCGCTTCAGCTGATGTAAAGGGCGAAACTGAGTGTTGCGAGTCGCGGTGGCAGAGGAGGGAGGAGGAGGAGGAGGAGGAGGAGGAGGAGGAGGGGGAGGAGGAGGAGGAGGAGGAGGAGGAGGAGGAGGAGGAGAAAAGCATTAAGACGGGGAGGCGAAAGAGAGGGAGAGAGGAGCGAGGGGTGAGGGAGGAGGCGGAAGCGAGGAGGGGAGGGCGGGGGCGGGGTGGTGGCGGCGGTCGGCTGAGCGGCCAGTCCAGCGCTCGCCTCCAAATGGAGAGCGCCGCCGTAGGAGTCGCCGCATTGTGGTGCGGTGGCGGATCGCTGGGCGCAGCCGCCGTCCGCCACCTCAAGGCAGAACTCGCCAAGTTAAACTAGGCCCCCAGGGAACGCCCTCGCTAGGAACCGCCCCCTCGCTAGGAACCCAGGCTGAAAACTCTAACCTTCAAATGCCTTACTGGACTCTTTATGGAACATTAGCTGCACTATTTTCCGTTTCCTGTGTGAACGACTCTTTGCTCAAGAACGTTTTTCCAAAGAATAACGCTCGTTTGAGAATAGGCCAATGTTTTGAAAACCCGGTATCTCATTGTATATTTCAGAAACGTTATCAAGTTGTCGTGATTTTTAAAGATATGTTCCCCCCTTCGTTTCCCTAAATCAGTAACTTCTCTTGAAAAGTTTATAAATAGCTCTATCTGAACTTAGCGCAATGCATGTCTTTTGAAGAAAGTTGCTGCGTTTATTGCGAAACGCTGTATTTTGCCTAATGAATAGCAATTTTATGTTTAGTAATGTGCATTATTAATCTCTTTTTTTCACTTTAAGAACCTGAGAAAAGTGCTATATTGACAACAGGGTAAATAGGAAAGATTCTGTTTTATTCCTATCACCAACAGTAATAAATGACAGCTATTTATCGATAAACTTATTAATTGATTTGTGTTCCTAGACTTCTCAACTATTATGAATATATCTTACATAAGGTTTGTGGTTTCAAATCCAGTGATGATGCCATATTTCTCTTCCACTGGAACGGGAAATCTTGCGCAGATATATACGTAGGCGTCGGGGGTTTTGCTCTCCAAGGGTCTCTCCATTGGAGCGCCACCCCAGCCGTTCCTAGCCCAAAGCCCCGACTGCCCTCCCCACATGCGGGGCAGTGTGCACGTAAGAGTAAGGGGCGAGGAAGAAGGTTAGCCGTGGCCTTGGCGTTGCGTTTCTGCTCCATCGTTTGTCTGGTACGCGCAGAGAAACCACGGAAAACTACAGACCAGAGCAGCGGACCTCATTAATTCTCCTGGACGCCGTGATTACATTTCATCCAGCTACTTCTCTGGTGTAGAAAATTCGCAACTGTCGGAGTTGGAACTGTAGGACCTTCCAGTCAACGACGCTGCAGAGGCGGATAAGAGAGAAATTTATTTTGGTTATCCTTTACTTCGCTTCAGGGCTATACCAACTACATCCCGCGGTCAACGTTTCCTAACCCGTTTACCTACCTCTTCAAAAAGGCGTAGTCCGGCTCCATTCCGTTCTGTTTCTCCCTTAGTTTGAGGATTGATTTGTATGTTTCCCGTGGTCAGCTAAGAAGCGCATTGGGTGGTTATAAATTATCCACTTCTGTTTTCACGAAATATTTACATGTCCTTTCAAAGCACTAGTAACGTTAAAAACCACCGCTAAAACTTTTGTGGAAACAAAACACGATATTACCTATCACGAACATCTTCTGACCTTTCTGACGTAACATGCACAATTCTGCATATTCTGCCATGTTCACCTGTGTTCAAGATTATCTGTGAACTGGTGCGTCAACATAAATATGCGTTACTTATGAATGCAAACTTAACTAAAATGTTTTCCCCATACGAAGACCGGATGAACGAAACAGGGTGCATTAAAACTTCTGAGGTAATGAAACATTAAAAGAGATTAGCTGGCAAGCGAACGTGAGGGGAAACTGACAGCGGGATGCAGTCGGACTATGCCATGTCAAGTAATTAAAAGTGAAAGGGGATTCGCTGAGGAGCTAACGCGAGGGACCGCGGGATACAGTCGGACTGTGCCTTCACAGGTGAAAAGGGATTTGGAGAGCGAGGGAAAACTGGCCCCGGGATGCAGTCGGGCGATTCCATTGGCTCCGGGGTTTGAGGCGGGCTGCGTCGTGTGGGCAGGCGCTAGCGGCGGGTGACAGCGCGGGGGGGGGGGGGGCGTGGCGGCCGCGAGCGGAAGAATGGCGCGGTGGTTTTGCACTTCGAGCAAAATCATGAGATACGACGGAGCTCTGCCACCTTGCATGTCACACTCTATCTGCATTCACGCCTCTTCTTTCTGGTAGCGTGGTTGAGGCCCACCGTCCGGACTCGAACGCTAAGACCTCTGGTCAGAGACACTATAATACTCCGAAAAAGGTCACGATTTCATATTATTCTACTCAATAATTCCCTTAAGATATCTGGGTATGCCTCGTATACCTCCTTATGTCCGGAAGCGAAATGAAAATATCAGTATGTTACATTTGTAAAGAGAACATTGGGTAGCCATGTTGAACATTGAAATATTAGATACAAATATAGAATTGTAATTTTGTAAATATTAGAACTTAGCAACGTTCGAGGTCGAAATAAACAATAAATACGGGCCATTGGATATTCCTAGGGCAAAAGAAACATAGCTGTGATTTGGCACGTGGACATTTGTGGACTATATTTTCTCTTTAATTTTGGAAGCGTCACTTAATGAATTACAACAAAGATGGACGGCCAATGGTGACAGATTTTTTGAAAAAAGGCGCTGGCGTAGAGTTAAGATAAGTGAAATCGCGAGACGATTTACAGCAAATGGCAAAATTACGAACAAACATTTGGAAACAAATGAAAACGAAGGCGATATGTCGCATCAGAGCCATAATTTCGTCAGAAGGTATTTAGTCGTCATCGCGAGCACATGCAAAGCTAGTTCGTCATACAATTACTTCTGCAAAAATAACGTTTAGTGGTCGTGAACGGAAGCAGTCTCGAGTAGGCATGTCCACTTCAGGCATTCGCGAGTAAATATTGTATATGAACAGTGTAAATTGTTTTATATTAGATTTAGGACATTAACTTGATTAACATAATTCCAACGTCAAGAAAGAAGACCAGAATATTACTGGTGATCAACTGGATTTTTCGGAGAAGATTCTTAACTACAGCAGTGCCGGCTACGATAAAATAGATTTCACAAACAGCGCCACGAAAATGATCTCACATGATAGCCAAACCATTCTTTGCAAAAAAATTAAACTTTTTTTGAATTAAAGTGAAAGCCTTTATCAAGTCCATATTGAATTTGATGTCATGCCGAATAATTTATAAAGAAGTATGTTGTAATAAAAACATGAAAATAGCAGCAATAAATAATGTAATTGTGTTTTCGAAACATGAGCTCTGCGATTCCGCAGATGAAGCATTCTAAAAATAATAAATTTGTAAGATTTACCTAATCCGTACTGGGTGGGTTGTCAGCAGAGTAATATGTAATTCTAAGGAACGTGATAGTCGGGTATTAATATATAAGAAAGATCAATAGTTTCAAGCACTTCTAATTTCCAGATATTTAAAATGGTTTCAATACACACGACATCCCATTCGTGTGTCTGTTTGTGACAGGCCACGTGACCTTTCCCTTTCGCACGCGCGCGCGCGTCGCCGCCGCCGGTGCCTTTGGGAGCAGTGAGCTCGGCGGCCGCTTCCTCGTTCCATCACAATCAGAGAGAGGGCGGCGCTAGCCCCGCCACGCCCGCCATTGTCCGGCCCGGCCCGGCCCGGCCCGGCCCAGCCAGGACCAGCCCCGCCCGGCCCCCGCCCCTCGCCCTCCCCTCCCCCCCACACGCCACATGCACGCACGCGCGCACGCCCAGGCGCCGCTCGGCAGCACGCGTGGCCTCTTGACCCGCGCGCTCCACGCACGCACGCGCTGGCCGCTGTTGCTCATTAGCGATGGGAGGCGCGGAAGAAGGCAAATGACTCATTTGGGCTTGGCGTAGGCTTACGCGTTTAAAAGAGAAAAAAACTTCTGTACATAGGCGATTGAACTAAGCTCAGAAATACATAATAATAATAATAATAATAATAATAATAATAATAATAATAATAATAATTGTTAAAATTATCATAATTGGGGCGTATTTTAATGAAATGCTATTTTTTCTTTTCCCTTTACAACAATGCCATTTAGTATACATATTCATTTTATATTATGACAAAAGGAAATTACCCCTATACATACATATATATATATATATAGTCGAAATCTTAATCTTATATATATATATATATATATATATATATATATATATATATATATATATATATATATATATAGATTAAGATTTCGATGATTTCGTTCTTATTTTTTGACTAAATCTAAATCATTTTCTTTTCCAGCTATAAAGAACTTCACTTTCATTTAAGTTAAATTATATTTTACGACCACGAATGGGATATAGACATTAAAGCTGTTCGGCTGTAGAAATTAAGATATTCAAAAATGATCGAATAGGGTTTCAGCGTTGGAAGTGTTAGAGTTGAATCGATCAGTATGGTTACATATTAAGTGAAACGGAAAATAATCGACCCAAATTGTTCCCTTTTATACGCGTTCTGTAGAAGAGACTCGGGATGATCACGCAGGAAGAACGAAGTGAGAATAGGTAAAATGGCCTAAGGGGTGAAAAACAAATCGTCCTCTGAAAATAACAATTTTCTTCCTATATTATTTAAGCAATGCGGATTAATCTATTAGAAACCGATGACAGAACGAAGAAAGTTCAATAGAGCGCGCTTGCCATATGCTTTAGAAGTATCTTACGCCTGGCACCGCTCCCTGCGGCAGTAATGGTACTAATGGATACATCGTAAGAAATCACGTTCTACTCTTCCTCATTCCTTGTCGCTCCTCATTCCAAGGAGCATCCCCACTAATCGCGGCGGCGGGTGGGGCCTTGGCTGCCTGACGCCCAGCACGTCGCCTCGCTGCGTTGCAGTCAGGGCCGAACACTGACCCAAGGACCGCTGGCATCTGTCAGGCCTTCGCGATGGTAAATTACCATGAAACAAAATCATCTTTTAATACTTCGTTTATTTATTTATTTATTTATTTATTTATTTATTTATTTATTTATTTATTTATTTATTTATTTATTTATTTATTTATTTATTTATTTATTTATTTATTTATTTATTTATTTATTTATTTATTTATTTATTTATTTATTTATTTATTTATTTATTTATTTATTTATTTATTTATTTATTTATTTATTTATTTATTTATTTATTTATTTATTTATTTATTTATTGATCGTCCGTTATATTTGAAAAGCAAATAAGGAGACTTGTGTCTTACAGCAATATTTATAGTTGTGCACGTATTTTGAGTTGCTTGGTTTCGCATTTTACCTGACTTTATTCTTCGACATTTTCTCGTGCTTAGTGTTTAGGATTTTATATCCTCCTACGTATCGGATCGGGAAGACTCCAAACTTTTGTTTCTGATTGAAACATCAACGCGTTGGTTCTGATGATTTGATCATTCCGTGACATTTATACAAAAAATACTTTATTGCTATGATACAAGGAAAGTATAAAATATTATGTTGTATTATACATCATACAGTGTCGAATACTTCGTTTTTATGTTATTTATTTTTTATCTATATTCAGATGTATATGTTAAAAATATGTTACTGTTATATTGATGTAACGCAAACAAACAAAGGAATCAAAAGTTATTATAACCTGCCGACTAGATTTCTAAAGGCCAGTTATCATGCAACAATTCAATCAAATTGAAACAAATAAATGGGTTGAAGTGAGAGATGACGTGGTTGCGTAGGCTTCCGCGGCAGGAGTTTATGTTGTCTAGCTGCTGTCTGTTGACTGCTGAAGCAGCAGTACGCTCAGAAGAAGGCCACAATACGCTGGCCGAAACGTTAGCCACCATGACAGTGACACGGCTCGTCCCGGATAGCCTAGACAACATGAGAGATGACGTGTAAGAGCAAAGATAAATCTGATTTCTTTGCAATTTTCGTAAAAGTATGTGACATGACGGAAGGTTTTGACATACAGCTGAAACATAAATATCGAACTCCGTTGGTTATAAATATTGACTGTTCAATTCAATACTTCTAATCTCATTGTTCTTTACTCTATACTGGCCTAATGGCAACAATATTATTATTCTCAACATTGTAGTATTTTGTTCCAATACGACTGACTTCAAGATTCCTTATTGCGATTGTACTATTTTGTATTTCCTGTGCAATTTCCTCTGTACTAACACCTAGATTTGATATCAAAGCAGAAATTCTCCTAGAAAACTGTGATGTAGGGAATATGGACAGAAAGTGTATCGCAACATCCCTCCTCAACGCAGAGCGCACAAAGCTCGCGTCCGACATTCCGACTCGGTCGCGGGACGGGGCGTCGGTGGATCGCGTGGCCTAATTGGCCGTGGCAGCCCTTCCGCCGGCCCTCAGCACTCCGAGGTCCTTCTTCCCAGGCGCCCTCCGAAGAAACGAGTGCAGGAAACGCATAATTAAATGGGGCTCCACTCAATCTGTGCGTCGTCAATTGGGCGTGATGGCCTGTTCCGCGTTCGCTCCCGCCTTCTCAGCAGTTGTCTCGTGCCCCAAGTGCACACGATGATGGTGTCTTCTGAGAAGCAGTTACTGAAGGTAGTTAATGCTCTTTCAAACTTCGCAGCTCGTATGATGTATACAACTTCCAAGACTTTCTCTTGTGTCTCTCAATTAGCGAAGGTAAACAAAACATATAGGCCAATAATCGTGGTTTTGTTTTAGGGATAAATTGCTTTAGTTATTTATTGTAATATTTTAATAATAGTTTCTCTTTCTCATATGGTATGTACTAGTAGCTTGCTGAAGAAAACGTGCTGCTGAACAAACAAAATCACACAAAATGGTTTTCTATGAAGTAACACGCACTCTGCGGAAGATCAACAAAAGAAATAGTCTCGAAAAACACAGCAATATATTCATGTTTCTTAAATATATCCTCACGAGTAGCAAAGTAGGTATAGTGTGCTATACAGTACAGCAGTTCTTTGTATGTATGTATTGTATGTACTTTGCGCGACAGCTCGTGAACGGGCTCAGGCCTACCGGCGACGTCCCGGCCTCGCGGCCATGGGTTAAGGTGGTACGTGTGGTTAGCACGTAGACATCCCCACGCCGTATTCCGTTCTTCTGAACCTGAGAAACCTGTGAATTTTTTCATCGTCGCACAGCAGCATACACTGGGACATTGCAAGGGAAACGCACACTATAGCCTTGGCCTGACTGAAAATCGAACCCGGGGCCGCGCAGTGGAAAGTGAGCACGCTGACCACGAACCCCCTCAGCAGTCCTTTACATTCCAAAAATATAAAAACTGTTGCTGTGTCATAACTCAACACGTGAATAGCAAATAATTAATGGTTGACTATCTCTTCCTTAGAGACTTGCTGTCACATCACGTCAGCTGTTGCAAGGAGACACGCAATTAATATGAGAATTCAGTACGAGAACGCGGTTAGTATTTCCATCTGATTACATTTCGGTAAAAGTTTTCTTCAACACATTGGCACGTTTTGTTACTTTGGTTTTAGTGTAGCACCTTTGACGTTTGATGTATTTAAAAATAACTCTTTTTCATTTTAACAATTAACATACTGTCATTTTAACACGTGTTTATATAACATTACATATCGTTAAATATCGATTATATTCGATGATTCGTGATATTCTCCGCCCCAATTTCTGATTTTCATCGAATTTCCTTACAAAGTCATTTGCTTGTTTGTCACATTTGTTTTCTGTGTGTTTTAAAATAGCTATTTCGTTATAATTAACCATTATTTCTCAATGACGAACACTAATCACGCATTAAGACATCAAAGCCGGATTGCATTTTTTAAACAATATTTTCAAATTTCATTGAGAGTTATATTTCTATTAAAACGCACTTTCTACAACTCTTACAACTCTTTTAATTTTAATCCATAGATAATACAATTAATTTTAAAGAATTTTGACTTTAATTTTTTTTCTGATAATCAATATTAATACTACTACTAAAAATTACTATAAATAATTAAGAAGGACACAATTAATCTTTTAATTTTTAATTGACTCTGCTAGGGATCACGGCATTATCCCCGAGTTTTGAATTTCTCCACAAGCCTTCTTGGCGGGACTCTCGGGTGAGAGGATATTAAACCAAAGGTCACTGACGTCGCGCTGCTCTTTGAATATAGGGAGGCCGGCCCGAAACAGAGGGCACGGCGCCACGCGCCCGCGGTGTTAACAAGGCGGCGAGGGGCGATGGGCGAGGGGCGTGGGCGGCGATGCGCTGCGGGCGGTCCGGGCCCTCTCCGCGCCACCGCGCCCCGCCCCGCCCCGCCCCCGCCGCTGGGCAACGAAGCCGGCGCGGGGGCGGGGCCGCGACAAAACACTCGCTGCCGCCTCCCGCCGCCCCAAGAGCGCGCTTCTTCTCCTTCCGCTGCTCCACCCCGCCCCGCCCCGCCCCGCCCCGCCCCGCCCCTCCACCCCCGCCCTCGCTCCCGCCCCTGCTCCGCTTTGCCCCCTTTCCGCGCGGCCCCGCCACCGCTCCCGCGGGCGGAGCGAGCGGGCGGGCGGGCGGGCGGGGAGCCGTTTTTTGACGGGACTCCGATTCGGGTTCGATGACCCCCGCCGCCCGATGAAACATAAGCGGCAGCGGCTGGCGGCGCCGCCCGTGGCTCACCGGGTAACTCGACCCCTGGGGACCCGGGCCCGGGTTCGCTCCCCGGCCGCCCCACGGCCGCCCCACGGCGCACCCTCGCGCAGCGCGGTATTAATTGTACTAGCTCTAACAACAGAGAGGGCTCTCTTGACTTAGAAATATTAGGCCTTCCTCGCATCGCATTTGTCTCGAAAGTTCAAAAGTGTATAATTCCTGAAATATTCCGGATTACCCACATTGATGATGATGATGATGATGATGATGATAACATTGATATTCGAGTAGAATTTCCATAAATTGATCTTCAAGAACAAAACTTACTTAATTTCATGTACTCGTTCTTCACCAGCGGTGTTTGATAATTCGAACTTCGTCTTTATGTAAATGATCCGGAAACAACGTGCGTTTCGCCATCTTCTTCCGGTTACTTAGAAATCAACGTAGCATAAACTTTGATTAATTCAATATCGCAAACGAGAAGCATAACGTGTCGCTTCATAATGGTTACGACTTATTAATTCAAATAATTAAAACTAGCGAGTATGTCAAGTAAGTGGGGGAAACCAATTTCGTTCAATTATACGGGGTTATATTTGCTCAAATTAGTCACAACAAAATGTGAAATTATGAGATTAGAGCGTTAATAAGATCGTAAATCAAATACAAATTTAGGAAAGAAAATATTTTGAGTTTAAACATGTTTCAGAAAAAATTAAGAGTACTTTTGAAATATTTCCGATATCTGTTATTGGGTTAAATGAGAACCGGTAACTATCTTTTGGGTTAAATAAGAACCGGATGAAAATGAAGCGATAAAATTGTAGTTGTGAAATGTCGTTATTTTAATTATATTATTAGTTAGTTAATTTAATTACGAAGCACAGTGATATCTCCTTACCAGAATTCAAAGTAGTAACAGAGAAATTTCGATTAATTGCTCTGAATAGAAGAAAAATATTAAATGTGAAATAACAAAGATTTGCGACTTATGGTTTAAAACTAAGCCAAATAGCAAAGCATGCCTACACATGAAACAAAAATCGGATCTTCTCGTTGCTCTGAAGAGACACGACGTTTTGTACAAAGGGGATAGACAGAAAAAAAAACGTCAAATATTACTTAATCGCAGATTAGAAAAGACCTAGGACGCCATAGACTGAGACAAAAATATCAGTGGAAAATAGTAACAGACCGCAGCGTAAGCAAAGAAGAAGTTCCCGCCTTTATCTTTGAACCAACATCAACAACCGACAACCAACAGCATGCAAAGAAAAATGATTACCGATCAGATGCAAAGCAGAAAGCTGCCTAAACAAATATTCCATTATCAACGTCTTCGCAGATGGATATAGGTCGCGAGCAGCGAACACGTCGCCCCCACGCAGAAGAACGTGCTCCGTTTATTCTGAGCTTCCCCAGATCTCGTTCCGACCGCTTCCTGGTCGCCCGTGGCCGGCGGCCGCCTCCGATAGCGTCGGGCGCGGCGCGCGCTCAAACGGCCGCTGGTTCCCCTGGCGCTGCCGGGCCCCGCGGGCGGGGGGGGGGGCGAGATGGAAGCAGACGGAAGGAGAGGATTCATAAGGTTTCTGACCCTGCGCTGGACGGGCACTCGGGAGTGACCGGTCCGACGCTTTGCCTGGCGCTCCGGAGACAGGGGACCAAACGGCATTTCGCCCCCTCGCTGCTGCTGCTGCCGCTCAAACCGGAAACGCTAGTGTACTATACGCGCGGAGAGGGACGATTTTATTTTTCTACTTACCATTGAAGCGGTTATTTTTAAAACCCCGGAAGTCACACTCTACTGCGTTTTCACGTTTGGGAAGAAAATAGATGTTGCAGGCATGTGTAAATCTCGTAAATCAGATGAATGGCCATGAGGACACTGCAAAATTTTGGTTTGGTTATGAAAAGCTGTATGCCATTGACTCGCGAGTTATGTATATGTGTATGAACGTATGTATGTATGTATGTAAGTTAACATACAGTATGAATGACTGGGATATCACTGATAGAGAGATCGGTTAAAAGGAAATTTCAACGCGGAAATATTACTGCGTACTATCATAGAAATACATTTTTAAAGAAACATTTTTTGCCATATTAATAAAGATTGATGTAGATGAACATTGCCATTTTACGTAATATTGTAATAAATTACTCAAATTACAAATTGAACCTGAAATATATGAATATTTACATTATTAGGTAAAACAATCCTGATTAGTTTTTTTAAATACCGTAAGTCATAAACTTTTAGAAAGTCTAGTGGCTATTGTACTATTAGTACAGGTAAATAACATATCTCCATCGCATTATTAATCGACATTTATGCATCAAAAATAAAAATAAAAGAAGAAAAGTTCTCTATGTACTCAATTATTCACTTTTTTCTTGTTTTCCCACAACTTAACAATTCCTGACTTTTTTGTTTTAAAAATAGTCGATTCAATTGACAAAATTCTTGCTACAACAATATCTATTATGGGTTATTTGTCTGACCATCGAGGGTTATTAACGTGTATATTAAATCAATTTATCTCTTAAACATCTATGAAATATTTCGATATTCTTATCACAATGATGAAGCAGATTAATATTTGGAAAAAAATATTTTCATCCCATATACAATCCTAATTCAACTGATGTTTAGTAATTATATAGTAATATTATAATAAATATTCCTTTATTAATGTTCAGGACTCACTTGATTTTTGTTGGGACATTTCTACCACAAATAACTGCAACTGATACGTTTGAATATGATGGCTATGCACGTGAAGTATATAAAGTTGAGAAACTATGAGAGTTTGATATTGACAAAGAAATTCATATAGCAAGCATGCCTCCAAGAACATGAGAATTAAATTACGTAATGCAATTAGATGTAGACAATCTTTTTGGTTAGTGACAATTAAGGTTCAAAACGGCTTTATTTTTGTAATCTAGTAATTGTTATCAACTTGAGCTCGACGAACTCGCGAATTCAGGAAGCAGCCGCTCATCTCCTCGACTAGTAAACGGCCAGTCTCGTTACTTGTGCAAACAGCACCTCAAAAACCGGAAAACCTCTCCGACCGCATGCACGGGGCAGACGGCCGGCCGTGCGGCGCACGCTGGAAAACGCCACGCGCGTAACCCTATCCGCCGCGCCGCAGACAGGTGGCGCCGGCGGGGGCGCCGCAAAAAGACGGGGATTCGCCCCCGGAGCACGCGGTCGCGCGCGGTGCTTGCCCGCTGCAACATCCGCGCGCCGCGTCCGCCATCTTGGCAGCCGTCCAAGAGGCGGCGCAGGCGGCGGCGGCGCCCGCGCCGGGCCCGAAAGCCAGCCCCCCGAAAGCCAGCTCGCCGGCCCCCCGCGCGGAGACTGCGACGCGCGGGTAAGACAGCAACCTCCGCCACTGGCCAGGACTGATGCGAGCGACATCTGCAAAAAACGTCCATATTGCCAAGCATCAACGTTGAAAAATCGATGTTACATAGATATATCGGTGTTACATAGATATATGTTACATAGAAAAATCGATAATACATAGACCAAAAACTATCGCTTTTTTTAAACATCGATACTTTAAATTTATTGTAGTAAACTTTGTGCGCAATACTAAATTGACAATGGCCGTGCCTATTAATTTATAATTAAAATTTAACCGAAAACAAAGTTATACAACGTCTCTCTATGTGCGAAATACAGGAAAGACGAAGAAAATACTAGGCTATCGGGATCATCTCGAGAAAGGGATGGTAGTCGGCTCGATGAAGATTGAACAAGCCGCGTTCCTTTCTATCAAATAAAAACAGACATTGGTACCATCAGTGGCATATTATAACTTTTACAAAATTTTGAAAATTATGGGCACCTTTCATCCACGAGCAAAGAATTGAAAACGTAAAAACGTCTAAGCGAAAACAATTGATGTTCAATAAACATCGATGTTCAGAACATCGCCATTTTTAAAGACTATCCAAGATTTTAAAACATTGACATCGTAGTCGCATCCCTAGGTAGTACCTGAGATCTTTATTAGTATTCACTTACGGGGATAGGCTCTTACGAAACGAAGAAAAATTAAAGTCTAATTAAGTACCATAGAGATACTGAGATAACAATGAATCATAAGGAAAATTGCGTCAAATAAATTTGAGAGTTTTGTACGGCATAGAAAAATTAGTAAAAGTAATCGTAATTTTAGTATTTTTATTGTAATTAAATATGCGAAATAAATATGAATTTATAAGTATGCTTCGCGTCTGCAATTTTTAACGTATTTATAAAGGGTAGTTACAAGTAAAATGTCGCTTTACAACCCTTTCTACACACGGAACAAAGCATATTAAGGGTACCGCACTCGAGAGGAATAACATCTAATTAATGTCTTAACTTTCGATTTATTAATATTAGTTACAATATTACCGGCTGAGGTGGCTTGGGGCATGAAGTGATGCCCCTCCAGTGCCTCTTACCGGGAGGACCTAAGGTTAGAATCCCGACGTTGCTCTGATCAGTAGTTTTTCCAGAGTGTTTTTCTTCTTCGAAGAATACGAGACGAATTCCGGAGCGGTATCCTAACAAAGCGGTCAGAACCACGAGCGATCTTTCCTTCCTCTGCCGTTGCCTATCCTTACTCCTTACGTACAAACATACATGCAATTCACTATCCCCATGTCGGGAGGTCTGGTGGGGGCTTGAAGCGTGTCTCAGCTAGGCCGGGCGGTGCCCTGCTAGTGGGAGATATCTGGATGGGGAGATCCCCGCACGTCGACGTGATTCGGCGCCGAATATCACCATCTAGCGGGAGATGAACACAGGCGCCTTTCATGATAACTCATTTCCTACTTACGGGACTAAGGACCATAGCAGTTGACGTGCCCAGAAGCACGAAATAATCAATGAATCAATTAGAAGTTTTCATTACAAAAACAATATTATGCAAAGTAGAAATTCGTTTAATGTTTATTTACTTTGCAATTTTACGCTATTTTCAAAAGAAATGTTAGAGATACAAGCAACGATCTGAAGAAAAAATAAGGTATCTGTTGTGATTTTTCCATATCAATGATTGCTAAAGTGCCTGAACGACTGTTAACTTACTTAGATATTATGAATGTAGTTCGATATTAATAGAGTTTTTACTAACTTAAATATTGTAAGTAAATTAAATTGAAAATGGAAATTTGCAAAAACTGTATTAAACTGTTTTCTGTACTATTTGTTCCTAGACTATCTACCGTTAATTTATATGAGCGCTCTTCATTAAAACGTATTCTTTGCGATGTATTTTGTTTTTTTACAGATATCCAGAAATACGATATTATGATGAGTTTGTGTGGATGTAGTAGAAAAAGTACAAAATGGATCAATTTTGTATTGTTCAATTACACAACTATAAATCTAAAAAATCTCTGATAGCACCTAAAGGAGCGCGTTGTGATTAGCGAAGCCCCTGAAGTATTTTCAAGGCAAGAGCAGAACCGAGGAAGTCCTCCTCCAAACGCACCGGCGGCGGCGGCGGCGGCGTCACGTGTGGGTCGCGCGGAGCGGAGCGGGGCGGGGCGGGGAGGCGTGCGGCGCAACGCGGCGCGGGGCGGGCTACGTGCAGGCTGTCGCCTGCTTGTCGTGCGGCGCACTGAACCGGGAAGTTGAGCGATGACGAAGGCTCGCCCGCCCCTCGACTGCTCAAGCGCACTACAGACCCAGCGCGCGCTAACACATTAGCACATTGCGCGGCCCCTGCCGCAGCGGCTGCCGTCGCTGCCGCCCATCGCCTCGCCGCCCTCGCCGCCCTCGCCGCCCATCGCCGCGCCCTCGCCGCCCTCGCCGCCCTCGCCGCCCCCTCGTCGCCCCCTCGCCGCCCCCTCGCCGCCCCCTCGCCGCTCCCTCGCCGCCCTCGCCGCCCTCGCCGCCCTCGCCGCCCTCGCCGCCCCCGCCGCCCTCGCCGCCCTCGCCGCCCTCGCCGCCCTCGCCGCCCTCGCCGCCCTCGCCGCCCTCGCCGCCCTCGCCGCCCTCGCCGCCCTCGCCGCCCTCGCCGCCATTCTATCAGTGACGGTCATCGAGAACGGTGCTGCCATTGGGAATGCCGACCTAGTCTTTGGCGGCTCGATGACAGTAAAGATCTATCTTATTTTGCACACCTTTGTTAGGTCTTTCTACAATCGCCTTCTACGTCAATATAACACTCATCACCACAACTAGCAACCACAACCACAACAAACCCCCTCGCCTACCCCCACTATCACCATCATCATAACCATATCGGCCATCACCATGCCCTTCATGACCTCCGCCATCACCCCCGCTATCGCTTTCACGGCTATTTTCGCCATCACCGCCATCTTTTAAGTCCTCTTCTGAAACCATCAACTTACATTCATGGGCGCAACCAAGAAGAGAAGGGAGTAGCTACACTTACGAATATCTGAGTCCTGATTCCGAAAACATATACATTTACTTAAATAATTCGATTCATAATAATATTTATACTGAATTGTATGATTTATTGAACTTCGTAATTTTTAGTTAAATATATTATGCCAGAGTTTACATATTTTGAGTAAAACTCATCAGTTTCAGCCATCTCCTTCGTATTGGCTCCCAGAAAAGACTGATCATATTCCCAAGCAGCCACTAGCTATCATGCTTCGCCACATTAAATCCCGGTCCCACTCACGCGTCCATCAGCATGCACGGCCACATCCCAAGTTTTATTTCTTGGGCCATCTTCCCACTGTTCGAAACGGCTCCCCTCCCCGCCTCTTGGCAGGGCCTCTCCCGCAACGCACTTGGCCCCATCGCCGTCACCGTCACCGTCACCGTCACCGTCACCGTCACCGTCACCGTCACCGTCGCCGTCGCCGTCGCCGTCGCCGTCGCCGTCGCCGCCGCCGCCGTCGCCGCCGCCGTCGCCGTCACCGTCGCCGTCGGCGTCGGCGTCGCCGTCACCGTCACCGTCGCCGCCGCCGCCGCCGCCGCCGTCACCGTCACCGTCGCCGTCGCCGTCACCGTCGCCGTCACCGTCGCCGTCACCGTCGCCGTCGCCGTCGCCGTCACCGTCGCCGTCACCGTCACCGTCACCGTCGCCGTCGCCGTCGCCGTCACCGTCACCGTCGCCGTCACCGTCACCGTCGCCGTCACCGTCACCGTCGCCGTCACCGTCACCGTCGCCGCCGCCGCCGCCGCCGTCACCGTCACCGTCGCCGTCGCCGTCACCGTCGCCGTCGCCGTCGCCGTCACCGTCGCCGTCGCCGTCGCCGTCACCGTCGCCGTCACCGTCACCGTCACCGTCACCGTCGCCTCCACACGCGCGCGCGGCAAGCGCTTCCTGGTTCCTTGCATCCCGGCGGCGGCCTGTTGCCGGTCCAGCACCCACATGCATATACATTGGCCCGGGTCCGTACGCGCATTTCCCGAACAATGCTCTGCCCTGTTACCGTCCGGAAGGCAACATACGAGCAGGAATTCCACGCCGCGTTTCACAACAGACAGGTGTAGAGGTGCTTACTCTATAGGACACGACACTGGGTGTGTCTGCTTTACTGTAGGTCACGCCTTCGGAATAGTCATAGTTTTTGCGCATTATATTCCATTGTTATTGAAACACTGACGAATGGGGAAATTGTAATACTTCAAGCGATATGACTCTTCGTTCAACATATGTATGTCATGAAATATATAGTAAAACTTAAATATTAATATTTAGGCATTCGGTTAGTATCTATCCATAATTTAAAGTAGGCGAAATCGTGAGATCTCTATTACACAGCCACAGACGTTTCAAAATGTTTTAGTTGAATTATGCGGTTTTGTAATTCAGTATATATTGCACGTTAGATGAGAGATGATGTCATGGACAACATTACAGAGATGCTGTGCAAAATACTAAAAAAGTAAGAAGACAACTCGAAACGAAACAATGAAAAGAAACTCGAACGATGAAACTTAGTAATTGATGTATTGCAAGCTCCGTAACCGTTTTATCCCATAGTACTGCAGGTTTTTCATATAATCTAATTATTAAAGGATTGCGAAATTTATTGCGATATATTTAGAAATTTTGACATTTGTGGGTGGAAATATAGATTCTTTATTTTCATCTGTTCTAACAACCCAATGTTTTCAAACGTCGTCATTCCGGCTGAGTCATCATTCCAAGCTCAGTACGTCACCTTCGCGCTAACGTTGCTCGTAAATCCGAGTTTGTCCAAGTACTTACTTTTACTGTGTCTAATGTGGTTCACGACCCCGACGGAGCTTGACCGGTTCAGTGGAAGGTAAACCTATTGCACCTGTGCTTAGCTAGTCGCAGTAGCCCGCAGACCCGTTGCACCACTCCTGTTTAACTTTTTCTCACAATCATTACCATGATTCGGATGGGATTTAGTGGAAGAATCGGGGATCGGGGGTGAAACACACCATGACACATCTCTGCTGAAATCATCCTCGCCTTCCGTAGAATCGAAACCAACTTCCTTGGTGTTACGCAAACCTGGACGCTATTCGCGTCTTGCGTCCCCAAGCCAGCTAAATTTCAACTTAAACGGGTCTTCATTGAAGCACCGGTCAATATAAAACTTAGGTAGAAGTCTACCTGACAAAAAAGTCAAGAATATTTTGTTTTCCCTTGAACACTTGATATCTATATACTCTTAAAGTTAGAATAATTTTAATATAAGTTCCTCTATTTATTTACAAATAATTGGTCAAATGTAGGCTTTTACTTCAAACATCTTATCTTGACAACAATCTGATGTATTTTGATAATTATTTTTTAAATTAATTACAAATGTATGTTCTAGACAATGAATTAGAAAGGATAAGGTACTATGAAAACTAAAGAGTCAGGATTTGGTTATTTGAGAAAAAAATTTGCGATTTTCTGGAGCACGATTACAATAATTTTCTTTCAAATTTCGTAAGTGCGAAAAAGTAATAATTGTTTAAAACTTTAGTTTGGACAATTCAGTTCTTTTAACTGAAACTTTTAGTGATGCATTAATATTCTAGTGCATTCACTAGACCGAATCATGGGTTGCATGCTGCAAAAAGAATTATATAATTATCTTTTGTGCTTTATGAGTTATGATGTTTGACGTGCGTGATTTTGGTGAAAATTCCTAATTCGAAAAAATGCGTCTGAAGTTCACTCACTAAGGGTGGTCAGTTGACACTCGCTTCAAAAAAGATAATTGCTCAAAACTTAAAAAAAGTAAAGAGAAATGGTTTGAAGCCTTTAAAAGAGAATAAAACAGACAAACTCAAAAAGTCTCAAACAGTCTCAATCAAAATGAAAAATATGAATTTTCACCATTTTTCATCGTTTTGGGGTAGATATCTATCTTAAGTAATGTTCTACATTTTTAATGAAATATTAATTTTCATTTAATTGCATTTGACAACCTCATTTACTGTATTCAATATTTTTGCGCTTAAAAAACATTATCATCAGCATGTTTTCACGGTACCAGTATTTAGTTCAAGCTCCTTTTATGTGTTATGTATAAACTTTACAAACGGTTCAAACGAATTAGAAACGAAACGAAATTGTAACCAATAAAGATATTTTGGTATGTTTTAAAAGTTAATTTGAAAATTAATAAAAAAATCGTGTGTGATGAAGTCAAATCACCATTTTGTTTTACTTTTTCTTTTTACCCCGTGGTTCAAACATTAGTGTTTTGAAATGATATGAAAATTATTAAAACATTTTGTGCGTAATGAAACCAAACCAAACTTTTGTTTTACTTCTTTATTTACTCCGAGGTTCAAACTCAGGTGTTTTGAAGTGTTTCGAAAATTAATAAAACTATTCGTGAGTAATGAATTGAAACCAACATTTCGTTTTACGTTTTCTTTTTACCCCGTGGTTCAAACTTTGGTGTTTTGAAATATTATGAAAATTATTAAAACATTTTGTGCGTAATGAATATTGGTATTGTAGTGAGTTTTCGTTGGCATTTCGAATGAAATAATTACAATATGAGTCGTCATTGCCAACCATATTATTTATTAAAATAGCAGCTTTCGATGTAGTCGTTTTTGTGGCTTCCATACAGCAGAAAACTGATAATGATGGCTAAGCCATCGAAAGCTGCTATTTTAATAAATAATATGGTTGGGAATGACGACTCATATAATTATTTCGTGCGTAATAAAGCCAAATCAAACTTTTATTTTACTTCTTAATTTACTCCGTGGTTCAAACTCAGGTGTTTTGAAATGTTTTGAAAATTAATAAAACTATTCGTGAGTAATGAATTCAAACCAACATTTCGTTTTACTTTTTCTTTTTACCCAGTGGATCAAACTTTGGTGTTTTGAAATATTCTGAAAATTTTTAAAACATTTCGTGCGTAATGAAGCCAAACCAAACTTTTGTTTTACTTCTTTGTTTACCGCGTGGTTGAACCGCCGGTGTTTGTAGGCGAGGCAGGTGATCGTGTCGTCGGTCGCAGCAGCTGTGTCGGTGGCGTCGCCGCCGCCGAGTGGCGAAGGCGGCACGAGACGTGAAGAGGCCGGCCGCTCCGTGTGTTTATTCTGTGCGCCGGCCATTTGGGTTCGCGAGCGACCGAGGCGCGCGGACCGCCCGCCGCACGTGACGGGGCCCAGCGGCGGGATCGACCTGCCGGCACTCGCGGGGCGCGCCGCGCTCGCTGACTTGCACTTCGAGGCCCTCGCCGGCGGTAGCCGCATGCGCCCGCTCTTGTTCAGAGGCCGGGGACGTGAAAATGGGGTTCCATTCAAGAGTCGAGTTGGGTGCAGACCTCTCTTCGAACGCTCAAGTTGTTTGGTGATATTTAAGTCGTGCCTGTCCGTAAGTTGACTCGAATATTTGGAGTGGTGGAGTAGTAACATTTCAAGATGTTAGCTTTCTATCGTTGAACTTGTATTCAGCTGTCAAAATGTCTTAAACGGAACGGTTTAACTTTGTAATGTAGATAATAACGGATTTTGGGTAAATACTTAAAATCAATTCCGTTGTTTCAAATTGTACAAGGGTAGTTTTCTTGCGTGTTCTCTGCAAGCACAACAAAATACATTTTGAAACATATTGAACCCCGTGTAGGTCTTCGTGTAATTGTTCTCGATCACATAACGAGGCTCGTGTGCCCATCGGGTCGCGTAAGGAGCAATACCGTTTCAATAACCGATGGTGCTGTAGAAATAGTACGATGTATTGGATTTTAGCAGTGGAAAAAAAGAGGAAGGACATATTAAGAATTCCAGTTTAAAAGGTATATTGCAGAGGTGAGCATTAAAGTGTCAGTAAAAATAAGATGAAAGAAGTAAATTTAAATGTTTTCTGATAAAGAATATCTCTTTAAGAGGATTCTTAATTAAACCTACTGACATTCTCAAACCATGCAATTCTTGACCTTGCTCTTGACATGAATGTGGCGACCTTGTATGTGAAACGAAGTGAAAGGGGAAACAACTTTCGCTGGGTTCTACAGACATTTTCTTCTTACGACTTCCTTGACCTGAATATTATTTATCGAGCTAAAACGCAATCGATATTCTGAAATTTTTCGTTAGTATGTTTCGATTTCATAATTTTGTATAACTTATATGTGAATCAAATATGGAAATTAAATACAGAATGTTTTTAAATAATTCAAAATTTTATTACTAATACGCACTGAATGTTTATTTTCTACAAATTTAATGTCCTCATACTGAAATATTCTTCACATTTATAATTCGTTATTTATTCTTATATTTTCGCCGCATTTATAAAATATAAGCTTGTTTATAAAATCTCAAAAATATATCTCAAATTGTCAATACAGAGATTTCCTCAACACCAACAAATGAAAGGATTGCCATAATATTTGACATTATCGCGTGAACCGTTTCTAACGCAAGCGTTCTCAAAGAAAATTATTGTCTCATCTAAAAGCAATTTAAGTTTACTTATTCCCTTTGTGCAGTTTTTTTGTAATAAAATTAAAGAATAATATCTCTTCGGGTTGTTTAAAACATTAATTTTGTACAACAACAGGAAACGGAAACCAAAGAAACGCATTTCTTAATTTCTTGCGGGATGCGATTTTGCAAATAAGTGACTCATGTACAGGGTCACTGGCATCTGTGGATGAATCAGTTCGCATTGAAATGTGTTTGTTAAATCGGCTAGATTGCAATTCTTTCGGTTCTGATTATTTCAAACCTCTTCCAGGTAATGAATTTACTTAAATAGCAGGGTTGACGACCTGACCCGTAGGGTTAGTAAAACATGCATATTTACGTAGGAACAAAAATGGAATAAATCTTTACTCTTGATTCCATGACTTAACAAACTTCTTATTTAGTAGAATTACACCCAGTTTATGAATATTAATTTTTCATTCCTACAAAATCCGCCAGTTCTTTCTCATTCTGTTTTTTCCGAGCCCTTGAAAATGTCGAAATGTCTTCCTGTGTTAAATGATTCCTTTCAATGCTTTCGTCAGATAATGCATTGTTTACTCACAGACCAAAATACATTTTCGAGAACAATTCATAAACGTGCACCTAACATGACAATAAAGAAAATCCGGGAATTCATATATTTGAAAAATATTAAGATTTTAGCAGTATTTGTGAAGTTATCCCCAAGTGTATTCATGTTTTTATCACTATTACACTTTTGTAATAGTAATAATAGCAATAGTAATAGTAATTTGTAATTTATCAGGCGTATTTATTTTTCTTGATTTGAAGTAATGATTTTTATGCGGTTGGGGTCAGAAATGCTCCCAAATAGATTGAACATTACACGTCTAAATCATAAGAAAAATTTTAAAAACGTATCCATTTCCGTTTTATTATATTAAGTTCTTATTTTTGAATGACAATCAGGCGTATATATCTATTGCGTGTCAGTAGCTCTGTATCAAAAATTCCCATGCTGCACTGGTAGACATCTCTGTATAGTTAGCATGCTAGAATGTTTTTCTGGAAATATTTTTCTTTGTTTTATAGTACGATATAGTAAATAAAACAAATAAATAGCATCGTTTTTTAATTAATAATTTCGAACAGCATCCGTGCATGAAATACATGTAAACTATTGGTAAAAACTTGTTGGGTCAAATCTGACCCCGAAGAGAGTCCACGTAAGAAGTGGAGAATCAGTCGAAGGGAAGCATAAAACTCTGAATCAGGCAAACACCACTTCGTGTACTGCTTCATTTCGCTTTGCACTCCTGGGCACTCCGGGTTTAACATCTGAAGAGATACAGCACGGCGGCAGTAGTAATGCGGCATCAATTACAAAACAATATTTACAGCTAGAGTAGTAATCTATAACATTATATTCGTAAACAGCATTTAAATTGACAATGGTCGTGTTTATTAATTTTTAATTAAAATTTAAATGAAAACAAAGTGAAAAATCCGCGCGATTACATAACTTTCTCTTCTTCCAAATATTTGAAAGGGGAGAAAGAAAAAAATAATGTTAACAATGGACAAAATAAACCTGAGCGCCCAAGGTCTCTCAAAGGGTCAGTCCTCATTTCGCTGAACAAAGGTTTGGGAAGAAGCAGGGAGGCCCGGTATTCACGGCGCATACGTTGACCGACTGTTCTGGAGCGAAATAGGAAATCCTAGGAGGCCATCGGGATCATCTTGGCGAGAGCCTGCTCGATGTAGGAACAGCGTTCGTTTCCATCGAACCCAACAAAATGATAATGGTACTATCAGTTATTATTTCATATGTTAACTTTTACGAAATTGTGATGATACGACTTTTTCATTTACAAATCAAAAAACGCGAGCACAAAACATTGATGTTCAAAAATCGGCTTTAATACGCCGATATTTAAAACATAGACGTTCATATAAAAAATTGATGTTTTTAAAATATCGATGTCACATCCCTAGTAGGGATGCGACGTCGATGTTTCGACAACAGAACATCAAAGTTTCTAATCATACATGTTCAAAATGAATGCATCGACATTAATAAAACATTGACCCAAAACGATACATGTTTTAAACATCGATGTTTATAAAAGTATATTAGTAAACGTTAATGTTTATGAAGGGAAGGAGAATATAATTTGACGGTAATTGTGTTTTTTATTTTTTTATTGAGATTTAAGAGACAAAACAGAGGTAAAAGATGACCGGGTCATTTACCAAAAGTTTTATTATCTGATTGGATAATTAAAAAATATAAGCACTTTATTTATCGACAAAATGACGATTTTAATTATTTTTCAATCCTGATCACTTTGGTCTGGAGAGTATTCAATTTTTAGATATCTGAATATTATTACTGTTTTTATAATGATAATTTAATTCTTTAAAAAGTTAAAAAGAAATACATGTAAACACATCGAATCAGCGACTTAAAGAAATCAATGTTAAATATTTACATGGTTTTATAAGAGCATGGATGTTCTGAAAACATGTGATGAACTATAACATTTTTGTTCTTGGCATACTTGTAGCTTTTATATTTGTATATACAATTGGATAATGAGAGGGGTCGCTGATGACCTTGACGTTATAAAGCGACCATAAATAAGTCAATTTAAAAAATACAAACAGGTATTTTAAAACTATATTTTTCATAAAAAGAAAGTATAGAATATAACAAAAAATTAAAACAACCAAAGCTCTTAAATTTCTTTCTTTATACAAAAATTCTCGCGCCCCCTTCTACCGGCGCTGCGCCCCCGACAGCGAAGGCGGCGTCGGCAGCGTCTCGGCGGTGACAGTGGCCCTGGCGCGGTGCGAGTCGCGAGGCGCGGGCCGTCGGCGGCCACTGGGCCCCGGGGTCGTCGACCCCCGCTGCCCCAGTGCGCCGCGGGCGCCGCCCGGGAACTGGGACAGCGCCCTCCCATTGGCCGCCGCCGCCGGTGACGTACCTCGCGCGCGCGCGCCCGCCGGGTTGCCGACCGCGCAGGGGCGCCTGCCATCGCCACGCCGCCTGGCTAAAAATAAATGGAAATTAATTAGACAGGTTATTTAAAAAAAATACATCCAAGTAGTCGACTCTTATCCTCTCAAGTCCTGACGAGTTATTGTATTATTCAATTATATATTATATCTTTGGAATAATATTTTGTGTCTCTACACTGGCGTGAACAATTGAAAATGCGTATTCTGGAACGTAAAGCAATTTTTGCCGAAGATTCATTTTAATTATTTTTTCCTCTTTCTCTATATATTGTGGTGGTGGCTTTCAGTTTTCATCCCCCCCCCCATTACCTACACATTGTCGTTGTGTCCGAAGCGATCCCAACGCCGCCTTCACAGTCCCGCTGTTACTCAGGAAGTATTCGGACCTGTTTATCAACAATATATTATGCTGGTTCATCATTGGTCATCGAGCATTCATTAAATCTCATTGGAGAAACTGGCCCTAAAACTATTCCTTCGTGTTTCATGCTATTTATTCAGCTGGTTCGAATCTTCTTCAGCATCCTAGGTTGAATCCAGACGTTCGTGAACTCTGGCACTTCAGCTGCGCGTCGCCCCCCCCCCCCCCACTTGCGCAAACGCAGCCAGCGCTGTTCGGCCACTGGCCTAAACCCAACACTTGTTTGTGTCCACAGCTTCAATCGCGGACTCGCCACCGCACACTGGCTCAGCCGGTTTCGTCATTGATGCAGCCTCAGCCACTGTGCGCGTCGCTCCGTCTCCACCGGCGCAGCCGCTCCCCCCCCCCCCCCCCCGCGCGGTTTCGCCTTCCGCGAGCCACCGCCACCGCCGCCACCATCGCCACCGCCACCGCCACCGCCACCGCCGCCTCCCTCGCCGCCGAGGACGGGGAACGACCCCGCGCAGCCGCGCCGCGCCGCGCGGATGTGGGATTCGTAACATTTTAGTGGTTTGTTTGGAGAGGAAAAAGTGTGCACATGCCAGCTCGTCCGTCGTGCCGTCTCCGGACACGTGTTAGCGAAGCCGTTAACGCGACTATTTGTAGGACCGCAAATTTGTCTGCAGGTTGCACGTTGAGAGCTAGTTGCACAACTGGAGATGCTTGTTGCGATGGACAGTGGTGAGAAGCAGAATGAAAATTATGCTGCGTTTACTTGTGGCGATATGGATTGTGTTTTATTGATATGCTGAATGTAAAATTTGGTTTTCTTACATTTCTTATTCACAAACGTTGATATACAAATATGTATGGTTGTGGGTATGCATGATTATGAGAGTGTTTGTTGCATAATGTATTTTGAAACTCAGAGATTACCCTTAAATTTTGTAAGAAACGATTCGGAAGCCGAGAGACAACATAAGGGGATACGTTATTCCAAAATGCTATTCTAATTTAGATACACAGTCAAGTGTTCTAAGTGCATCTCGCCAACATATTGGAATGTGGGGACGAGAAGAAACAGGCAGAACGGTGGATCATGCGGGTAGACTGTGCGGAGCGGTCTGATGATGCAGGGCGAACTGAATGTTAAGAGCTGGAAAAATATGCTGAGAGGACGGAGTACACGGAGTGGGCCGACTATACAGAGTGGGCAGATAATTTACCAGTAAACCATCATTACAATGTGTTTTCTGTTGTTAAAACTTCTTGGAATACAGAGACAGCTACTTCCTAGTCTTCTTTATAAAAAAAGGTATTAATTTCGCTCAAAAAGTCAAATACCATTATTTTCATCTGAACGGTCCATGTCTTTCTAAAGCATAAATCGATTCACGAATTGAATATATAAATAAAATCTTCAAAGATGCTGATGGAAGTCATTGATTTACTTAGAAATAGGGTGGGGAGACTTGAAACGCGGCGGCTAACTTCCTCTCACAAGTCTTCATAAATGGAGGTCTATGAACATTTTAGCAGAATAATATAATTACACTGCAACGTGTACTTTCTAATTCTGAACAAGGTGACGACTCGACGAGTTTGCTTATAAGAATATTTCACACTAAATTAATTTCAAAATTCTGCGAGTAATAGTAAAACATTTTCTTCTTTTACGCGATCACTTCGATTGATATTATATTTTTTAACTAATTTCCAGTTTGTTCCGGCGACTAAAAGTATAGCGTTATGGTTATCACAATCATCGCCTACTACTGGGCCCTGGTTTATAACCCGCCAAACCATGTGAAATTTGTGGTAGGCAGCAAGCTCTGCAACTTTTTTTGAGATGTTATATTTCATTCCATCATTGCTCCATTAGCATTTACCTATCCATCAGAATCCTCATCGACTAGTCATGTGCGAATTACCACATAATTTTAAGGGCACTTCAGTAAATAAAAAGCATACACGACAAAACATTTCCTTATTTGTTCTGCTCATCAGACGTAGACGTCTTGGTCGACTTTCACTGCGGGTTGCCGCCGACAAGGGGCCACGAGAAGTGCTGATCAGACGCGGTTCAGAACCGCGAGTAACTTGACTCTTGGCCCTCGCAGGACTAGATACTCCATCAGTCAAATCACAAAAGGCGGCTTTTTGGAACATAAAATGTAAATGTGAAAGTGAAAGGAATAATAATTCGCAGAATGAAACAATTTAATGGTTCACAACCAGGGAAGATACAAAGAATTCGTTATAAATTTATATTTAATAAAGATGCGACATTTGAACTTCAATGTCACAATAAGACACATATAGACAACCTACTTTAAATTCTTTCACAGTCAGTCTTTATGTGCTCAGTCAGTTCTCTTAGGTAGTGCGCAACATTTTAGTCTTTTTGCAACAAGATGTAGCTAACTTCGCTACCTAAGTTCTTAGGGATTATACGTTTCTGATATACAAATATGTCTCAAAAGATCTGTAATTACTGGAAGAGTAAAATGAATGGTAGCAGGTTTTTCCACACTAGCTGGACAGCTAGATCGAATTCAGACGCTGCCTGGCGGAGAATTCCAGCGGCCGGCTCTTCTTATAGGTAGTTTTCCGTGGTTTCTTCTATAAACTCCTGGAGAATGCCGGAGCGGTACCTGAACAAACAGGCCACAGACCGTGCTCGATCTTTCTTTCCTCTTCCCTTACCCTCTCTTCCTCTTCCCTCTTCACACACACATCCACCACATTACCACATACGTAGGGAGACCAGTCGGAGGCTGTCGCAGACCAGTCGGCGGTGACCTGCTGGTTGGAGATGCCTGGCTGGGGAAAACCCCACGAGCCGACTTGGACTATATAAGTTGATATATAAGGCATAAATCACATTGATCCTTAAAATCCAACAAAACAATAATTTTTTAAATTAAATCTACAATAATTTGTCAATATTGATAATTCAAAACCAATTCAACCACCAATAAAACTAACAATCAACGCCAAAATCCTCATATAAAATGGTAAACAAATTAAATTAGGAGTATTAAATATTAATCAAGATAATAATTAACCACCAATTACAGATATAAATATTAATATAAATATAGGACTAATAAATCCATAACTTTCATCTCCTAAGCATTGTAATCTCTTAAAATTAAATTCACCCACCATTACATAATAAAGCAACCGAAAAGTATAACAAACAGTTAATCCAGTAGAAAGAAAAAACAATACAAAAATTAATAAATTAAAATTTCTTATGAATCTTAACTCCAAAATTAAATCCTTTGAATAAAAACCAGATAAAAAAGTCATACCACATAAAGCCAAATTTGAAATTATAAAACAAATAGAAGTTAAAGGCATCTGATTTACAATTCCACCCATTCCACGAATATCTTCAAGATCATTTATCCCATGAATAACAACGCCCGCACATATAAACAATAAAGCCTTAAATAACGCATGAGTTAGTAAATAAAAAAAGCCAAATCATAATAACCCAACCCAATAGTTCTTATTATTAAGCCCCACGAGCCGACTTGGAAGCCAGCGCCGGATGTCGAATTCTACTGAGGGAACCACCTCCCAAGATAAAAACATGCGCTACACTTACGGAACTTAGCAGGTGACGTCCCTGGAATCGCGATTCAATCAATTCTCTTCTACATGCTTTATCCATCACGAGGAACATTATTACTGTGCCCGATTTTCGACCGACACAAGCCAGACGTCTGAGCCTGATTTGTTCATGTTTTCGGCCCTTTAGTAGCCACATTTTTGCCACATGTTTCATCTCTTTCCGTACTGACAGAGGCAGTAAATAGGACATGAAAAACATAGGATGCCCAGGGGCAGTACCCGGTATTTGAATGGCTGTATTTTTCGAGCCGTATGCTAATATCTGCCCCGAGAAGTTGGCAACGATTCATGTCGCCCCACTTCACACCCCTTCCTGTCTCTCCGCGTGTGGAGGCGGCGGCCCACGCCTCGAGTGAATGATGTGTCTTCCCACTCCAGCGGTCAAGTATTGTGGCGAGAAACCGCGATGAAACGTCAAGAGTTGTCCGCAGGGGCTATTGTTGCAGGAATCTTTATTAGTAAAGCTGAATTAGAGGGACAGACGTGCGAACCTATATACTTTTTGTGTTGTCACAGCTGTGCTCGAAGTTGCATATGTAGTAGGTATTCCTTGTACACGCACATTTTAGCATTATAAAGCCACGGAAGCTAAATATAAATGGCTGGAAACATGTTGCTGAAAATTACGATTTCTGCCAACGTATGTACTTGTACCTCCATTAAAAATATTGCATGAGCATATTCGCCTTTCACTTTTCTCCTAAATATCGTGGAGTTATAGTTACGACCCAAGAAATGCATTTTCAGCAAATACAACGCTTACATGTGTTGGCTATTTCACCGGGATGATAAATTAAAATTAGAAATATAAAGAGAATATGTGATAAATTGCTTCAAATAGCCTTGACTTCCCTGTTGTTATGCTGATAATACTAATACGGTGGTGCTTACTGGAAGGTGATAACGTTTTACTAAAATGTATAGTTTATATTAAGAACGAACGAGAACTTGTATTGTTTCTGAAATGTTAAGTTGAAAAATATAGGCAAAGGCCAGGGTACGAATGTCGTAAATTATTTATTACATACAATGGGATTAATTATAAAATTTTGAAAAATAATAGTGAGTAATTCGACAAATATGTCAAAATTGCAGTAAAGATTTAGAAACACACTTATTAAGTTTTATGACTGTGTTTGAATGTTTGTAGAATCTGGGCCATTGGCGTTGAAGTGTTCCTTCTCACGACTTACAACTCCTACAACTTCAGAAAAGTTTTCAGGAGCAGTGGCGATGAGTGGGCGATTAAATCATAATCAAATGTGATGTGAATTTTCCTAATAAGAAATTTGTTGTGTTTTTCTTGCAATTTATGTTTTATAGGATTATTTAAATACATTTTCTTATCTAAAACTTATTTTTCGTGAAATATCTCAATACGACTACAGTTGTGGAGACTCACAAAAGCATGTTTTCCAAAACCAAGAAAGGATGAGATCATTTATATTTTGTTTTAACAAACAATATTATTCTTCCGATTTGATTTTATCTAGTGGAATTTCTTGGAATATGTTGTTGATTGGAATTTAAATATAATGTTGATTGATTGATCCATGAATCATGATTAGACATTTAAAAAAATCTGTATATATCTACAGGAGTTTCTCAGATCTCATGACATCGAATAGAAAATTGTGTTTATTAATGTTCTCTGGGCACATTAATTTTGTGTTTCCAGGTTATGGAATCTTTTTTACGCGTAACAGTAAAATCAACTCTTCGCATCCTGAGTTTTAAAGGATATTTCATCCCTTTAAACAATTTTATTGCTAAAGTCAAAAAGCATATGAGTTTTATTTGTTCATCGTAAAATTAATCAGTATAGGAGAGTGTCACATTGGGCAATTGATTTGAGGGGTACTAAGTATTGTCCAATACACAAAATGTTTCATTTATTTTTTTACTTAAATTCGTTAAAAGTCATGAATAATTTATCTATTTTATGCATCGAACATCGTTTTATGATTCATAGACGATAGTGTACTGATTCATTGTAAGGTATTACGTAATGCGAGTCAGTAATAACGAATAATTAAGATGTAATGCCAGCACGCATTTCTTAATTCTGCGTCACAAGTTATTTTGCCAAGTCACTTTTCCCTTTTTAAATTTCGTGGAAAACATACTGAATAGATCGCCGCAGACCCTGACCTTCTCCGCGAAAATGGACCGTATCGCCATTTCCTCCTCCTCCGCCGCCGCAGCGAGCGAAGAAAGCGAGGGAAATTCCGAGTCGTGACGCCCTGCTGCTGCAATCTGCAGCTCGGATCGCCCCAGTGCGAGCGCAACGCCCACTTACTCAGGTGGCCATTCGCCCATTCGCCCACTCGCCCACGCGGTAACTGTTGGCTGCGGTTAGAAAGCACGCACGCACCACTTGGGAGTGGTGGTCTCCGGAAGGTCAGGGCCCCTCCTCGCTCGCTCTGGGCCGACTAAGACCGCTCAGTGACGACACTAGCTACATAGCTATTTTGTAGGTCGAATTCAGCCACTGCCAAGAGCAGAGCAGGATTCTAGCAGACAGAGGCTGTGTTCGGTAATTTCCTTGGTTTCTGCGTTCAATACCAGGCGTGTGCCGGATCGGTACCCTAAGAAACGGGTCAGGGACCGCGCGTGATTTTTTTCCTTCCGCTTCCATACCGTACTATCCTCTCCCCTTACTCACACTTACACGCACTACCGTACCACACATGTCGGGGGCTTAGAGCTCTTCCCAACTGGGGCGGAGCCCTGATGGGGAAGTCAGCTGATGGGTGAAATGTCCCCCAAGTCACGGACTCTCTCCAGCGGGTGAGGAATACTGACACCTTGAGACAAAAAAATCACTACACTAATGTTATAAATGCCCATGGCAGTTCACACGCCCGGAAACATCAATCAATCAACCAATCAATCAAACAACCAAGACACACTTCGGGTGGTGAATATGTTATATATATTGCAGTAAAAGAAAAACATTATAATAATATTTAAAATAAATTTTCTTGCTATTGCGCAAAGCAAACGCAGTGAGCCTGTGAGGAATATTTTGTTTCATTTAGCTGTAAATAACTCATTAACATTGTATTACAAATATGTTGTGTTTACATTTTTGCCAGCATTTTCAAGAAAAATAAAGAAAAACAGCATTTGCTCTCCTGTTTTTACTCATTGACAGGCAGTACACATTAAAATATTTTAAATTAATACTGGCACTTTGATGTTTGCATTTATAGTGTTAAAGAAATTTGAGATATATGATTCAATTCTACAATGTGACAAACAAGAAACCAGATGATGTCAATCATTTTATCAGAAATATGCGGAGACACAAATGGTACAGAGTCAAAGGTTTTATTTATATATACAATTTTCTTCTTTTCTTTTGATTTTTCAAAACCCACAAAAGTTATTTTTTAATTATCTTACACGTCGATAATATTTAAATTACGGGTATTTTTTGTACATTATTACATTTCCGAGAACAAGTGCTTCAAATTATTTCTCATGAAGTTTCTTAAAAGCATAAAGATTTTTGAGAAAATGATTGCAAAATGGCCCAAATTTTCAGAAACACTCGAACGTCATTTTCTAAACCATGTCAACAAATTTTTCAGTGAAATTTTTCATATAGGAGGATATTCTATATTATTGGTCTTCTGTTATATTCTAAAACCCATATTTCAATTCTGCTAATAAGGGACCAACAAATTGAGAAATGTTAAAAACAATTATCTTTTAGCGTCGAAGGTCACATCTGGGAAAAGGGGGGGGGCATTACTGAAAAGCTAGCCTATGCTAAAGGGTTAGAAAACTAACTACAGCGATATGCGTGCCGTTCGTTAGTACCTCTAGTTGAACATGCAGCGATGGAAGAGGAAAATTATTTCTAAAAACTATTTCCTATTAGAATTAGAATTTTGTAGTATTAACCTCATCTCAAACATAAAGTGGGATTTAAAAATCTCGAATTATCCAGAGTTCTCGAGAATATTTTGACTGCGTAAAATGATTTTGAAAAGGAAATCAGTAGTTTCCCGTGGCCTTCACCTTGGTATTTTCTTATTCTTGGAAACAAAACAGTTCAGCATTAAGCAATAATCGGAGGTGGACTCAAAGGAGTCTGTATTGGAACATTCTTCCTTCATAATTGCTTGAGTAAGAAGCATTGTAACTGTTCCAAAAAACACATGTTAAAATTATAACCCTTTTGTCAAGCTTCGTGCTGATTATTTAAGAATCTGCCCTTGGTTGCGTTTTGGAACTACTGAAAGGCTGTCGACCCCTGCTCTAAATGATGTAACCTTCAGTTCTTGAGAATGTTTTTAAAGCACTTGTCCAAGGACTGTAACTTGCGCTGTGATATTTTTCCGGGAAGTCAGACGCCGTAATATTAAGCAATAATTTGAATGGCTACCTGCATACACACACACTTGCATCAGGAAGAGCAATACTGCTGTTTGTATTTAAGAGTATTTTGCTGTTACTCGAAGTTATTGTGACAAATAGGGACATTACCTTATTTTATGCAACATGCTGTTGTTGACATTTTCGCAAGAATTATCTCTGGTTGTTTGGGTATTTGTATTACTATTAATCATATGTTACGTAGAAGATGCATTTTTATTTTATCGCATACTACATACGTATAACAGAGTATAACATTGTAAAGCTGCCACAAAAAACTGCAACTTTTCGAAATAAAAACACGTAATGTGGTGTTCCAATACCGAAAATCTTCTTCCAATATGTAGTAAATTACGCCCTCTAACAGTCAGAATCTACGTTTTATGTATTCTTGTTACCGAAAAAATTGGCGAACTGCAAGAAGGCTGTCCGTGTGTCTATCTATGAAACAAAGCTAATTGCTAAAACGAAGACGGCATTTTCATAAAACAATCATATTCCCCGATAGATCTAGCTGATGTCGAGGCCCCTTAAATTTAAAACTCTTTCGATGGGTTACTTTATAAGAACCCTCCACATTAATTTTCAAAGTTTCTCAAAAATTGCTTCAATTAAAAAAGCGATGGGAAAAACGCCTATAAAAATGACACATGTCTTATTTTATTTGCATTATCTTAAGTTACGAAAAAATTGCGAAAGTTCAAAATTGTTTCGACGTTCTCTACGACTACAATATTGTAATAATTTTCTTTCTCGAGCAGTCAAACTAATATGCAGGATGAGAAAATAGTTTTTACATTGTCAATTTGCTCTGAATGCTTTGAAGGAGACATTGTCACACAGAAGTAATTTTTTTAAAAAGAAGACTATTTTGTTTCGTTCGGTCACTTGACGACATGTCAAACCTTACTACAGAATCCAATATTCAGCAGGTTTATACCGATTCTGAATAGCAGTTGAGTGACTCTTGATGAAGTGGTATACCATATGCGTGTTGGTTAGGATCTGCAAATGAGAACGCCAAGACGGGTGGTCGAAAGATGTTCCTTTGTTTGCAAGGCAACACGCTCATCCACACTCCGCTACCCAGACTATTAAAAATCTGTTTTCGAGAGGTCACAACATCTCGGATACAGTTTCGTTCTTGACACGTCTAATTACCATTTGGATGATCCACTTAAAGATGCTTCAAGAGGCTGGAGATTTACCTCCGACCTACAGAAGAGCAACCAATGAGTAATATATGGCTTAATGAGGAGTTGAAACTCCTTTTTTAGGGTAAAGGAAAGATAAGGCTGGACGAAGTGCACTGTAATCACTTTACATCTCATTGTAAATTTTGTTTTGTTGTAATTATTTATAAATATTGAGAGTACATATGAATTGGCTTAGTCCGAGTAAAATACGTTGTGAAATTATTATTCATACAAATATTTGAAAAATCGGGTTTCGGATAGTAAAAAGATATTGTAAACAAACTGACATTTCTTTTGAATTAAAAACCGCGAGAAATCGTTATATGTTCACAGTATGTTACCCGGAAACTGATCCATGGTTCGTTCAGGCCAGAAAACGATGGTTCGTTCAGGCCATGATCGATGGTTCGTTCAGGACAGAAAACGATTTTTTGAAAAGTTCTAAAACAATTATCGAAAAGAAATTAGCATCGCTGAAGACTGTATTCCTGTGGAAAATATTTTCTTCATCCAGCCACATGGGCTGAAGCGCAAGCTATTAATACCTCAAAGTGCCAGTTCAGTGCACGTTGTTGGAGATCAGGGATATATGTCATGAGTGATTTCATCGTTTCAATGTCTTCCTTAAAAATGTAAGAATTGGTAGATTTTATGTCGAAAAGGAGATGAGAATATGTATGCATGTGAATAGGTCATCAAACGGACGTAAAAGAACAAGCCATAAATACCGAATATCAAAGTGCTTGCGTTGTTTCCTTTTGACATTCTTTTTACTGAATTTGTAAGAGACTCGTGCAGGGAAATAATATTTCTTAAAAATGAAATTTTAAAGTGTACTTTTCTTGGATTCTAAGCTACGTAAGTACGTTGATGTCATACAATCATTTTCTAGTTGGCGGAATGACAAAAATGAAGAGAGTAAGAAGGCTCAAATACAAGTTAACTGTACAAAACTGGTTTAGGTGCCTCTGATCATCAACTAAAATTTCTGAAGTGCCTCGGACCCAGAGGTCCTAGGGTTCCAGTCACGACGGTGGCAGGATTTTTGACACTATAGCTGCATAGCTAGGTCGCATTCAGTCGCTATCAAGAGGAGTATTCTATCGGACGGCAGCTTTGATTGGTAATTTTCAGGGTTTCTCCGATCAACATCGATGACTGAATATTCAACAACCAAGTCAATTTCAGTTCCCGTATATGCTACCATTGACGAATCAAATATCAACACGTAACAAAAGTATGCTGTAGTTGAAGTACAATTAGAATGAGAGAATTTAAGAGCGTCTTAAGGCTGGAATCATCAACATGTTATGTGTATTTTTAATTTGGTCGAACACATTTATTTCTTCCTCGCTGTGAACATGACATTGCGTTCGTAGAATTTAAACCCTTAGGAAATCCAAGACTGAGCGAACCTTGGGAGCCTTCCGTTTGTGAAGAGAAAATTCTCAAACATTTTAAAAATTTAAATTGTACTTCAAAACAAGATATTTGTGATTTTATTTTTTTTTTCTTCTTCTTCTTCTTCTTCTTCTTCTTCTTCTTCTTCTTCTTCTTCTTCTTATTATTATTATTATTATTATTATTATTATTATTATTATTATTATTATTATTATTATTAATTACCATTTGTAAAAATAATTCTTCAGACGTCGGCAGTTATAAAATTTGTCTCCAGTAAAAACGTAATACTACTGAAAAAGTCATTAATGAATCTTTATATGTTTTATTGTGAGAATGTTTATGCAATGAAATATGCAGATTGGGAGTATTTACAAATAGTTACTATCATGAGTTCAATTAAACCCTTTATTTTTTTAAATATCTCGCTTCCCTTTCAACATTCTCTCAGTTCCAAGGAATATATTAAATCCTGTTATCTTGTTTATTTAATTGTAATGATTTCTTGACCTTTATAAAAGCAGACACAAATATTTTTATCACTTTTAAAGTTTAGACGCTGAAGTTAGGGTCATTTTCAAAAAGCTAGGGCCCAGGTTTGTTGAAAGCTCTTAGAAAAGCTATCATTTAGTATCTTTTTAAAAATGATTACATAACTACTTTATAAAAAACTAGTTTTTTTATAAAAAATTCTAAATGCTTGTTCAAGAAGTGTTTTCTTTATGGACTCTAACACCTGGACACTAGATCTTTGGAAAATACCCCAACCAGGGTCGAAAGAAATACATTCATAAAGCAATATTTTAATGATTGTTTTTATTAAGGTCTGGAAACCGTCACAATTCTCTCAATGGGGGTTGAACGACCATCTTCCCGTGGGGCAGAGTGTGTCCCCTCCCGGAAGCCGCCTCGGCAGCGCGTGGGCGGGCGGCGAGCGGGGCGTTCGAGCGTCAGCGCCTCTCGCGCCGGGGGTCGAGCCCGGGGCCACCACCCGCCACCCGCCGCGGCCAAGGCCAGCGCCGACCCCCGCCGCGCCCGCCGCGCAGCCGCCACCGCAGGTATTTGCGCCGCTGACACAAACATCCGCGCGCGGCGCTCTCTCTCTCGCGTGCGCGCGCACGTGACGCTCACGCACACAGACGCACGTCCCGCCCCGCCCCGCCCCGCCCCGCCCCGCCCAGCCCAGCCCAGCCCAATGACCGCCGGCTGGCACAGTGCGCTTCCTGCGACTAGAATGACCCTTCAGACACACTCGTGGACTGCTGTGTCATCGCTCACGCTTGCCATTCACCCTGCCCAATGTGTCACTCACGCCGACTTCCTAGTCCATTACGTCCACCCTAACTTGTATCCCATCACCCTGTCCCTTTCGCCCACCTTTCCCAACCTAACAGTCTTGCCCAACCTACCCACTCTGCCCAAACTGCCCTTCTTAACGTGCTCACCCTGCTCACCCCGCTCACCCCGCCAAACTTGTCCACCCGCAAAACCACGTTCTGCCCGTTCTACCTGTCATCCCTGGCCTCCCCGCCCAACCCTGTTCTAGCCGCTCAACCTGCCAACCCTCCCTCCCCCACCTATCTCTGCCCTCATGGCCATACTGCCAAGCAAACCTTGTCCAATCTTGAACACACTGAAAGCCCTTCCCAACCTACGAACCCTGACCTACCCGCCCAACCTCACCCTCCCCACCCAACAGGACCCTCCCAACGAACTTCACACTTTCCCAGCCCTCCTCGCTCCATCTGGCCATTTCACCGTGTCTCAACATCGCCCTTCCTACTCACCCACCCTTTCACCCCGTCTCAACATCGCCCTTCCTACTCACCCACCCTTTCACCCCGTCTCTCCACACGCGTCTCTCACGCCACACATCCCTCCCGTGGGCGTTCCATTCCCCCGCCCTCGCCCGCACGCGCCCATTTGCTCGTCCGCCCGCCCACCCGCTCGGGTCGTTTGCCGGTTGTCAACCTCTGCGCAGAGACAGGCGCAAGAGGCGGCGGTGGCGGCGGCGGCGGCGGCGGCGGCGGCGGCGGTTGCTTCTACGATTAGCAAGCGGTGGGCGCAGCCGACGGCGGCGGCGGTTCAGCGGGGAACAGTTACACAGTGTCAGTAGGAGCAGCGCAAACACGGAACACCTTCCCTTACCTCCCCTTTGCCGGCAGTCGGTAACACACCTCTAACACACAGGCGGCGCGACGCGGATGGGCGGGGCGGGGCGGGGCGGAGCGGGGCGGAGCGGGGCGGCTCGGCTCATAAAAAGACGGACGTTTTAACTGCGCATAATGGCGCTTCTTAGAAGCGGCGGCGCGTGACCCAAGTGGCAAACACGACGGCGGAGGTGGTGGCGGCGGCGGCGGCGGCGACGGGCCGCGCGTCGAGCCCCGCTCGCACTAGGGCAGTCGGCCCGCGCGACGCCCTCGGCCTTGCGGCTAGGCGCGGCGGTCGAGGTGCCGGCCCACACCGCCCAGACGCCTGCTCTGCCACGGGAAGGGGGATGCGAGGGGATGGGGGTGGAGAGGAACACGTGTTACCGGGCGAACAGCGCCCCTTCCTGGCGGGTCTAGTTTTTGGGATTTCTGGGTTTCGAGTTGAGTTTTTTCTTTTTTCATTTAGGCGTATTTCTCTTTCTTTTTAATCAGATGGACGTTTAATCATTTTTTAATTAAAATTGATAAGAAAGTAAATATGAAGAATATGTAAATTATTATATTTTCATTTATGTAAATATGGTGATTTAGGAATTTTACTGAAATTGTAATTACGAAAACTTAGCGTTTACGTAAACATGGTGATTTAGAAAATTCATCTAGCTAAAGATTTAGAAAATACGATTTAGGACAAAGATTTATATTTAGAAAATACTTCATTTCGTAGATATAACAGAAAGTGTTACAGTAATCAAGAAACATATTTCATTAACGGAGTTTCTTCATTTTTTTCCGTTCCTTCCTTTAATTAAAAAAATATTATTATCAATTTCAAATGTAGTCAAAATAGTTGTCAGTAGTTTAATTTAAGAAGCAACAGAAAAGCCATATTCTCGTTTGATTTAATGTTAGTTGAATAATACAGATTTGAAGAAAACACAATTCACTTTTAGGTTGCATACAATTATAATAATATAAAACGTTCATACATAAACGCTAGGCAAATGTTTTTTGAAAATTTAATGTACGAATATGTGCACATTGTAGATTCAAACACAAATGCAAGCCGTGACAATAGGATAGGATGCAGTATTGCGAATTCATTTCTCACGGCAGACCATGATAATCAACATGTCTCTGCTATTTCTCTTCTTCAAATAATTTCAGAATAACAAGCAAAATGACATGTTAACTTACTCCATACTTATTTTTTTTTACGACTGCAAGTTGTTTAATACCGCTTGCATTAATCCTTGTGACGCAAGGTTTATTTGTAATGTCGAAATAATAGTACCAGGTTCATAGAAGTGGCTAGAAAGTTACTGTGAAGTCTTCTTGTTAACTGTAATTGGACCGTATACACTCTCTGCTTCGAAAACATAAGTCTCATGCTTAATGATAACCAGGAAGTGACGAACTCATCATACGTAGAGGTGTCTTCAAGTTCTAATGAAAGACACACGGTGACTAATGAAAGACACACGGTGAATATTGTCCTCTTATTCGAAACATAAAACGGAAAAATAACAAATGAATAAACCTACCTTTGAAAATAAAGTATTGATTGTAGAAATTATGAAATTCGACAGGAGCTAATTAAGTCCCATTGAGCTCTTAAAAAAACACATTATGAAACTTAAACTAGAAGCACAGAGAGTTACAATTTCACACATAGATGTAAGAGGAAACTTGTAATGCTATGCTCTCGTATTCAAGAAATATCTTGATGTCATTATGGTTCACGATGAAATCTCGTGTATTTATTGCTCCATAAAAAGGTGTCTGATAAAAACCCCGCCGTAATTAAATCTTCTTGGACTTCCATAATCAGAGTCCATGTTTTCTTACGCACAGAAGGTCGCGAACAAAAACAAAAGAAGTAATTTCTTGGGGCTGTAACTGATGACAAACACTCAAGTGAAAATGAATTGTTAACGAAAAGCGTTCTCAGAGTTGCAAATCGGAAACAAATTGTCACCAATAGAACCCATAGTCAGAGGCGATTTCGTAGATGTAATCAACAAAGTACTTGCGTTGTACCCGCTTCAACTAAAGTCACTTGTGGACGTCTCTTATCGTTTAATACGCCATCCGGTGTACTCGGGAAAACCGCGGTACGCACAGTGCGTAAGTCCCAATTCGGAGCACGCACTGTTCCGCATCGGCAGGCAGCATGCGTGATCTGCGTGCGGAGGAAAGTTATGCGGATGGGCCTTTTGAACTGGCGTCTTGGTTATTTCATTCACTGGAAGTTGTGCTAATGGAAATTCCGTTGCTCTCTGGCACTACTTCGACTTTATCATTCGATATGTTATTTTATTTTATTTTAACTGTTTTGTTGTGTAACTTCTGACTTTGAGTTGTGTAAAAGTGTAATGTACGCGAACATAAAAAACGTGATTCCATGAAGTTTCAAGGCTACGATTTCATTAGTTCTAATAAGTAACGGAATTGTAATAATGAATTAACAATTTTGAGGCTTATTAAGTACAAATTTCTTGCACACATCACTCACTAAATATTCCTCCGCGCTTCGTATTGTTGTGCTTCAAAACTTACGGTTCGAATGAAGCCCTGTCACGTGATTTATGTGCGTGCGTTTGTACGTGATTGTACAAGGGTTCATTAAAACACAAACAAGAGCTTAAAACCCCTGCTAGTTAGAGGCTCTCAGTAATGTTATTAGAGTTTATAATATATATTAGTTATATTAGTTTACAATTTTTAGGTTATATTAGTTTATAATTTTTTTATTTGTTTAATATTTTTAAATGGCAAATATTATAATTTGTTTTCGTATTAATTTTGTGTACATATGTTGAATATTTCATTATTATTATTATTATTATTATTATTATTATTATTATTATTATAAGGCTCTAGTTTAGACAAACTTAAGACCCCCTTCAGAAATTAATCGGTTCCTGTGTGTGTGTGTGTGTGTGTGTATGATGTAACTGAAAACGTTTGTCCGTTGCAACTGAATGATGGAACTGAAACGTCAGCCCAGGCGAAAATTCGCCCATGGCAGCGCCATCCCATGAACGTAATGTTCGCCTGCCGATGGCGCCGCACCTGGAGCGCGGGTGGGCGGCCCGCCGGGAGGACGCGCGGGCATAGCTTTCCATAAATCCATACGCGCTCCTGCACTCAGTAAACAACGTAGGTCGTGCACCCGCCTTACGTAAGGCTGGCGGCCGCGCCGAGCCGCGCCGAGCCGCAGGCGACCGTTCGCCCAGCCAAGCGCTTCCGGGGCTCTTTCGCGGGAAGAAGACATTTTACATTTCATTGGCCGCCATTTCGAGAGTCGTGGATGGGGTTCTGTGACGCGAATATTTTTCAATTAAGAAACAAAAGGTGACTTCGCGAAGACGTTCCTTTGCGAGAGGGCGTCCGTGCTTGATTAATGCGCTCATGAAGATGATTTTAAAAGATTTTTTGTATCTCATGAGTTTTAACGAAACTTTTTTTTCTTAGGCAATACAGGAGGAGTGTTTTAAGCTTAAAAAGTGCAGCATCATTGCAATCCAAACTAATTCTTGGATTTATATTCTGCGTTCACAAGTACGTCTGAACAAATATTGATTAACCGAATATTCTTAGTCAAGGTCACTCTCTAAATTCGCAGGATTATTGCAAATTGTTAATTAATTAAAGTAAAAAATCAGAACAAACTACAAGGACAAGTATAAAACACTACCTTACTTCACACGTAATCCAGTGAAGTAAAAATTTGAAGCAGGGTTAGTTGTATAAAGTGCACTGTCATTTGAGGATTGCAAGCAGTCGCTTGTGAACTGTAACAAATGTCATGTGTTTCATAATTCGTTTTATTTCCGCAATGATTTTGGTTTTCCGAGATGGAGTTCAGAATGAATTATTTTCTTCCTGAACATCCCAAACTCTTGAATAGTACGGACGTTCCAATAATTTGTGATGGTTTTGATGCCTGACAGTTTTTTGCTCGTTTGTCGTTTGTCGTTTGCTCGTTTGCAAAAATAATATTTGAAAATTAAAACTGCTTCAAAAACAATTTCTGGCATGTTCTTCAAAATTGCGTTTAAGGATAAGAAATTAATCGTAGAAATTCAACTAATGCTTAGAATTCTACCCCGTGCTGTCTTCAAAATTTGTTGAATTTCTTAAACATCTTTTCAAATTAATTCAATTCAATACATGATCTTAAAAAAATATATGATGAGGTTGATGAGTCAACTGTGATATCCGCATGTTCGCTACAACAATCATTTACCCGTTATGTTAGAAATAGCACTGGCAAGCCTCATAAAGGTGAGAAAAGCTTTCACACAAATTGTGCATTCTGAAAACAGTAAGACAAAAAAGCAACATTATTTCCTTCCTTTTCTTCTGCAAGTAATTGTGTGAGTGGAATAGTCCAAAGAAAAAAAAAATACTGACGAGTCGCAGAATCATAAACTTCCATGAAATTCCGTCTTCTTCACATTGCGAAAACTCCTCCTTAAGTTCAACTACCTCCTGGATCGGCGTGTCGCAACACGATGCCGCAGAACGATGACACGTGACTTCCCTATCCAAAATGGCGGAGCGGGTGCACGCGGCCAGTCGCAGACGGAGGGCCAACGCAAGGGCGGTTCCCTCGTCCGCGCCTACGTGCAACCGAGCTGCTCGCGGAAGCACGTGGTTCGCCCGCCCGCCCGCCCACGCACCGCCCACCACTTAGCAGCTGACGTCAGCATTCAGCAGCAGCCACCGCCGCGATGGCGACGGCGGCGGCGACGGCGGCGGCGACGGCCCCGATGTAGGCCACGGAGGGTCCGGGGTCGGCGTCCGCAGCCCTTCCGCGTGACACGGCCCTCCCCTCACCCCGCCCAGCTGCGAACCTTGTTCCGCCCTCGCGTGGCCTGACACGCCACCCACCGACCTCCACTGTACCCCCTCCCCCCGCATCACGGCCCCGTGGAGCGTTGGCGACACCTCCGGGAGATTCCATTCGGTGCACAGTGGACGCTGGGTTCGGCCACGTTGGCCACCGAGAGAGGTGGCTCAGGGCGTCTACTGATGGCATTGCAGTGCCTCTAGCCGGGAGGTTCTAGGTTCATATCTACACGGTGGCAAGATTTTCCATACTATATAGATCGCTGAGTCGAATTCTGGAGGAGAAATCTAGCGGCCGGCTTCTCTGATCGATAGTTTACCGTGATTTATCCTATCAATAACAGGCGAATGCCGGAGCAGTACCCTAACAAACACGCCACCGACAGCGCGCGATCTTTCCTTCCTCATCCTTCTCTTATCCTCACCGCGTACAATCACACTATCATAAATGCCGGGAGACCGATCGGAAACATATAGCTCAAGTAGGTCGGCGACAGATCTCACAATCCAGCAGAGGAAGATCACCCCCCTCCTCCCGCGTAATAAACATGCACTATACATTCAGGACTTATAACCTTCGCAAAGGCGGACCCTGAATCGCTAATCAAAGCCACGTTGCGTGATTCGAAAAAAGACCGGCTACGATTGCTTATCGGCAACGCTGCTAATGTGCAGCATCGTGACTAGAAGGCTTTAAAGATTCGAACCCTTATGGTTTTCGACATTAGCTGAATAGCTAGGCTGGCTGGTCCGATCGGTGGACTGTTTTCTCCGACCAATAACACGCAAATGCTGGAGCTGTACCCTAATCGGACCTCGGGCCGCACGTGATCCTTCCTTTCTTATTCTTGTTTCTTCATTTCTCATTTCACATACATACACGCGCGCGCGCGCACACACACACACACACACACACACACACACACACACAGGGGCAGATTAATATTTTTGCCGCCTGTAGGCACATCAAATTTGCCGCCCCCTGTTTAAAATTAATGTTACATTTCAAATTGTAACGTTTCAGTAACAATTCCTCATTAATTTAAACGTTTTAAATTTAAAAGTAACATTATATTTTGCACATTGTTTTCATAAATTAAATAATTTTTTTGGATTAGCTAATTTTGGATATAAACTGTATCTTCATAGCAAGTAACGTTCAACATTATTAACGTTTCAACACTGAAACGTTAACATTAAAAGGGAACTAAAACATGACAACTAGAATTGCAACATGTTTTCTTTCGTCCACGGGCCTTAGTTTCAGATTCATATACTTCTGAAATCATAAGGTATACTCTAATGAAGTAGACAAATAAATAGCTTGTTTTAAATATTAATATGATATTTTTAAAATAAAAATATGATTTATGATGTTATAGTTTTTAGAGAACCTAAATTTGTTTTAGAAAATATCAAGAAAATTTTGCGTCTTTGAAAATTTACCGCCCTTGAAAATTTGTCGCCGTAGGCACGTGCCTACTGTGCCTATGCGTAAATCCACCTCTGCACACACACACACACACACACGCACACACACACACACACACACACACACCTACACACACACGTACACACACAAACACACACACACTTACATAAAGACACCCACACTTGGAACATTAGAACACTTTCAGAAAACTTAATTTCATGCTCAATGGACTCTTGGATGATTCGAAGAAAAGTTTCCCTCTCAGAAAATTAATGTTAAAATTAATGAATGACATTTTTATGCATTTCTGTGTTGGTACAATATCAGTGCAATTCTATATAATTAACTTTAATTGCATGTTGGATAAATCAATTTATTAGACTGTGTTTTTCTTAACCAACTGAATTTTTAAATGGATCTTCTTTCTTTTATCATTCAAATGTTAATATATTTTGATTGTCCAAGAATTTAAAATAAAATACGATTAACATTAGAAACGTGTTTTTTAAATTCACAACCACCAAGTAATTAGTTTCATGAATATTTCATTTTTAAAATGGCCATGTTGTATTGCTTTTTACTTAATATTTGCATTGCATAGAGAAAGTTTTGTGGGATCCTGATACTAAAAATGGATAATGCTTCTGGAACTAGGTTGCATCAAACTTGGCTCTTTGGAGAAACAAGTTGTGGTCAGAGGATGTGATGTGTGGTGAAGAGGTTTCTGAAAAACATGAGTTGATGTGGCAGTACTGTAGATAATTGTAAAATGTATTATCATGCCTTGATGTGAGAATAATAAAGTTCAGAAATGTAGACATGTGTGCTAATTGATCAGCCCCTTATGTGAAAGGCAAAAGATTAATTGAAAAGTATCAATGTAAAAATTCTCGTAAATGTAAATTGATGAACTTAGTTTTTAAAGATCCAAATTATCCCATCGAGTCTCATTTTTCTGTTTGCAAAAATTATCTCAATATCTGGAACAACATAAGTATTTCATTCTGGTGTAATTTAAATTCATTTCGAGGCAAGTTTCCTCCCAATATGTTCTAATTTTCAGAAACTTACAATTAATCAATGTGAATTCTTAATAAGAAATTTTTCGATTTTATTCATCGTGAACAAAAAGTTGAACTTATGTAATAATAAACTGTTTTAAATCTGAACATTTTAGAACTTTTTATATACAGTTTACATTGAAAAGTAGTTATCCAATCAAAATATTTAACTCACAGATATTTCAGTAAATGATTGTACTATGCATAGTGCATGTTGAACCAATGTCGTTACGTTATATGGACAACTGAATGAAGGTAATTAATAACAATCGTCGGACGATTTCATTTTCAGATAACTCAAGCCGTTGAAATGCAATTTTAAGTGTGTTATTTCGTTCAGTCAGCTTTGTAGTCAGAATATCTTTTTCGTGAGGAGTTCGGTCTGTGACCTATTGCCTTAAGAATTTAAAATTAACCAAATGTTTTCACATATCGTTCAAAAACCATTGTTACGAGTCACTGAAATATATTCATCTAAACGAGAAGTGAAGAACATGACGTCTCATTTTAGGTTAAAAATGTAAAATAAGTTCGTTTCATTTGCAAAACATTTCAAACAATCCAAACGTGATAACAGTTTACTCTTAGCATATTAAGTGGGGTTATCGTATAGACAGTGTAGAGAAAATATTGTAATATTTCAGACGATATTACATATATATTAGATATTGTGACGTTTTTTGAGAGAACAATACGTTTTGTGGGTCTGTGATATCTTTTGACCGTTTCTTATTTATTTTTTGATTCGGAAAAGATTCTTCTATTGGTTACATGCTTAAACAGAGTTATTGCAGAATAACATTGTAGAGTTGCAAATTCACACGGCGAATCATTGACCTATTTCGCAACCCGGTAGTTGAGCTGACGTTTACGTTGCTAATGATCGGGTGACTCACAGCATGAGATTCGTGGGGCCTTCCGGTCATTTGCCCGAACAGTGTTCCCCCTCTCTCTCTCACTCACTATTTCTCTCTCACTCTCCCCCTCCTCTCTCTCTCCCCCTCCTCCCCCTCTCCCCCTCCTCCCTCTCTCCCCCTCCTCCCTCTCTCCCCCTCCTCTCTCTCCCCCTCCTATCTCTCTCCCCTTCCTATCTCTCTCCCCCTCCTATCTCTCTCTCCCCCTCCTCTCTCTCACTCTCCCCCCTCCTCTCTCTCACTCTCCCCCTCCTCTCTCTCTCGCTCTCCCCCTCCTCTTTCTCTCTCGCTCTCCCCCCTCCTCTTTCTCTCTCGCTCTCCCCCTCCTCTTTCTCTCTCGCTCTCCCCCTCCTCTTTCTCTCTCGCTCTCCCCCTCCTCCCTCTCTCACTCTCCCCCTCCTCTCTTTCTCACTCTCCCCCTCCTCTTTCTCTCTCACTCTCCCCCTTCTCTCTCTCTCTCTCTCTCTCATTTCCTTGAATGTGAATCGTAGGTTAATAAATTATAAAATAGCTTCGAAAATGGGTTTGGTGGAGGGATAGTGACAGTGGAATCAAGGATGAACTAATGGCTATGAACTTAAAGATAAAAAGATGAGTTGATTTTTGTAATCATTTTTTAATAATTCATTACATTTCAGAAATTTTTGTTTACGGCCTAGTGTACTGTATCTTTACTATTGGTGTAATATCATTTATGGATGTGCATTACAAGAATTATTTTGTCCTCATAGTGATGAGAGGTTTGGATTGTCATGGAATACTAAGAGTAATAATAATAGTAATTATTATAGTATTAGTAATAATAATAATAATAATAATAATAATAATAATAATAATAATAATAGCAGTGATAATTTTTATGACCTCAAAACAATTTCGTATTGAATATATATGATCATATCAAAGTATAATATTGAATATATTAGTTGTACATTCCTAGACAATTATTGCCTTTTTAAACTATTTTCTCCTGAATTTACAATGAAGCAAAGATTTTCTCCACTTCAACTTCAACACATTCAAATCACCTCAATTTTCCATCAAAATTGGGTTCATCATCATGGTTTTAATATTTCTCTTCTTCATTGCTCATTCTTTGCAACTGCTCGACACTAACGCCATGCCATTTCTCTGAATAACCACTCTCTATTTCCTACGTTCGAGGCGCAGTTTTTTGTTGAGCAATTAAAGAAAAATTAGGCTACCCGATGACGAGTAGGATGTGATGGCATTACGCATGCAAAAATTTCCTCTCCCTACTTCCTTACAGGATGTCGTAGAACTCCATCAGTGAACGTGAAGATGACGACTCTGTGACCTACATACATAAATCGCACGCATGTGGCCGTTGCTTAGCGTCGTTCCGCGAAAGGGAAAAGGGGGTCAAAAAAAAAATATTTTGAAGAAAAGTACAGTCACGTCCTGATGTATGCATGTAATCTTATATTTGGACAAAAGACAGCTGTTTTAACATGAAACAATATTCTTGGATTTTCATCTAGGTAAAACCACGAGTGCTATGGAAATTGTCGATATATCCCCGACTCGCGAAGCGAAGAGGAGATTTATTGACAATTCCCAAAGCACGAGTGGTATTTAACAGGACTATTCCACGAAATTTCACGAATTCCGTGAAATTACGCCCAATGCAGTTCCAAAATGCACAAAATATTGAAAATAACTGAAAGCATTTTAAAATTAAAGGGGTTATGTTATGGTACATACTCGGTTTGTTGCATATCAAGTGCGTATTAGTGGCCAGTAGGAAGCGGCGGAAAGAAAAATCGCATAGAAAAAGCGATAAAATTTTTGAGACACACCGCCCTCATTGGGGCATTTTATACGCATAGTTAAACACAATTTGTTTTAGTTTTACGAATGGAATAGTAGAATACATTTTTTGAAACTTATGTTTAAACATTTATAATACATTAATTTGACTATCTTTTATTCCAGCAAATCGAAATGGACTCTACCGTAGATCATCAATAATTGGAACGGAAAAAAACCGGATCTTCAATAATCTGGATTCCATTCTGGAAGAAAGTAAAACCTCAAGAAGTGAATTTTGTCGTAGGTATGTACATATGGTTTTGTATTGTATTGTGTGTTCACTATTTGTTTAAATGCTTAAGCAAGACTCAATTATTTTATTATAACTATTGATTGCAGCAAATTATATAATGCGTATAATAGTCTATACATTCAGTAGACTACATACAGTACAGATTTTTTAAGTATTAACAACGCGAAAAGCGGCTATATTAATAGTTTCATTCAGCTGATCCACAGCGGTATGTTTCATAAGTAATTGGTAATAGGACTATTCCACGAGTAAAGTTATGTCCAACAGAGTTTCAAAACGTGCCAAATATTGAAAATAACTGAAAGCTATATTAAAATCATATTGGTTCATACGCTGTTTATTCAACATCGTCATAGTGATCGATGTACACCGCCTCCTAAGGTATATGAGCCACGGTTTATGATTTGCCAGTTAGGAAGAAGCGGTAAGAAAAAACGGATAAAACAAGCGATAAACTTTTTGAGATACACCGCTCTGATAGGGGCATTTTCTTTGTATACATAAACACTATTCGTTTCAAGTTCACGAATGGAATAGTCAGAGTAAATTATGAGGGACTTTAGCAAGTTTTTAATATCTAAGATGATGCAGACCCTTTTATTGGCTCGCTTAAAAAATCCAGACAGTTTAATAATCCGGAAGGGGTCCGCTCCCAATTAATCCGTATTATCGAATTTCTACTGTATTTCATTTACAAGTGAAAATGTATGTTGATGAAAAACATTGTAATTAATGAATGCATTGATATTCCTACAATATTCCAACATTAAGTAACCATTTGTCTAACAATTACTGAATAATATTACACAATGATGTAATGGAAATGCTGAAAATAATTCTTTAGAATTTACTTTGTAGTTAATATTATTTCTACGTGTAAGCACCATATCTTCGGATACTAAATATTTGTGACAATTGTACTCTTAAAGAAAAACAACGCTTGAAAATTTTGTTATTAGGTATGTATTTATTCCTTTATTGGTATTTTTGTAAGTTTGTAATTGAATACCTTGTTTACTTTTTAAAATTTGTATATTTTTATTTTTGTACTATTTGTCTGAGTGGTAAATAGTACTTCTACACCTTCTTTGTTACATTGAGGCTAAACTAAAACACTTTTGCTCTGAAAACATCGTTGTTTGAAGTAAATGGAACCCTGAGCCATGACCCAGGCAACGCGCGACCTTGTCGCATGACAACGCAGGTGACGAACGGTCAAGGCAAGCGCCCCCCTCCCCCCTGGCGTCCCACGCAACTGGGCGCAGCGAGCGCACGGCTCCCGCGCCGGCTGTGGCAAACGGGCGGACGCCCCGGCAGCGCCCCGGGCGCTGCGACGCGGCGCGGAGATTCTCAGCGCAAGAACGAATCCGTTGCTTTCCTCTTACGCGCATCGCGACGCGGCGCTGCAGCACGCAGGTGGGCGGCGACCCCTACGTCCGGCCCCCACCCCGCACCTCAGCACTCTCGCCCGTGACCCACCTCCTGCATCCTGCCTCCCGCCCTCCTCATTTCTCGTTCTTCCTCCTTCCCTTTCCACCGTCCCCCTCGACCCTCCTCTCTCATCCTCTCTTTTCTCTCTTCTCTTCGTCCACCTCGTTCCTTATTACTACCCCGCACCTCAGCATCTCAGCACTCTCGCCCGTGACCCAGCTCCTGCATCCTGCCTCCCGCCCTTCTCATTTCTCGTTCTTCTCCTTCCCTTTCCACCGTCCCCCTCGACCCTCCTCTCTCATCCTCTCTTTTCTCTCTTCTCTCCTTCCACCCCGTTCCTCATCACTAGCACCTAGCTCCCATTTCTCGCTCCTTCCCTCAACCATCCCTCCTTCTCGACCCTCTTCCTCGTTCCTTCCCCCCATCCCTCCTCTTTCATCGCTCCTCCTTCGTCGCTCATTTCTCTTCGCTCCTTCCTCCTTTTTCCACACTCCTCGCTCCTCGTTCCCTCATACTTATTACATCTTCCTTCCTCCCCCTTCCCGAGTCTTACCCAGTACGACAGTGTGCTTACAGTCATTCCCTCTTCCCCCGCGTTTCTCGCCCACCTCGTCTCCGGCACCTGGGGCCAGACGCCTTCCGTGAACCCGAGCGCCTTCCGGGGTCCTTCTGCGGAAGGGCCGAGCCGTCGGCGGCGTCGGCGCAGCGGGCGGCGGAGTATGTGGGTCACGGGTGCGAACGGGTGGCTCTGGCGGCGGCGAGCGCTGCAGCCGGTACGCGGGAATTTCCGTTGTCTGTCGTAAATCTCGAGGTGTCCAACCCTTCCTCGCCCGTTGCGCACTTTCATCCTTTGTGCGGACTCGTTTGCCCCCCCCCCCCCCACGTCTTGGGTTTCCCACATGGCGCTGAATAAGAGTTCGGCCGCCTCGGCCCGTTAACACCTGCCTGGAGTACCGGTGGGCCGGGCCGGGCCGAGTCACGAGGTTTGTGTAATCTTTCACCACGCGGTGGATTCACGCTGTTGTCTGGAGGGGTTGTACCGTAGTCATCGAGTCCGTTGGGGGCGGCGCGCTCGGGCCTAAAGGGGAGAAAGCGGAAGAGAGAGCACGCGAGGGTCAACGCCCGATTTATTGGTTCTGGCCTAGTATTTACTTAAAGGAAACCACAGAACTCTTCTTTGGGGAAGGGGTCTTCGCTTTGCCTGTTTTTTTGAGTTGTACATGCTAAATCGGTTGTACCTTTCGCTGCGATTTTTCTGTTACAAGAGAAATGCGATGTCCGTTCACTTTTCGCAGCTTGGGAAACTGGTAGTGAGTGAAAGACTACGCTTCAACTTAGCAACGTTAATTACGGGTCAGATTCAAATTTGTTTCATTCTTCTGAGGCACGTTTGTTTTCTTTCGATTTAATTCATGAGAAAAATGTTTCTTAATAGATGGCCACATAGGCATTCAAATTTGGATTATAATATTTCTAATCCGTTTATTTTTACCAACTGTTTATTAATATTGTGTAATCGTCGTTAAGTTACTAAATCAGTGCATATCTAAAGGCAAATATTTTCAGATAACAAGAAAAACTTTGTTATGCAACTTGATATTAAAATTATATAAGATACGCGGCATAAGGTACGTCTACGGTGGAAGAGAGTTTGACGTATAAATTTTTGCATGTATTTTGCGCAGTGCGTTTTATTTAGCATTTGGGAACATGTGTGTCAAAATCGACTATTTTGAGATAAAATGCTTTTCTATCATTACTGCAATAAAATTTCCCCCTTCTTTTTTAGATAGTAACCCTAATTAAATAGAATATTCTATGAGGGAATGTCCGCTGAATAGGGGCCACAAAACTGTTTATACTATTTTTAACAGTTCTTAACATAAATATGTTAACAAAAATATAACAAAGATATCTTAACATAAATATGTTAATAGCAACATTTCTAAATTTCATAAAGATTTATTTTTGAATTAATTTTCATTATAAATTTTCAATATTTTCATATCATTAGAGATCCCCTTAGATTGATGATGCTTAGGGAGACTGTCAGCAAAAAATATGAAAATTGTGACATTTTGGAAACTTAAACTTGTTAAATTATTTACACTTTATTGGACACAATGATATGATTTTTATTGCAAAATTCGGTATAAATGTGGGTTTTTTAAATGTCTAAATCTCTCTCTGCAGGTGGTCGGGGACACGTTCTTGCAGGTCGGGAACTCCTCTCTTTTGTTATGATTCTCTTGATTTTTGTTTATTTGGACAACCTACTTATCTAGATGACTGTGGCTTATGTTGACTCTTCGATGACGTTCTGTTCTTGACATTGAAGAAACTGTCACAATTGTACCTTCTTCAGTCTTGTTGTTTTGTACACAAACATTGGTTTGTTTACTTCTCGTGTTTGTGTTGTCAGCTTAGAAGGTGTTGTGAGGTTAGAAGTACGGTGTTCTAGGGAAGTTTACCTTGTTTGCTAGAAAAATGAAGATATGACCCATTCTATAAGAAACTATTTAAGATAAAAAGATGGAATTTTCAGGATAGCTTTATGTAAACATGACTAAGCTACTTAACCCAAATAATGAAGTAGATTGGAAAATTGTTCGATTTATGGATTATTATGTTTCTAATTTTTAAATGTTGAGTTTTAATTTTTTTACAAATTTTCAAAACGATTTTATGATTACCCATTCATAAAACTCTGCTTAAAAGTGATAGGGAATAGTTGTAGAATATACTGTAAGAATTTCAAGTAATGGCATGAAATTAAGGGTCCGAAATATAGTGAATTTAACATAGGCTATATATGGCCATCAGACTCCGCTTATAATATGATCCTTTGCCTGGAGCACATCTTGCGAGCGTTTCATCAGAGTCGCTGACAAGGAAGCGCGGCGGCGAGGCGACCGCAGGTACTCGGCGCGCTGCCCCAGAGGCCGTCCGGGCGCGACTGTTGTGCAGGCCATATATCAAGGTGGTTCTCGCGAGACGGCGTGAGACGTGGACCCGGGGCTTAGTAGAAAGTCGTCGCAGTCGTCCAGGCGCCTCTGGGACGATGCAGGCGTCCGACGCGGCGCCGCGGGCCACGTGGCCTCGTAGGCGAGAGAAGCTGCAACTCGAACGTATTTGAGGTTTCTCGATGTTTCACTGCTTCATTTTAGATTTATTAATAATTCTGCAATTAAGTGTGATAACTTGGTGGCAGAATACACTAACTTAACATTACAGAACTTAACAACTATACAAATTCTACAAACTTATCAAAATCACATGAACATTTCACCGTGCAATCTTTCATAGAACTCCACTTCACCAAACTTCACTTCACCACACTTCACCGCACTGCTGTAATGACTTTCTTACTCACTCGTTTCTCTCAGTTGCACAACGTCACTGCACTTCACGCCACTGCACTGCACATAATAATAATAAAAATAATAATAATGCTAATAATGATGATAATAATAACAATAATAATAACAATAATAATAATGCTAATAATGATAATAACATTAATAATAATAACAACAATAACAATAATAATAATAATACTTAATTACAAAGAAGACATTGGTAATTACACTGAATTTTATTAAATATATTTATAACATATCCACATTCAAGAAACTGCTGCTTTGCTGCAGCTATGCTGCTTTGATATCTTGAAGCTGGCTCATCACGATAAAGGAATATGCTTTGGATAGGATACGAAACATTCACATGCAGTTCAATGTATGTGCCTGAAAAGGGTAGTAAAGCATTTGTCCGAAACGCCGTGTTCGTGTACTTTGTTCTGCGTACGTGTGGACAATGCTGTGTAAACTGGTGCTGCAACTGATGCTGTTTGGAAAAATGCTTTGTTTCGTATGTTTTCAATATTTCATTGCGAGCTAATACTGATTATATTCTCATTATATGTGGCAATAAGGGTTTATGTATATATTTATTTATTCATGTAACATCTCTAACTGTTAAAAACTATGTGACACGTACTATAGTAATCCAGTCAGGTTTTCTTGAACTCTGGAATCCCTAACGTAGCTCTTATACTATATTATTAAGTTGAATTATGAATACAGGTAGCAATGAGCGTCTTCAGAAATACTTTATAACCAGTAAATATTCGCATGCAATAATAGTTATTTAAGCACCAAGTGCGTTATAAAGGTTCTAATGATCGAGCGGCGGTAGAACGCATTCCGAGGGCGGAAGGCCCTCAGGCGTTTTGTCGGCGCTCGATCATTAGAATCAGTTAACGCCCGTGGTACATACATAATTTTATTTTTTACCTAAATTTATTTATTCGGACTTACTTACTTTACTAGTTAACTAGATGTGAACTTGACATGGTTTGTCTTCTCATATTTTACTCCCATAGTTCCCTTCCCATAGCTCCCATAGTTCCCTTCATAATTCTCATAATTCCCTCCGCGAACATGTAGTTTAATTCAGCTGTACTCATATTTCCTTTGTAAACACGATTATTATAGTAAACACGATTGTAATTCCTTTGTAAACACGATTATTATTAGGTAAGTTATGCAGTTAATATGCAGATCCATATCGAAGGCAATAACTAGCTCTTACGTATCAATAAAAAATAAAAACTATTTTCAACGGCAAATGAAATACTGATTTTGGCCTTTATCCCTATCTTAGTTTTTAAAACGTCCTTCGTGAAGGGAACGACCCACCGCCTCAAGAACATGGAGATAGATTATTTGAATATGCACCAACCCCCTAATATATACGGTTAATTGTTGATAAGATTAGAACTATTCGATTAGCGTATAGTCTTTTTTCAGGTTCATTTGTGAATTAATTATTCACTGTACAGCAAAAAGTGATGTATCCCGCCCCCTGTTGTACATACACTATAGTAGGATTTTTGAAGTAATACTTGTTCAGATATTTTCCTTATCGAAGAACCAGCTTTGCATTACGTGTCGGAAAGAATAAGACGTCTGTCATCATGCATTTGCGTTTTCGTCTTAAAAGAAAAGAATATCATCTCAAATACCTAAAAAAAGCTCTGAATTTGATAAAATTGAAAATTACGTGGCGGAATGATGAATAAACATGTTTCTTTTACTTTCCTTTGAATTTAACGCAAATAGTTTTTATTTTTTAAAAATATTCGATGGATTTGTTCATCGTTTGCACTTTTATGACACATATTACGAAATTATACCCCTTTTGTTACTACACTACTATATGTCGTTGCTATTTTATCAATGAGACATCAAACTCTACACGCCGATAAGCAAAATCGAGATACTGTCAGTGCAAGAAAATTTAAAAATGAACTTTCCGTCAACGACGTTAATTGTAGAAAAGAAATAGGGAAGTAACCTGTAATAATTCTTTTTTTTTTACATTTTGTGAAAAATACTTCAGAAATGGAATCTTAGCAAATACACGTATGAATAAGTAGGCTAATTTCGGAGGAAGAGTTGTAAAGCTTCAGATTAGGTTTCTTTGGATGAGTTCAAGACACTTGCCTCCGTGAGATGAAAAGAGAGACTCTGTAAGTGGTCTGCAGAGGTGAAAAGTGCCTGAATGACACCCCCGTACAAGACATAGAAAGTACTTTGTTGCAAAATGAATGGATGAGAGATTGAATGAATGAATGAATGAATGAATGAATGAATGGGTTGGGAGAATCTAAAGGAGTGAAGGGCAAATGAAAGGTTGGCAGGTATAAGTTCGGTAAAACTCTACTACAAAACGATAATAAAAAAAATTAACAAGAGAGAGTGATTCACGAGTACGTTTTGGTTACGTATTTTGCCTTCATCCGAACATATTAGCTAATGAAGAATGACGGGTTTGTACGCTATTACGGGAGACACCATCTACATAAAATCGGCAAATATGCAACTGCTGAGTAAATAAACACGCTCTGTCACTAATACTTCGCTACTCAGGAGTGCGTTTTTTACAAATTTAAGACGATAATTTTAGAATTTAGCTGACCGCCATAAGTAAAACAGCAGTAACACACGTTTAAACCTTGCGTAACTCGGAAACGATACTTCCTGAGCCCTGAATCGTAAAATATAAAGGCGTCGCCAGTCAGACGACGCAACTAGTGCCGAAAGCTTCCCCCATCGCCTTCACCTCACTCCCCGTTTCTGAAACTCGAGCTACCTTCATTGCGCGACAAGCCAGAGAAATACGCGTATCGTTGTTCTTGGGTGTATGTCAAGTATATGCCATTTTAACACGCGTCATCCAATAGACTACGCCTTTGTAGTAACATCAAAGATGTTTTATTTTTGGTGATTTATTGGCTAATATTGTAAATATTAACTACAAACTCCTTGTCTTTTAGCATTTAAATTTTGTTCTGAATAAATGGGACGATGGCAATGATAACAAAGGTCGAATGACGAGATACGTCTGCGAACGCTTCTCAAAAGGAATGTGTGTCCACCACAAAGCAAGTGTCTGCTGTGAGAGTCAAGTCATTTAGGTGTATCTATAAAACCCTCTAAAATGTGTTTTATAACTCCAGGTCATACATGTTCAATCCATTAAATGTAGTACTTCAGTGTACAAATGAGATTTTTTTCACTTTTACCCTAAGTAGTCTGTCAAATTTAACCTTTGTAATAATGCTTGGTACACGTCTCCTTTGTAATCTAGGGTTAAAAATTGTTTTTATGACTTACGGTTATATGCCATGATCTTCGGAGTAGGTCTTATTGAACTTTCCATTACACCCACTCCCCAGCAGCTATGTCAGGAATGTTAGAAAATTGGGTTTTAAGTGTGCAGTAGTTATCAATTTTAAAACATAGGTTTAATAAGTACAGGATGGTCCGATTAATTTAAGGTGGAAGTTCAAAACTAGTCCCAACATTCCTTCGGATTGGTGGGATCGTTGATTTATAGTAGGCCTACACAACGCACGTTCCCGTTTCCGTTCTGCACTTGCGAGCCGACCGTCTGCCAGTGAGAACGGCTAAAGGACATGTAGAGGGGGGAGGATACTGTTGGGGGAGGTGAGATGCCTGACGTTGCACGACGTGGCGCGTAGATTGAGTGCCGAGGCGTTTACTGCAGTAATCCATGCTGTGAAAACACTTTCCCAGTTATTTAAATGGGTGATGTCCCTATTTGAAGCTACAAGAGCCATATTTCATTGTTTACGTTCTTGCGTGCACACCTGTGAATCCACCTTTGTATATAACACTGTATGTATTTTTCTTTATTAATTTTTTTTGACGCTCATTGTGACTTAAGAAATATATTAAAGTAGTGGTCTTTTCTAAAACTTTATTATTTAATTCTAACTAACAAAAATATGCAGTTTAATAATGTGTAGTTCACGAGGAATGTTATCATCTTTGAGAAATGCTATTATCTGCAAATGATGGCAAAATGAAGAAAATTATTAGAGCAATACCTCACCTCAGGATTGACATAAAAATGGAATATAGGCATTTCCAAGAATGGTAATGTTGAGCAGAACATATTTGTGTCAATTTTCTTCTATTGAATATGAATAAAAGATATCGAATAAACCTCTCTGACGAAATATTACGGGTTACCATACTTCTCTGACGGTATTCAATCATAAGATTATCATGGGTCTTATAAAAGAGAATGGAAAGGACTCAATATTTTTAATCTATGTAAACGATGAATAAATAATGTCTGTTGATTTAATAATAGAAATATATAATGTAGTCTCGTTAGAAATTAGAACAGAAAATAATCATGACTTTTTTTGAGGAATAATGTTTTAGCTTTGATAGAACCGTAATATTCAATTAATTATATGAAAAAATAGTTTATTGCTGTCATCATCAAAAAAAACAATTCAGTATCATCATTTTGTGTTTAACAAAACATTAAATTGGTGATTACATCAAAGCGAATTACATGATTAGTTCTACAAGCATTTATAATACTTGGTGGCTAAATCAAATGTGTATAATTCGTTGTAGTTTCATATTTCATACTATAATACATCGACAATAAACGTGTCCAATATAATATAAATGGCTATATTACTTAAACAATTTGTTACCCTCATGTTCTCGCCGATTGCTCTTTCAACTTACGCGCTATGGTTTGAATTGCGAATTCTAATTGGCGGTTCCACTCCTAGAAAGAGTCCCATCCCCACCCTTAATCGATTTTCGAATTTGCATACGATTTGCTCGCTCCTGAGGTCATTGAAAGTGCAAAATGCTGTGCAGACCTGATTTATAGAGATGAATCACAAAATATAGTGGGGGGGGGAAGATGTTTTAAGGATCGAATATAATTGATGAACTCTACTAGTGGCTAGCGCTATTCAGTGTTGTATATTTGCCGCCATGTAAGTCTTTTACCGAACATAACTCCAAGGTGTTTGACAGTTTTGTTGGGAGGGAGCCATATTTCACTATTGATGTAATTCATTCTCTATCCTCTCTAACAATTTATAAACGCTGAGTTACTTGAGCTAATATAATAAATAATGTCAATACATGTGAATATGAAGTGTACATTATTTCTTAGTATCCGCTTTTAATTCATTTCACTTATAATTCTGGCACGTTCTGAACTTTGCTTAATAGTTTTCTACAAGGAAAACGATTAAGTTTCCATGCGCAATTGCTGTAGTTCCAGAGCACGGAATGGGATGAAACTGTAGAGAGTGCGAGGACATTGACTTTGCGTAGGAGTTGAGGATGAAGACGGAGTGAAACGAAGACCAAAGGAGTTATGAAGTTGTGAGGAGTTATGGGTTGGTGATGCCGCAGGAAACTGATGAAAGTCAATTGACTCATTTGAAAGTAAAATGGATTTAACATGGAGTGGAAGAGATGCACCTCGAATAAGAGCGATGTTGAAGATATAGGAAAAGCTTCGCAAATGCCAAACATGTATAGACAGTACTGAATGTCATTCTTGATAATTGACAACTTATTAGCAACGATCTTTCAACTTTCTCAGTTTAATTGTTAATTTATTGTAAACAATCCAACGTAAACGAATAAAGTTTTAGGGCACGTTCATTACTGAAGTGAATACTAATGATTTTCTTCTATATTATTAAAGCTGAACTATAAAAAAAAACGTCGATAGCGTCATTACCAGTGGGTAGGTCGTCCCCTAATTGTCGTGCTGTACACATGTACAGGATAAGTCGTCAATCATTCAGGGAACATTGTCACCGAAGTCTAAAATATCAAGTGTAAAGCACGCTAAAATATCATTTCACACCACATGTTCATTTGCAAAATGTGGTTATCATCGACTCCATTATTTGCCCTGAAAGTGTTAATATTTATTATGAACCGACCTGTACATACGTATTTCGCTAAGTGTTTATGTATTTCGCTTGCACGTCAGTAGATCTGTAAACACTTTTTGAGAAAAAACATGTAATTATGTGAATTACGTTTCTACTAGTTTATTTATTTTTTATTTAGTACTACTCAAAATCTGGGGAGTTCTCACGCGCCAGGACGTCTGGTTGCTTTATAAAAACCCTACAGTGTCAAGTTATCTACTGAAGATAAATTCGAGAAACAAAATAATACACGTAAAAAAAACATGACTTCGCGAGAACAAAGTTTCGAAATACGCTTTACGTTTTTCGAGCAAATATGAATTTGAAGAAAAGTTATATAAAAGTTTTCCGCGTTCATACGGGAAAAACAAGTGGCATAGTGAAAATAAATCAGGATGAGTTGTTAAAATCAGGTGGGTAGGTCACCACGTCAAGAGGTCTACTACCCACTAGCCCTGTTGCTACGGCGTTTCACTCACCACCTGCTCCCCTTCAAAGGGTAAAGTGCCCCTCTTGTCCTTTGGGGTGAGAGGTTCGCTCAGGCCGAAAACAACACGGGGTCCAACTCTCTTCCCCGGATCATCTGAGTCGAGACTTCGGAATTCTGGAAAGTATCTCACTGCTTCTCGTTGCATCACTATTTTTGTGATTATTTTGTTTGTAAGTTCGGTAGTGAATGTCGATCGAATTTACCACTAAAAAGTACTCTAAAATACTTAAAATTTTGTAATTATAAGGAAAATACATTACAATATTGTAGTAACATAACTCCCTGTTAATGTTAAAAGGTCTCTTAAAGCAAAGTCATTCGATGTACAATTTTTTCACTTTTTATTAAGGTGCAAAATTGTATAAATAATGAAGATAAACAAATGCGATGATGAATTGACTATTTCATTTACTTTTTGACTGAAATTTCAGAAGAGGCTTTCGATCTCCTACTTAATATCTAGTACCAGATAATCATGCACTCCAATATTTATCAGGAGATGGCAAAACCTGTATTTTTAATAAAATCTGAATTAGTCTCCCTAATGCAGATAGTGTAAAGTAAATCACGATCCTATATTTACGATGCGTTCGTGTTCTAAATTTTGAAACATTAACATTTTTTATACGTTGAAAACTCTTTACTGAACCATGCGTGTGTAACGTGTTCAATTAATTTAAAATAGTAAATAATTCCAAGAAACTTTGGGTCGATATATTAATCTAATAAATAAAAAATACGAAAAATATATACAAAATTAGTAAACAAATATAAGAAACACTTTTATGAAAGTAAAAATACATTTTAATTTTTCAATGATTAATAAAAAAATCGTTTTTAATAATCAATCACTTCAATAAGTATTCACCTTATCATGACTGAGTGAAAAAATGCACTTAATAGAAAAAGTGTTATAGTAAAAAATACGGACATGGAGGCAGCAATTTATCTTTAAAATAGAAACGTATTTATCACCTAATAACTGAGAGCAAGTACTTCGCACCTTTTGTTTATGAAAATCATGTACAACTTATCTCGTATTGAAATTGGCCCTACTTCGTTTATGTGCTATTCATTCTTCCAAAGTGATTACTTGTAAATGTCAAATTTACTAGTGCCATAATTGGACGTCTATTTAAAAATTATTGCTGGGTCTACTATGTAATTAGTTCACATTTTAGAATGTAGGGTTTCTGCTTTAAATTTCCATCGCTATCATCATTCCATCACCAACTGGCACATCAAGTCACCAAGATTACTTTGGTGACAATAACAAGGTGAGATAACAAGATAACAGCAACCACAGGGCAGATTTGGAATTGTTCGAGAAGGCACGCTAGAGTGAGAACAAAATGTAGTATGTGCTCTGTTTTTCTTTGCAAAAAGATAGTCATACAAAATTATGTGCGAAAAATGTGAGGATTAAATACCTTGAAGGGAATAACCCAAATTTAGTGAAGGTTAAATATATATATATATATATATATATATATATATATATATATATATATATATTCTTTCTATTTCAAGTAACTTCTAATCGTATGATTTTTTAAAATGTTTATATTAGTGAATAAAAAATGGTTTAAATATTAAAATATAATCTAAATACGTATTATTACGAAATGTTGGACTTAAAGAAACTTATGTTGTTAGTCCCTTGAAGAAACTTGTTTGTTAAGCCCCTCAATAATTAAAATATTATAATCTTAAACAGGTTCGCAAACATTTTTAAAAATTTCAATCCTCAGATATGAAATCACCTCATTGGCATTCTACAGGACAATGGTAGGTTGACTATCAGAGGATTAGATATACACTAGAATTAGCAAGACACTCTGATTTACTTTGTGCTAGAAGAAACGAAGTGAAGAAATGCGAGAATGAAAAAACACAAGATGGGCATTAAAAATATTAAGCTAGGATGGGTAAATTTCATCAATATTGAGCACACTTGAGGAAGGACGAAAACAATCGACTGAGTGTCAAGGTTTAAATTTAATACGTCTCAGCGGCTTCTTGGTGTAAATATTTTTCATCCCTTGATACGCTTTGGAGAGAATTTTGTTTGTTAAGCACGGTAGCTTCTTATCGTAAATATTTGCGCCAACTGAGATGCTTTGGAGAGGGGTTTATTAAGTTCAGTGTTTTCCTGTTCGGAATTTATTTACTATGCTGCTGGAGTTGGATAGGAGTTTCGGAGCAAAAATATAATAAATATGAAAGTAAGAACAATATTCTTATAGCTTCAATTTATTAAGATTATATCTCCCTTCTTCCATGAGTAATATTTTGATAATGAATATATTAAAACAAATCTTAAAGATGCCGAATATGGTTGAAATATCTTAGGAGTGTAACGTTTTTACGCAAACAATGATCATGCTATGTATTCAAAGGCTTCATGCGTCAGATGACAGTTCAATATTTACTTGCACATTCCCATTAGTAGAAGATTTTTCACAAGCAGACACAAGCAGACATTACTATGACATTTTCGGAAAATGTTCACTTTAACTCATGTGTATTGTAAATATTTTTGTCTATATTATTTTATAATCTCATTTTATTATTTGCACGTACTCATTTACACATTTCGACATACATCAAAGTATTATCCTGCATTCACATCAAGTCTTTGACAGAATATTTCCGACGAATGTTTTAAGAAATAGCTCCTACCCGAGTAGTTATTTCCAGACAGACTCCAGCGAGTACCAGACTCTGCCGCCGAAAAAGCAACAGAAGGTATTTTTCGCAGGCGCACACTCATTATGTGAAAGCTCTCGGGCCGAAAGAAAACACAGCTCTCGAAAAGTACTCAACCGTCGCGCCGCGTCGCGTCTTGGGGGCATTAGTCATAGAAGAGATATTCGGGCCAGCAACACGAGCCGTCCTTCATGGGCAACACACAGGCGGGCGTTGAGCGCGCGGGGCCGTTGTTTGCCGTTCTCGGAGCCTTGGCCGCGACCGCCGCCGCGTGCGGGGGCGGCGCCGGGCACAGGGGACGCAGCGCGGCGCGGGCGGTGTCCGAGGCTTTTGCCCCCCCCCTCCATAGTACCTCTGCGGAGGCGCGAATTTATTTTACATTTTACTGATGCGTGATTGCTTGTCGTTGCCTCCGATATGGAGCTTGATATACTCTGCATTACTTACCTTGTTCCAGAGGATCATTGTTTCATGGACAATATGACAGCAGTTGAATGGTGGTACATGTTCTCTTATGGAGGAAATTATGGGAGAGAAGTCCGAATCAAGATAACAATTAGTTAATTAGTAAATCACCATAATTAAAATTACGAAAAAATATAAAATCAATAAAATCATGTATGTGCCACTGGCGTTAACTGGTTTTATTGATGTCGGGCGACAAAAAAGCCTTGGGTCAAATGTCCTCGGACTTTTTGTCCCCGCTCGGTCATTACAACTCTCTTGGTTCATAATTAATTATTTTATAGATCGCATAGATAAGCTGCTTCCTTACATGTTAAGCAGTAAGAGTGGTGGTTGTCTTAAAAAATAACTAAAAAGTTATGGTTGCGTAGGCTTCCGCGGCCGGAGTTTATGTTGTCTAGGCTATCCGAGACGAGTCGCATCACTGTCATGGTGGCTAACGTTTCGACCAACGTATTGTGGTCTTCTTCAGACCGTACTGCCTACTCTGAAGAAGGCCACAATACGCTGGCCGAAACGTTAGCCACCACGACAGTGACGCGGCTCGTCCCGGATAGCCTAAGCAACAACTAAAATGTTAATTTAATCTGATTCTAAAGTTAAAATCCCTTCACTTTGTCATGACATACGCACAGTAACATGTGATCTTCACTAATTACTGGAGGATATTTTTCTTTCTTTTTTGGTAGGTGAGATTATTTTTCCTACATTCGCATTTGTTTAACATTATACACATAACTATTCCTTCCACGCAATCACACCCACTACACTGCACTAGTCTCCTGTTTGCCACGGCTCTGTCTTCAATCAAAGTGTCCGTGGCGCTCAAGCCCGTCGGGTGGGGGGTGGGGGGGCGTGGCAGGTCGCGTTCCCCGGTCGTCCGTCGGCCGTTGGCGAGTCTTCCCCTCCGCGTTGGGCTGCCTCCTCTCGCCCACGCGAGGTAGCAAGCGAGTGGCGGGGCAGCGCGCGGCAGCAAGACGAAGGCGGCGGAGACGAAGGCGGCGGAGACGAAGGCGGCGGAGACGAAGGCGGCGGAGACGAAGGCGGCGGAGACGAAGGCGGCGGAGACGAAGGCGGCGGCGACGAAGGCGGCGGCGACGAAGGCGGCGGCGACGAAGGCGGCGGCGACGAAGGCGGCGGCGACGAAGGCGGCGGCGACGAAGGCGGCGGCGACGAAGGCGGCGGCTAACAAGTGACGCTGATGGCCGACGCGTCGGCGACGGCGGCGGTGGGGCTCCACTCAATAAACGCCGGCGCTCAAAGACGCCGCGCGGATTCGCCGGCTGAAAGGGGCGCGGGCGCCAGGGGGGGCGGGTCGCTAATCCGCCTCGCGTCCCTCGTCTCCGCGCGCGCCCTCTCAAGACAGCTGTCCTCGCCGCCGTCGCCGCCGCCGCCGCTCCATCTGCTGACCGCTGACGGATGGCCCGTGGCCGGCATTGTCCGGCGGGGCCGGCCGCCGCTGCCCACCGCTCGCCCTGTGGCGGCCGCGGGCCCTGTGGGCCGGCGGGCGGCGGTGACGGTGGCGTCGGCGGCAGCTGCGGCTGACCACACGCGCGCCGCCGCTGCGCCGCAGGTGGTCGCTCGCTCGCGCGCCGGCGGCGGTGTCCACTCGGCCGCGCGTTTGCCCGCCCGCCTCCAGAATCCTCCGGCCTAGCCCTCCCTGAGGAACTTACCTCTGTCTCAAGAAGTAGTCGTCGTCAACAACGCCATCGCCATACCCGTCCATATTATCCTTATCATAATGGATTGATTGATTAGTGTTTCCTGGCGAGTCAACTGCTAAGGTCGTTAGTCTCGAATGTGTAGTGTATGTTTTAATGCCGACATACACGTCAGCTTGCAGGTTTTTCCCCAACGAGGTATCTCCAATGACGCATCCCCATTCCAACCGGGACGATCTCGAAGCTCCTGATCGGTCTCCCGGCCTGTGTGGTAGTAAAGTGCATGTTAGTTAGGTGTGTAAGGGGGGAGGATAGGACAAGGAAGAGGAAGGAATGATCGCGGGCGGTCCATGGTCCGTTTGCCATAGTACTTCTCCGACATTCGCCTGGTGATCATCGGAGAAACCACGGGAAACTACCGATCAAAGAAGCCGGCCTCTAGAAGTCTCCTCCAGACTGCGGCTGAATTCGGCCCTGCTAGTTAGCTGGTGCCGAACTCCCGACTAACATCTTGATTTGAACACGAGCTTCCGGTCAGAGGCACTGCAGTAACATCCATTAATACCTGGAATCACCTAAATCGGTGTCGCTTTATCATAATCAAGATCATTATCATCGCCGTCATATTTTTCATTCCAAACATCAATTCCAGGATGAAGACTTTAATTGAGTGGATGTGAAGTCCACTAATCTAATCCAGTGGATGGGAAGAAACTAAAACACAAATGCTGTGCTAGGGAATGGCATGTGTAATATGAGTAAAACAGCTAGTGTTGCTTCCTTTACAATTGACGCACTTAGTCCAAATTGTTTTCGGCTAAAGAGGGAGTTATTAGAATTTTATTTGCTTAACTGAATAATGCGTTAAAAATAGAATGTGAATTGTTACGGCACAAGAGAGTCCAAGAAAAATGCTGCCATTTACGAGTAGGGTCCAAAAGGTTCGTCGGAAGCCGTGATTTTGACTGCAGATAGAGAACTGTGTGAATGGGTCGTTCCATTCAGCAAAGTTGAAAGTGGTTCTATCTGGGCAATCGGAGGAAGGGTTTGAACAGCAGCCAAGGTTGCGGAATCTGTGGAAAATAGAATGAGTGTCTAACTGACCTGACAGATGTGAAGTTGTATCTGATAGCTGAAGCATTCTAGACGTTTTGTCACGTAATGCGGTAGTCGTAACAAAAAGTAAAAGGTCAGGGAGATCTTCGTATCAGTTATGGACTAACATGCCTTCACAAAAATGGAATTCCTGAGGTAACTCTAATACTGATGTCACAAAATTAGGAGAAATAGGAAATTTTGGAACTTTTGGTTCTATAAGTTACACTTTATTTCAATTTTACCTCTTCTAGATCATAATTTAACATTGAAAAAATAAGCAGATACATTCCAGGAAGCAAATTTCAGTTCAAAAGTGTAATGAGAAACACAAAAGCTATGTCTCTAATTATCGAGCCATCAGTAAGAACAATTTAAAAAAACGTAAAATATACTTTATTTTCTGAACTTTTGTTTAATACAATATTCTTAATGGGCTACTTAGAAGATAATTTAATATTTTTCGTCACAAATACTTGTTTGGCCACTCGAGTCACAGGAAATCCTTCTTTATCTTTCAAATTCTTTTTTGAGGTGACTACTGAAGTCTATCAGTTTATGCGTCATAAAGGAAGCGGCAGTGTTTTATACTATCTCTGATAAGTTAGTGGCAGATTAATGAAGTGTAGCAGTGTACGTCATGCGTTTTACCGGCTGACAGATAATGAAGGAAGAATGAATCGCCAGAGTAATTGTCGTTAGGTTTGATAAAAAGCAATAACTCCCTATGAACAAATCAAATCGCTGACGTGTCCAACTGATTACGTTACAAACTATTACTTCAAAATGAAACATATTGTTACATATTTTGCTCAAAGAGAAACATACGTTGTTGATGAGACAACAATGGAGTAAAAGTTAAAATACCATTCATGATGAATTATACAGAAATTCATATCTTTCTACCAACTCTAAACAAATATATTTTACTCTACGAATAAATACTTCACTACTAATATTTTGTCTTGAAATAACTCAATACATGAAAACAATTAGTCAGTTTCCAATGGGAAAGATTGAGTATTTATTGCATTTTTTTGATTTATGGAGCACTCAATTCATTATTCGAACGAGCTTTTATCTTGGAAAGCTTCCTGGTTATATAAATATTTAAACCCAATATGAGTTTGTCTCATATCGTTACAAACCTCTTGGACAATGATAAAACAAAACAAACAAAAACAATGAATGTATCTACAACAGAAAAATCACTGGAAATGTATCAACGTTTACATATGCAATTCTTGTTGCGTAGAAAGAACTATGGTATATGGGATTTATTTGAGTTCTTTGCAATTCATATCTAGTATATGCGTTGTTTAAAATAATAGACATTATTACATAACGCATGACAGATATTTCAGGAGACTTGGAAATTGGACATTCAAGGTTCAAATCGTTTTGGGTCTAATGAGTAAACAAAACGGAGAGCACGGTTTGAATGATTTCGTGGAATGAGAGAAGCGCTGTTGTTTACTTTCCTACTGTTTTCTGACACACGTACCTTGTTGGTCAGGAAATACTAGCTTCTATCAAATATTATTCGATACGTATTCTGACCAATTCTGACCACCAACCTTAGTTGATGGACTGCTAATCGAAAAATTGCACTATTTAGTATGTCTCTCTTTGAGAAACTGAAAGTTGATTTTATTCCCTGAACCTTGAGTTTCTCGTGATTTATTTATCGTGAAAAACCCTAATAAAATGAGTGTGACATGTGACAGAGGAGAAGAACACTCTACGCACATTTGTTTGAGCTCCAGAATCCAAAATTCATTCTGCCACAATTCATGGTGGAAGTTTGAAAAGTGTCAACGAGCGCGCTGGGCAACATTTTAAAACAATAAATATCCTCTTCTGAGAAATAGATAGAATATTTTTATCAGAAAACGAACAAGAAATTTGATTTCATAGTTTGGCTGACAAAATAAAATCCCCCGCTCCCACACTACTCCTTGCGCAAGTAGCAAAAAGAGATCAATAACACGTAGGCATAGTGAAGGTATGTTTATGACCAGAAAAAAAGCAAGAGGTCATTTCAGCATTTATGCAATGGATCAAGGGAAATTGGGCAAGAAACCTTGTTTCTTCGTTTTTTAATTTAAATTTGTTGTGTCTAAGGTATTGTCCTGGACATTTGTCATATAACATTATATTTTGAATAACTTAGGAATGGCGTTTATTTTACACTATCGTTTATTTTAGAAATTACTATTCTTGCTTCATATCATAAATTCTCAAAAAATTAAAATTTAACTTACATATACTCGTTCTCCGATCGTACTGCTAATGCATGATTCTACAATTTCTTTATTATGAAATGTAACCCTAAAAGAAGAACGAAATTGAGTAAGAAGATTTTGCGAAATCAAAACCCTAATGTACATTTAAAATTGATATATAATTTAGAATGAAGTAAAAGCACTCAACTGCATTAGACTACTGATTCTTAAGGTATTTGAATTTTGGAAATAATGTGATTCTGGCTCCCTGCAGGTATCCAACTTTTGTATTGTAGGTATTGATTTATATTCATATATTCAAAAATCCCATATTCAGAGATATTCAAAGTACAATATTCTTTTAAGATTCAATACACCTTCAAAAACTATCAAAGTTTCCAACTGTAGTTAACCACTTCCTATTATCCCCCCTTACAGGATTAGGAATAATCACTCAGGTTTAATAGTGTTCATCTGTACAGAGAGTTCATTTTTATTATCATCAAACCCCTTTTAATTCATTGATATTCAGAGCACTAGATCTTCTTGTAAGTTTCAAAACATCTTCAAAAACTACATTTCCAACAGTACTTGACTACATCATGCTATCCACCTCTCACAGCATCAGGAGTGCTGCATCAAGTTTAACGAAGCAAAAAAACTGTTAAGATGGTGAATGCTATTCGTATCTTGAAAAACATCTTAAACAAGTGAAATTGAGAGCACATTCTCTCTTTTTAAGGTTCTAACTTCATGTTATCCGCTTCTCACATTTTATGGAGTGCTCAATCACGTTTAACGAAGCGCCAATCTGTGGATTTGGAGCATAGTACTTCTATCAACAGAAACTTAGTGATATTAAGAGCACAATCTGTTTGTAAGTTCGAAAACACCTCCGAAACCCAGTAGTGGCTGACCACTTCATATTATCCACCTCTCACAGCATCAGGAACGTTGAATCAATTTTAACGAAGCAGCAATCTGTGGAGTTGGTTAATGTCCTCAGTGATATTAAGAGCACAATCTGTTTGTAAGTTCGAAAACACCTCCGAAACCCAGTAGTGGCTGACCACTTCATATTGTCCACCTCTCACAGCATCAGGGACGTTAAATCAATTTCAACGTAGCAGCAATCTGTGTAGTTGGTGAATGTTATTCGTATCTTGAAGAACCTCGGTGATATTAAGAGCACAATCTCTTTGTAAGTTCGAAAACACCTCCGAAACCCACTAGTGGCTGACCACTTCATATTATCCACCTCTCGCAGGATCAGTGTCGAGGGTCCTTGAGCCGGCAATGGAGCGCCGGAGCAGTGAAGTGAGCAGCGGCGGGCGCCGCCGGGACAGCTGTCGGCGGAGGCGCGAGACGGCGCCGCGGCGGGCGCGAGCGCATTACAAACTCGATCGCCCTCAAGAGCTCTTATTTTCCAGTAAATCAGCGCGCAGCTGGCCAGCTCCACGCCCGTACAAAGCGCCAACACGCACGCCCGCGGCGCGAACTGACCGCCGCCCGTCACCGCCTCCGCCGCCGCCGCCGCCGACACAGTCACTCGCTTTCAGGCGACGGCCACCAATCCGGCGACAGCTCCCATCTGTCTTTGTCGCCAATTGGCGTCCTTAGCGCTGTCCCAGAAGTCCTATGTTCGTAGAGACGTATGCGAGGCGCACGTAAGTGCTTGTTCAGTTTTGTTTTTGTGATACATGTTCTAATTGTGGATTTGTTTTGTTTCCTGTAATCTTAATCAGTGGTGCACCTATGGGGACTAAAGGGAATTCAGCACCCCTTCACAAGCTATGAACACACATTCGTATACAGCTGTTTTTACTTTCTCGTTAAAGAGTAGAGAGATAGCCATCAAATGCTGCGCGAAAAAAAGACGTATTTTCAGCAGAAAAAATCTTATTACAGGGCCCTGGTAAGGAAAAAATGGATATATCCAGTTTAGAAAAAAATCACTAACACGTGGTGTAGCCAGAATTCATTTTTTGTGGGTCCTTCACATCGAAAAATATGACAGCAAAATGTTTGTGAGTCTATCCGTCTGTCCGTTCGTCAGCCCGTCCGTCTGTCCGATCGTCTGTCTCTCCGACCGTTTGTCTGTCCGACAGTCTGTCTGTTCAACAGTCTGTCTGTCTGTCTGTCCGTCTGTCCGTCTGTCCGTCTGTCCGTCTGTCCGTCTGTCCGTCTGTCCGTCTGTCCGTCTGTCCGTCTGTCCGTCTGTCCGTCTGTCCGTCTGTCCGTCTGTCCGTCTGTCCGTCTGTCCGTCTGTCCGTCTGTCCGTCTGTCCGTCTGTCCGTCTGTCCGTCTGTCCGTCTGTCCGTCTGTCCGTCTGTCCGTCTGTCCGTCTGTCCGTCTGTCCGTCTGTCCGTCTGTCCGTCTGTCCGTCTGTCCGTCTGTCCGTCTGTCCGTCTGTCCGTCTGTCCGTCTGTCCGTCTGTCCGTCTGTCCGTCTGTCCGTCTGTCCGTCTGTCCGTCTGTCCGTCTGTCCGTCTGTCCGTCTGTCCGTCTGTCCGCCTGTCCGCCTGTCCGCCTGTCCGCCTGTCCGCCTGTCCGTCTGTCCGTCTGTCCGTCTGTCCGTCTGTCCGTCTGTCCGTCTGTCCGTCTGTCCGTCTGTCCGTCTGTCCGTCTGTCCGTCTGTCCGTCTGTCCGTCTGTCCGTCTGTCCGTCTGTCCGTCTGTCCGTCTGTCCGTCTGTCCGTCTGTCCGTCTGTCCGTCTGTCCGTCTGTCCGTCTGTCCGTCTGTCCGTCTGTCCGTCTGTCCGTCTGTCCGTCTGTCCGTCTGTCCGTCTGTCCGTCTGTCCGTCTGTCCGTCTGTCCGTCTGTCCGTCTGTCCGTCTGTCCGTCTGTCCGTCTGTCCGTCTGTCCGTCTGTCCGTCTGTCCGTCTGTCCGTCTGTCCGTCTGTCCGTCTGTCCGTCTGTCCGTCTGTCCGTCTGTCCGTCTGTCCGTCTGTCCGTCTGTCCGTCTGTCCGTCAGTCCGTCTGTCCGTTTTTGAAATAAGATCGTATATATTTTTTTGAAAATTTGAGTTCTTTCAGTACGTGAAAATATGGGCTAGAAAGTACGTACTGTTTTACCACCTCTAGTTTTTGTTTTCTGTAATATACAATGAAAAAATCAACATCTCATTACAATCCATTAAAATATCTATGATTCAACGAATAAAAATTTTATGTCGGTATAAATAAACAATTCTTTATATTTAGTCTGATTTTGTTTTGTTAAACCGTATTAGTAGAAGCCAACAGAGCAAAAAAGGATAGCATTTTTTTCGTATAAAACAAAGAATGTAATTAAAATTAAATGAAATAATAACGAAATATAGATGGTGTAGGTGCGCAGATAGGAGCTGCGTCAGCATCGCAGCTAGCAGGCACTTACATCATAATTAGCGAAATTTTGAGTTGGCAATAAAATCAATTATATGTTGCAAGAATAGAAGCAGTAGCCCGTGGCTGGTTTTCTGGGATATTTTGTTGGGATACTGCGTCTTTAACCCCCGATGTCCCGCTATCATTCCCGACATCAGATAATATCACCTACTCATTTCGTTCATCATCCCGCTGAACGCAATTTAGACTCAACAAGGGATTGTTTTCGGGTGACCGAGCGTAATTGATTTCAAGGCTTATTTTCAAGGACTCAGTCATTGCACCACCTTGTTCGTGGCGTATTGAAGAAGGATGGGCTTGTATTGTTATGGGTCCATATGTCTCCTATATATCATTATTCATTCATTTAGTTTCAAAATTAGTGGATCAGTGTAAGCAATAAATACCAAACAAACGTTATTTCAAGATTCCTCTAATTCTATACTCGTATGCATTTCTAATAATATTGTTTGAAATGCAGTAAATTCGTGTTAATGACGTAAACTACTTAGGTATAAATTAATTTTATAAGCAATAAATTCTTCATGCTGAGCTCAAACGTCTGCAGCTAATGTTAGAATCACCAACTCAAACGCAAATTCTAACCATGAAGTACATCTAAAAATGCATGTCCTCTGATACCTTTACCAGCTGTGCCTCATTATCAGTGTGTTAGCACTTTAGCACTCGCATCAGCCCCAGAGAATTTAGCTCTCTCCCATGCGCTTTCGTCACATCTTTTCACCGCAGCGCCTCTGCCCTCCCACCGCCCCCGCGCAGGCCCCACGCCGCCAACACCCGGCGCAGCCCTTGGTGACAATCGCGAGTGACCGCCCCCACCCCACCCCACCCCACCCCACCCCTTCCGCCGGCGAGCGCAGCGGTCAGCGCGCGCGGCCCCTGCCTCCCGCCCCGCCTAAAAGACCGCCTCCCCCCCCCCGGCGGGCGCGGCGGAGAAATGGCGCGCGAGAGACGCCACGCGGCGCGGCGCGGAGGCTGCAAGCAGGTGTCAACCCGCACGCCGCGCCCCCGGTCCCGGTCCCGCCCCTGCATCCGCCCACACTCCCGCCCACGTCATCGCTCACACCCTTGCCCTTGCCCTCGCCCCCGCCGTCACCCTCGCCCTCGCCCTCGCCCTCGCCCTCGCCCTCGCCCTCGCCCTCGCCCTCGCCCCCGTTCCACACTGACTCCACGCGCACTGGGTCAAAACGCGCCAAAGAGGCGCAAAGTAAATCTTATTAAATAAATTAATTAAAACAATAAAAATGAATTTGTTAATGCTACAGATATTTATTCAAAAATTAATGACTAAATGGTTAGATTATGAACTAATCTATTAACTAATTAATTATTAAATGCACAAACATGTGTATATTAGTGAATATATAAATAAAATGAAAAAATATGTGAAAATATGTGAAATATGTATAAAATTAATAAATAAGTAAATGAATAAATGAAAATAATAAATAAAATATAATAAATAAATGGATGCCGTGTGTGCGTGTGCGCATATGTGTGTGTCCGTGTATACACACTCATATACGAATAAGTATGCGTGTGAAGGCGAAAATCTTGGATTTTGCTGATCCGTGATCCGGAAAATTCACAAAAGTATTTGTGTCCAGTTTGTAGTTGTAGATAAATTTGAAGGGAACATTGAGGATATCTGACTTCGGTTGAATGAAATCTCAAGAAGAAAAATAAATAAAGTAGAATTTCTACCTTCAGTTACAGTACAATTGTAGAAGTTCATTAGTTTGATGAAATACTAAATATATTTGTCTTTTAGCAGAAAACCTTTCTTCACAATTGCATCATGTCTATTTTTCCAACTTTTGTAATCTTTATTCATTTCACTACTCACACTACTCAACCCCTACATTTAGGCGTCAACATTATCTTGCTGACTGCATCGTTTTCGGCTGAATTGCGTACTTGGAAATTACAGAAAATGTGCTGCGTGCGCGGGAAGATTGTTTGCCCTTTCGGCGCACTGTGCTGCTCCACAACTGAGGATGGCGTGCGTACGCCTGCAAGTCGCGCTGTCTCTCCCGGGGTAACACCCGCCTCCACGCCACTGTCACAAACAGCCAGGTGCACACTCGCCTCGCACACAGCGCTTCGTCTGCGCTGATACAGCCCCCTCTCTTTCCCCTTCTCTCTTTTTCCCTTCTATCTCCTCCCTCCTGTCTCTCCCTTCTCTCTTCCTCCCTACTCTCTGGTTTCTTCTTTCCCTTCTGACTCTACTCTCTCTTTCCTCTCACCTCACCTCCCTGTCTCCATCTCTTCCCTTTTGTCCATCTATCTCTTTTCCCCTCTCTCCCTTCATTTTCTCTCTTATTTCTATGCATCCTCCCTCTCCTTCTCTGCTCTCCCTCTTCCCACTCCACTCTTTTATTTCCCGCTCTCCTTTCTCTCCCCCTGTCTCCTATTTCTTCTCTCTTTACACTCTCATCCCTCTTCCCCATCCCCTCTCCTGACTCTTTGACCTCTCTGCTTTCTCTTTTGGCCACTCTCTTCTCTTTCTTCTCCTTCTCTTCTCCATCCTCTCCTTTCTCCTTTCTTCCTTTCCTCTCTTCTCTCCTCTTTGTTCTGTCACTCTCTCCCTCTCTCTCTCTCTCTCTCCCTCCCTCCCTCCCTCCGCTATTCTGATATCTGTAGAGAACCAAACACGTTTTAAGTGTTTCCCTTCCGTATTGGCACATCTTGCCTGCAACCGTATCGCGAAGGCGCCCACGGACGTCCAGTTTTGCCCGTCCGACGCTCGTACGGCGACTCGTGTTCGCACCTCGACAACAGTGTGAATGAGCCTTCTCTGACCCCCGGTCCATTCGTTGCTCACTTTTCGCCTAGCGAGGGCGCGTTGTTCCCTGTCCATTTATTAAATTTCTTTCGTTCCGTTCATTGTCTTTGAGAGACGATAACAAATGACAATATCGAAACAGAGGAACGTGACAGTTTCATCTACTGATGTGGGGGGGGGGAGGTGGAGCGCTGGTATTGGTTTGGTAGGATGGTAACGATCCGGTATAGATGATCACATATCCCAAGATAATTGACTCTCTAATCATCATCCTTTTGATGCCTGGATCCAGTTTCCGATACTTGGACGTTATAGCGTTTGCAGTCATTTCGACTAAAAAGTATCCAACAGACCAAAAGGAAAGAAAAAAACTGTGCCTAAAGAATAAAAAATAACATTTACTTTAGATATGATATCTAGTGACATGCACTTGACGGGATGTTGACGACCAGTAATCAGAGCACCGATACTGAAATTACTTGGTAATTATGAAATGAATGATAATTTACATTATGTTATGAGATACGTGGTGGTTTGTTTTGACTTTCACGTCACAACTTCAAAATAAAAACATATATCAGACGATACGAACGACAGAATGTAGGAGTCCTAACTGACTGTGGCACTTAGATCAGCCAGTAATCACTTGCAATTTGGAAACTGTCGTGAGTCACGACAGTTACACGAACAATACACGACCTGCAAACTATATGCTCTCTAAATAAATCTCTATATGCTCTCTACAGCGTTGATCTCAAATGATTTAGGAACTGCGGTAGTGTCAAAATACTTTCACATTAAACATTTTTTTTTTCTGAAATGTATCGAGAGATATAATACAGCTAGCTACCTCTTAATATTCATTAAGAAGAGCAAGAACAAAGTAACAAAGTAATGCTAGGGAAACTCTACTTTCATGAAGTACATTCTTTAAACAACGAGTCACAGGCTGCGCCCGGCCTTTCCTTCCCCCCTCATGACAACAGACTCCGGAAGACCTGTGAGTGTAGGAGTGAGAGGCCAGTGTTCTACCTGAGCAATTGCGCTTCGAGAAAGAGAGAGAGAGAGAGAGAGAGGGGAGAGTTGGAGAGAGGGAGAGAGAGAGAGAGTGGGGTGGAAGATAGTGGCTGAAAAAGAAGAAAAAAAGCCTATCAAAGTATCTTTCTCACTCGATTTTTCAGTGTCTTTGGAGAGAAATAGTGAGTGGATGAGAGTGCCAGCGAGAGAAAAGCATACTAATATTGAAATCACTCTCTTTCACGCACACTCTAACACTCTCATACTCTCTCCCCGTCTCTCCATCTCTCTTTCTTTCTTTCTTCCTATCTTTCTCTCTTCCTGTCTGTTTACTTCGTTAGTTTTCGTGCTGAGCTTTCTCCAGAGACGTACAACCTTGTGTTATCTGTATTCTTGAGATCCATCCCGAATATTTTCACTTTCTGCTGTCCTCGTAGATGGCGGAGGATCCCTGCCCATGGTGGCCGTCCTCAACCCATTCTGCTCCCCCTGAGTCTCCGCTAGGCCGCCGCCGGACCTCCGCGAGGCGGCGTCTTCTTGGTCGCAGCCGCTTCGAGGGGCGAGAGCGAGAGCGAGAAAGAGTGAGGAAGAGAGAGAGAGGGGGGGGGAGACTGAGTGAAAGAGGGAGAGAAAAGCGTACCAATATAGACGTATTTTCAATAGAAGTATCTCTCACTACATGTTTTTTTTCATCAGTTTCTTTGGAGCGAAATCGTAAGTGAATTGTAGTGCCAGCGAGAGAAAAGTATACCAAGATTGAAATTCCCCCCCTCTCTCTGTCTCTGTCTCTTTCTGTCTCTGTCTCTTTCTGTCTCTGTCTCTTTCTGTCTCTGTCTCTTCCTCTGTCTCTGTCTCTGTCTCTTCCTCTGTCTCTGTCTCTTCCTCTGTCTCTGTCTCTTCCTCTGTCTCTGTCTCTTCCTCTGTCTCTGTCTCTTCCTCTGTCTCTGTCTCTGTCTCTTCCTCTGTCTCTGTTTCTGTCTCTTCCTCTGTCTCTGTCTCTGTCTCCTCCTCTGTCTCTTCCTCTGTCTCTTCCTCTGTCTCTTCCTCTGTCTCTGCCTCTGTCTCTGCCTCTGTCTCTGCCTCTGTCTCTGCCTCTGTCTCTGCCTCTGTCTCTGCCTCTGTCTCTGCCTCTGTCTCTGCCTCTGTCTCTCTCTCTTTCTCTCTCTTTCTCTCTCTGTCTGCCTTTGCTTCGTTAGTGTTTTTGCCATGCTTTCGCCAGAGGCGTGGAACTCAGTGTAATCTGCAGTGTTGTGAATCACGGCGATGCTCCTCCCTGCGCGCAGTCCTCGCTGGCTGCAGCGGCTGCCTGTCGCGCTCACCCCCGCCCCTTGTGCTCCGCCGCCGCCGCCTCGAGGGCCTCCGGAGGGCCACGCCCACCCCATTGGAGTGGCCGCTGGCCGTGCGGAGTGCTCGGACCGTCCGAACGGGGGGGGGGGAGGGAGGGAGGGGCGCGGGGTAAAGCCGGAAATGTCACCTTACTGTTCGTGGAAGCGGCCGAGTTCTGGAAGCGGGAGATGGCCCTTTAACGAGCGCTCTGTGTGCGCGCTGGAGACGCAGTGGCGTCGGAACCTTTGAGCGCGCGCTCGATCCCTCACAAAAGAAACTGGCCGTGAACTCGTTGGAATCTTAAGGACTTACTAAACATTGGGAACTACAGGCGTTGTGACTCACCTTTTCACTTCGTTTTAAAGGTTTGCTTGAATTTGTAAAAGATGAAAGAAATGGATGTCGATTTACTTCTTATAAATGGTTCGTTTACGTGCATATGTTTTATCTCTTTTTTTAATTGATTGACAAGGAACTTGCCAATAAATGATTGAAAATTAATGGACTGGCATTTTCTTATAAATCAATGGTCATATTTAATATATTATTTAATTAGATCATCCTTTCTAAGAAAATATATTAAAGAACATAAGTAATACATATATACCAAACCAATATGAATTGCATAAGAGTCATCATATGCATTTTTTCTTTTGTATTGACATGCAGTGTTTCAAAAATAATTATGTGGTTTCTTCAGAATGATCAATAAATAAATACAATCTCTTAACAATTCATCAAGTCTCTATTTTTGAAACTCATTTATAACTGCCAGTATTTCCAGAATTGCATGTCTTATAACTAGTTATATTTTAAGGAATAAGCATAATTTGATATGATTATTGGGAAAATCCTTTGAAATATAGTAGTATTTAAGGTAAAAGTATTTTTTTAAATAGTCCTGAAAGCAGTAAGCAGATAATAATACTAATAATTCGCAACGTGATTTCGATTTTCACTATAGATTGTTAAAGAAAAGCGACAGAGAATGGCAAATAAACATATATACTTATCATTTATATGCAATAATTCGTTACTACTTTAGAAAGCAATCTACCAGATGTCCTTACGTCACGATATTCGACTTCATTTTCCGGGATACAACTCTAAGAAATCGACCAAAATAAAATAAAGAATGTCAGTATTGTTTGACAATTTCATTTTATTTAAAGTTTCTCCGATGTTCTTATTGCTAATTATTTTATTATTGCCCTTATTTGACATTATTAAATAATTAAAAATTTGTAGACCTTATAGTTAACACAAGAAAAGGAAAATGTACTTTTCCTCGTGGTGAAATAATCTCGTAACACTAACACACTGCGCAAATAAGCGTTCCTAACGCCTCGTGGGTATTAGCTCGCCCTTCTTTCCTCCAGTTGTGAAGGCACAATGGAAGGTACAAGCTAACTGACGAGTTTGGCCGTCATCCTTCGAGGTTTGAAATTACGTCGTCTCAATTACGCCTCAATTGTCACTGTAGTAAAAGTAGAACAGGAAGAAAAACATATTAATGTTCGTGACTCACTGAGAAATGACTATACCAAATAGTACCTACATTTTCCTCATTTTTCACTCACCCGGTGCTCCTGAATCTCATAACACTTCGCGAACGATTAGTAATGTAGTATCGCTTGAATCGATATGATGCTATTCGATAACAGTGGCATGGAATGGTGTGGATACATTATTGTTTTCAATTCTAATGTGTCGTTGCTTCTAATTTTACTTCATTTTAGCGGACGTAATCAAGCATTCCCCGACCATTTATTACTTCATCATGTTATTAGACACGAAGGGGAACGAATTCTATCTTTAGTATAAAATGGAGCTAATTTTATTTACATCCCCGCGACGTCCTGCCTGGCCCCGTTGCTCCCCATCTCCGCCCTGTCCCCGTCCCGCTCACTCTGCCCCATCCCTGCGCGGTCCATCCCGCCGCTCCCCACTCCTACCCGCTCCACTCCGCTCGCTCCGCCCCGCTCCACCACGCCTTCAGTTCCGCCAAACCTATCAGAGAATACCAATTTTGGAGAAAATCGTTTTAAAGGTTTGTAGCCACAATTTGGCGGTCGGTCGAACGTTTTGCTTAAATAAATTTTCCGGCATCAATTATCCACAAACATGGATTATGAATAGTCAACGTGTTAAAGGAAGTAATTTATTACAAAACGGAATATGATTTTTCCCTTTTTTATATCTGATTATCCCCTTAATTTTTTCTGAGGAAAAATCACCCCTTTCCACTGCAGCATTACTACAACTACTCTTTAATTCGTAAGTATGTTTAGCGCGAAAGTAAAATTTGCCACTTTTTCAGCAGCAGACAGCAACGATTTGAGTGATACCTTGCATGCCTAAACGGTGGACGGCTCTGTATAATAATTCTACCCTTACTTGACATTTCTATGGTTTCATCTCTCCCTATCTGTTATCAATTTTTTTCAATTTCTCGCCCTTGTTTCGTAAGAAGATCAAGTACTGTAGTCGTGCGTCAGAAACAGCCATTTTAGGCACACAAATCTTTTTGCCGACCAATGGTAACGAAAAGGAGGATAAATCTCGTTCAGTAAACTACTTCTTCTAACACGCTGTGTAGTCAGAATCTAGTGGGTCCTTGATACTCTCTGTCCCTCCGAATGCGTCGGTCTTCCTCTCTGTCCGTCCGTCAACGCTAGCTCGATTTTCTCAAAAATTAAATTTCCCCGATCCCTCTAAGCTCTCTTGAGTATGAAATAGATATTTTGATTTTCGAGGGTTCTTTACACGAAGCCTAAAAAACATTTTCAAAATTTTCTCAAAAATCCAATTTTCTGAAAGCTCCATTTTTTTTATAAAATGTGGTTCTTGGATAGCGTAAAGAACGCTTAAAAGAATGAATCTGGTATCATTCTGGTTAAAATAGCTGATTTTTTCAAAAATTGCAAAAGTTCAATTTTTCTCGGCGTCTTCCTTCAACTATAATATTGAGAAAGATAATATTTTCCATAATTAAATCTGTTCTTTAAAGACTTCTTGAAATGGGGTCATGCACATGAGTAATTTTTGCTTGAGTAATTTTTGCTTGAAATTAATGTATTTTATAAAAGAATATTTTCTCAAAAAAACTGCCCCAAATTTTTTCTTCGAATTTTTTTCCACGAATATAACGAGCAACGCTTAAAAGGATGGCTCTGTTCTGATTTTCGTTGAACTCTCTCAACTGTCGAAAATTGCAAATTTAGAAATTGTGAAAATATGTGCTGTTGTAGCATCACTAACTTAAAAATATAAAATATTATTTTCCTAAAAAAAATGGCCAAAGAATGGCCCACCGACAGACTGAGATGCGTCTAGAAGTGTCAGGTTTGCCCTCAAACGGTGACCAGGAAATCGTGAGTGATGAACAGAAGAATGAACGGTCAAGTGGACAGACGCACGGACGAAAAGACAAACGGACCGGCTGACGCGCTGACGGACAGACGCACGTAGGAACGTATGCAGAACAGGACGGAAGGCTGAGCACGGAAGGACGGCTAGACGGAAGGTGAGTCAGACGAAAGGACGCATAGGCGACGACGGACAGGCGCACAGACGCAGTTGACTTGGTAAGTATATACAGGGTACCAAATAGAAAAATCCCGAAGTTGTGAATACAAAAAGTCTCGCCATGCCCGACGGAGCAAGGCGTCGCTGGTCTCCCCTGCTCCGCCCGCCCCTGAGGCCTCGCGAGGCGAACAAGGCAGGGGGGAGGGGGTTCGGCCGGCGCCCAGCGGGGGCGGAAGGGCACCGGGCCAAGGGAGCGCGAGGGTAGCCCTACTGACCTTTCCTGTGACGCAACAAGGCTGTCCCGTTACTCGCCCCTCCCCTCCCTCTCCCTCTCCCTCGTCCTCTCTCCCTCTCTGTCTCTCTCTCTCTCTCTCCCCTTTACGGCCACGCACCCGCGCTCGCGCCCGCGCGTGCCGCAAGTCTCGCACTGGGTCCGAACGAGCGGAAACGTGCGCACAAGGAAAATATCGAAGACCAGATTATTGTTGGTGTGGAAACAAGGAACCCGGCTGCCCTAAAAGGCAATGAGCGGGATGCGCGGCTGCGCGGATGCCGGATTTGCCCGAGACTAGCTGGTCGCGGATTGCAGTTATCTTCAAGGCAAACCAAGGAAAACCCCAACTGTAAAAATATGAAATATTCTCTGGTCGTCAACTTATTTTCTGATTAGCAGTAACATATGAGTTGAACACGTTCAACAACATTTCAATGGAACACTTTAGGCCAACTAGTAGGTTCTACTATTGCATTTGATGTCAATAACATATATATTTTGCATTGTCTTAAAGATGTAATGTTAGAAATAGTTTGATATCTTAACTCTTGCGCACATCAATTAGTGCATTCATACTTATCAAACTTAATTTTTCCTATTAGGAATTTTATAAGGATACTTTTATAAATTGTGATGTATCTCATGTTCTATAATAATATCTTCATAGCAAAATCTTCTCACAGATCCTAAGTAGTAAAACTGTGTTAAAATAATGCAGTTTCTTTGCTAAACGAGTTCGTGGTCACATACAGTAACCGGGTAATTTGCACCTGTCCGTCCGTCAGTTCATCCATTAATCCATCCGTCTGGCCATTCGGCCGCCAACCTTTTGTCCATCCGTCCGACCGTCTGTCCATCCGTCCGCCTGTCCTTCCATCTGTTTAGTCCACCGTTTGAACCAAGTGACGTCATTCGATGCACCTCGCTCTGCTGATTGGGAGCTAGTCAATTTTTGCTATTTTATAAACCCTCAAATTAGTTAGGAGTATTTTCATCTAATTTAAAAATCCTTACATTAATACGGAAATAATATGAAAACCTCTTAAAGTGTAGGAGATGCTACATTCAGCTAGTCACTTTTAATGTTCATAGAACTCGTATCTTCAATTGAAAGAAGATCATTTGTTTCGTTCATCAAGAAAATTCTTGGAATTGCTTAAACGTTTTGATTTTGTGAAGAAGCTGAAGAAGACGTAGAGATTCTAATGTAACTGTGTAATTTAGGTAAATTGCATAATAGAAAATTACATCATATGAATGGGTGAAAACAAGAACAGAGAAGTTATATTTTATAAATTCTAAGAAAAACGTTTTTCATTTTAGGCTATATTAAAGTGGCAATGTATTTTTCGTGGTTTTAAAGAACAATTGATATGCAGTTGTTTAATGATGAAAGAAATCACCACATCTTTACAGTGATTTTGACTTAAATAAACATATTTCTCAGAATTTATTATATCACTTATACCGATCTTGTTTTCACCCATTCTCATGATTGTAATAAAAAACTATTTTTTTTTTTGGCTAAGAAAAACAAGATTGTTCAAACAAACCTGCTTCCAACGAAATTAAATAAATAAATACCGCAAATAAATAAATAAATACCGTAAATAAATAAATAAATACCGTAAATAAATAAATAGCGTAAATAAATAAATAGCGTAAATAAATAAATAAATAAATAAATAAATAAATAAATACCGTAAATAAATGACATTGAGATCAGCCAGAAATGTTGCTACGTAACCGGCCCGCTTGCTCGTTGGCCGCAGTGCTTGCGTGGATGTGGCGTTTCGGGCCAGTGTGGGCGGTCGCGGGGGCGGTGCGCGCGCCCCCGGGGCCCCCGTGCGCCTCGCCGTCCAACAACAAACAACGCCGGGTGGGTTATTTACAGCGCTTATGGTGAAACGGCCGGCCGCGCGCCTCTGTTAAGCGGGCATAAATTACGAAGGACGACAAGATCCTGTTTGCTTGCCCAGGCGGTGGCAACACGAGATCGGAATCGCCCCTACAATTAGCTCGGAACTCTTCGTCGGTGCTCGGGTTTGAGCCGTGTTTTATGGTGCGAATAAAATTGTGAGGTCATGTGGCTTGTGGTCTTCGCGTGTTAATGTGGACAGGGGTCAGTTTAGATTTGAATCTCGTGTCTTCATTCTGGCGTTTCGCCGGGCTGTCTAGTTTTCTTTGAGCAACACGGGTTACTGAGGTTTGCTGCATGCCCTAAAAATCAAGTTTTGGAGATTTCAAACTCTCCCTTACATTTGTTATGTGTTTAATACAGAGAACTATATCTAACCTATTGTGCATTTCTTTTTTCTTGAAGATGAAATATATTAAAAAATAAATATAGCATTGAATCTTCTTGCATTAAGTCATATTTGTTGTTTCATAGATCTCAGATAATTTATGGAATTTAAAAAGAAATGTTCTTAAAAAAAGGGAATACTGGTGCTCTGAAATGAATATATCTTCATGAATTTTCTTCTAATTTTTCAATTTCTATCACTCTAATCCTATAAGAGATTAGAGTAAATTAATTGAATATTGTTGCTGAATGTTCTCAGCTCAGAATATCCAATAGATTGTGAAAATTCGAAAATGTATCTCTCTTTCGACATTTTAAGATTTACAAACTACATTTCAAGAGTTGTGAATTAATATTTCATCAAGCGCACCTAACATTTTAGTACCCACCATACACAATATCGATCTTACGTAAAGAACCAATATACCGAGAACGTATACTGAACAGAAAGGCATTAATGGGTATCTATTTCGGTAGTTTACCACAACATCTCGACAAGAAAAAGTGGTATTGTGAGTCATCAAGCTGACAACCTCAGAGCCTACCACTTTCCGCAAGAAGCACAATATTTATTGTATACGCAGACACATCCATACAAGTTTAAATGTAATAGCAATAAACACAGGAGGCCTTCGTTACAAAGAAGCTTCCTGTCGGTGCGGTAGGTTGCAGGCGATCTTGAAAAATCCTCTCCCGTCCCCCTATTGTGAATGACGCATCAAAGCGCAGACGGCCGCGTTTTCGGAAGCGGCAAGGTCGTCTTGTTTTGAAGCCCGTTAATATTTTCGAAAAACAAATATCTCACGTGTAACAGGCTCCCGCGCGCCGCTGCCGGTCTCTGGGGCGCGCGCAGGTGGCTTTCCGTGTCGGACCCCACAGAGCCCTGCCGCGCTGCGGAGCCTGCCGCGCTGCGGAGCCTGCCGCGCTGCGGAGCCTGCGGCGCTGCGGAGCCTGCGGCGCTGCGGAGCCTGCGGCGCTGCGGAGCCTGCGGCGCTGCGGAGCCTGCCGCGCTGCGGAGCCTGCGGCGCTGCGGAGCCTGCGGCGCTGCGGAGCCTGCGGCGCTGCGGAGCCTGCGGCGCTGCGGAGCCTGCGGCGCTGCGGAGCCTGCGGCGCTGCGGAGCCTGCGGCGCTGCGGAGCCTGCGGCGCTGCGGAGCCTGCGGCGCTGCGGAGCCTGCGGCGCTGCGGAGCCTGCGGCGCTGCGGAGCCTGCGGCGCTGCGGAGCCTGCGGCGCTGCGGAGCCTGCGGCGCTGCGGAGCCTGCGGCGCTGCGGAGCCTGCGGCGCTGCGGAGCCTGCGGCGCTGCGGAGCCTGCGGCGCTGCGGAGCCTGCGGCGCTGCGGAGCCTGCGGCGCTGCGGAGCCTGCGGCGCTGCGGAGCCTGCGGCGCTGCGGAGCCTGCGGCGCTGCGGAGCCTGCGGCGCTGCAGAGCCTGCGGCGCTGCGGAGCCTGCGGAGCCTGCGGCGCTGCGGAGCCTGCGGCGCTGCGGAGCCTGCGGCGCTGCGGAGCCTGCGGCGCTGCGGAGCCTGCGGCGCTGCGGAGCCTGCCGTGCTGCGGAGCCTGCGGCGCTGCGGAGCCTGCGGCGCTGCGGAGCCTGCGGCGCTGCGGAGCCTGCGGCGCTGCGGAGCCTGCGGCGCTGCGGAGCCTGCGGCGCTGCGGAGCCTGCGGCGCTGCGGAGCCTGCGGCGCTGCGGAGCCTGCGGCGCTGCGGAGCCTGCCGCGCTGCGGAGCCTGCGGCGCTGCGGAGCCTGCGGCGCTGCGGAGCCTGCGGCGCTGCGGAGCCTGCGGCGCTGCGGAGCCTGCGGCGCTGCGGAGCCTGCGGCGCTGCGGAGCCTGCGGCGCTGCGGAGCCTGCCGCAGACTGGGCAGCTGCTTCAGCTGGATAGTGGGAGGAGCCGAGGGACGAAAAAGAAAAATCTGTACCGGTTGTGATTGATTGATTATTTCCGGGCCCGTCAACGGCTAAGATTATTAGTCCCGTAAGTGTATTATATGTTTTATTGCGGGAGGTTGTGAAGATATTCCGCCGCTGGATGGTGAGATCAGGCGCTGACCTACCGTCCGCTAGCAAGGTTTCCCTCAACCAGGTATCTCCCGCCAGCGGGGCAAGCGCGAAGCTCCTTACCGGTCCCCCGGCGTGAGTGGTAGTGTAGTGCATGCAATGTAAGTGTAAGGGGAGATGGACAATGAAGAAGGAGAGACCACGCGCGGTCCGCAGTTCGTTTGTTAGATGCTGCGCCGGTATTCGCCTGGTGTTAATCGGACAAACCACGGAAAACTACCGAACAGAACTGCCGGCTGCAAGAATTCTCCTCAAGACACTCATGGATCAATCAATCAATATTATACTCAAATTTCAATCAATAACATAATTCAAGAAACCAAATTTGACCTAGCAATCTAGCTAGTACAAAAAATCCTGTCACTGTTGGGACTCATACCTAGAAATTCTCGCTCAGAAACATAACAGTGACATGAGTTGAAGCCCTGTGCCACCTCTCCCGGTACATAGTGACAGTATAACCCTAATGGGATGAACCTAGTGAATAATACATCTCTGTTCCTTAAGCTGAGATTTGCTGTTTCCAAGCATGTTAAGTGCGAAGGTCATTTGTCCCGTTTCAGCGGTAAATGAATTATCCCGGCAGGTGGTGAAGCCGGCGATGACTGAAGGTGAAATCCGGCACCGATGTGCATGTCGACCTTCCTTCCAGGGGGCCTTCAACGGGGCACTCTTGCTTCCCGACTAGGTTCCCGGCCCGCGCGGTAGAGAAGAGCATGTTCGTGATGTGTGCGTGTGAGGGGGAGGATAGAAAGAGGAAGAGGGAGTAAAGATCGCGCGTGGTCCGTGACCCATTTTTTAAGGTATATCCGACGTTGGCCTGGTATTGATCGGAGAAACCACAAAAAATCGATAAGTACAGCGAGCTGCTAGAATTATCTTGTAGACAGCGCCTAAATTCATTTGATTGATTAGAGATTCCGGGCCCGTCAACGGTTAATGTCATTAGCCCCGAAAGTGTAGGGCTTGTTTTTGTAACGAGAAGTGGCGGTGATCTTTCCCTAGTAAATGGCGAGATACGGCGCCGACATATTCGTCTGCTTGCGGAGGTTTCCCCAGGCAGGCGGCCTCTAGAATCCTGCTACCGACAAAAACTAAATTCAAAATCTTCCACCATCTTCAATCGAACCCGAGTATCTCCTGGTCTGAAGATGCTCCAAAGACAGAGGCGTTGACTCTAAGCTAAAGTATCCGGTGGATAGTAGTAGGGACAGGGCCGTAGTGGAAAACAAGAAGAAGAAGAAGAAGAAGAAGAAGAAGTGTACTGGTTTGAAATAATTGGCCAAGTGAGAAATTATAACTTTTGACAATATTAAGTTCCAAGAAGAATGAAATGTCCTTAAAATTAATTTAGAAACGTGTTTGGCTAGTTAAAAAGTTGCTTTATCTCATTTACTAAGTGAAGTAAATCATATGTAAGTCTTAATATTACTAATGTAATTGACATTAATAGATTAAAGGAGGTGGTAATTTAATCAAAACAGGCGAAGAACGATGACCTAAAGAGCTCGACATTGGCAACCAGCTTCCCACAGACGTGGAGCACCTCTAGTAAGTGAAAAGGCGAAGAGCAAAAGGCGATGGTCGCAAGTGGAGTAACTACAGCGGACAGTAGTGCCAAACTCAATGGAACAGAGATGCGAGACTTGTTACTTACCAAAACAAATATCTAAGATAATTCCAGGATTTTGCAGCCACGAAGAAGCGCAAAATGTGTTCTTGAAGTTAGTATTTTTTTCTCTAACCAGTGTTACGTGACAAGTACTGAAACTATTCTGTAAGACCTGTAGTAATACTTTCATTTTAAGGTACCAATTCGAGTCTGGTTTGACGTCTGTTTGATACTCTCAGAACTGTCGAAGATTTGGACATCCATGAGGAATATGAGAACGGAAGCTTAACCCATCGCTCGGTTCTCAGGATGGGATTGGATGGGGAAGGAATGATTGTTGGAAGGAATGTTCTCAGTCTGTGGTTGGAATTCCTGTTTCGGCAGTAATTCCTCCTGATCCACTGTCACTGACGTTGAAAGTTTTCCGCGGGCGATTCTTGAAGTAAGGACCTCCCTATTGATTAATATAACTAAGATAATATTACTGATTTCCATTGGCCTCGCTCAGAAAGAGGGGTATGATGGGGCCCTAATTTGCAGTTACTCTTACCTTCGGCCCACTGTGATGCAGCCATCCATTATATTCCGTAAATAAAAGCTAATACTCCCCTGTAAAGTGGTAATCCCTCTGATCTCATGTCACCAATTTCCGATGCGTTTAGAAATTAATATAAAACTATGAGCCTCCGTGACCCCGGGTTCGATTTGGGCAAAGTTATAGTGTGCGTTTTCCTTGCAATGTCCCCGTATCTGTTGCTGTGTGACAATGATAAAATTCATTTCTCAGGTTTAGAAGACCAGAATACGGCGTAGACTTCGTGTTAACCACACGTACCCCTTAAGCCTATGGCTGCCAGGCCGGGACGCAGCTGATAGGCCCTTACCTGTTCGCGGGCTGTCGCCCCAAGTACAGAGAGACAGACAATATTGTATATAGTCCACAGACGTCACTACCTTTAGTAAGTGTACGTTCCACTTGGTGCATGTGTTTGGAACTTCGAAGGTGTTACAGATCAGCCAGTGTCTCATTTAACTGGTGAAGTTTCGTGTTAAGTTGCATCAGATGTTCAGTGTCTGTGTTATTCTGCTTGCCTTACATTGTTTTCTTCGCAGTGCTTCTTGCTACACTTGCAATGGTTCTGTTTCCCATTCTTCGGTCAAATTTAATGACCCTCATTAGTGAGTCATTTTCATGACTGACTTCATACTTTCTCATCCCGACTATTGCACAGTGTCAGGCGGCTCCATTTTTTCTAAGGCATCTTCCTATATCCTTACGCGACACATAAAGTATCAGCTCGCGGGTGAGGAGAATTATGCATTGTAAACAGTTTTATATTTTTCTGATCCTTGATTCGAATTTATTGCTCAGTCCAGTCCACTAGTCCGAAACTGTACTGGGACACAGACACCGCCAAACTACCTTCTGCAGATATTTTATTCCTAGAGTTCAGAGCGGATATCAAGCAGGACAAGTGTCACTTTTCGGTAAAACTCCCAGCGAATTCTCTCTTTCATTGCTTCGTTCAAGATAGTATCACATTCCTCAGTGCCCAGATATTTTTCTTAGTTTTACCTGGCTGAAGATTTTGAATCATATGGGATATCAACTTCAATGCTCTCTGACGTTGTCACTTTGCTTCTCTTTGAATTGATTTTTGCACATGTATCAAGACCAAATTGCATGCAGATGACGTTGCTAAAATCATTCACGACGTAGGAATTTGGGATAGAATCCCTTCATTGTTGTTGAGCAAACACTTTAAGGTTATACATATGTCTGGCTGGTATCTTTGGCTACTATGGCGCTTTTAACCAAATTCGGGGAGCGACAACTCTCTAGACAGTGGAATCAAGGGAATGCAAAACAGCAGAGCGGATAGATAGCGAGTCTCCTTGAAAAATACCCCTGTTAATGTAAGTCATGCTTAAATTACGTTTTCGTTTCCTTACGTCATTTAAGATGACTTTATTTTGTACCAAGATTTCACTATAGCCGCAGAAACCTTTATGACATCCTTTCTTCTCAACTGGCAACAGATAATTCTTCTCTGGATGTCTGTATATATTGTTTGCTATGGGTCGAGTTATAGGTTTGTAGTACAATACTGGTAGACAGATGATACGACTGTAGTTCTCCGAGCATGAATTTTCTCCCGCTTTGGTTCGCCAATATGTGATGCCGCATGTGAGAGACTCCGGGAGTTCCTAAATTTTCTAAAAATTTATTAACTGCTTTTGCTCTATGAGAGTGTAATTTTGTTAATTTTTTAATCCAATCATTTCGTATCTTATCAATCCCGAGGTATTTCCAGTTTTCCGTGTTCTTAATTGTGTGGAAAATCGGCAGCATCAACTTCAGATTGCAGACAAGATGCGTCTTTGTGTGTCAAGGTGCGTTTGCACGACGTGATATTGCGATGAACTACCTTCTTCTCTATTCCTGCCTTCCTATTTTTACTTTCTCGCTACGGAGTAGAGAAGTTATGTATTGCTGCACGAGAAAACGGCGGATGTTTGGCAAAAAACTCTTAGTACAGGGCCCTGGTAACGAAAAAGTGGATAAATCCAGTTGCTAAATTTAAAAAAAAGTCCTCTATCACGTGGTGTTGACAGAATCCATGTTTTGGGGGTCCTTTGTACTGAAAAATCGAATGACAGCAAAACATCTGTCTCTCCATCTGTGAACAACGCTAGTACCTAACAGTTCAGCCGATTGTTTTCCAAAATTTATATTCCTTAATCAATCTGGTTTATTTTATTGTCCCTTTAATTTGAAATTGATATTTTAATTAGGGGGGATTTTACATGAAGCCTCTGGGACATTTTCAAAAAATGGCTGCATTGTTCTTTATCAAACTTTGTTGTTCGCTAGTGTAAAGGACTTTTAAGGGAATGGTGGAGGTCTCACGTTCGTTGAAAACCCTAATGTTTCGAAAATTGTAAAAGTTGAAATTTTTTCAGTTTTCCTTCTACTAAAATATTAAAGGTAGATATTTGATCCTTTAATGAAATCTGTTTCTTAAATATGGATTTTGAAATACGTTCATCTACGATTTTTCGAAACTTAGAGTATTTTTCGCGTAATTTTGCATGAAAATACGGACGAGAAAGAACGGGCTGTTTTAGCACCATTAGTTCTCTATGCTTCTCATGGTTAATTAATACTTATTAAAGATCACAGTCTAACGCACGCACCGAAATACTGGCCAAGAGAGTACTTGGACGACGCAGTTCAGTTGTTTTCAGGTAGGCCTCTTAGCGGCGTCGTACAGAATTCATGTAGAAAACGTACAGACTGTCTGCGCGCTACTTTTGGCTTTTATACTTCTAGTTTGAGATCTTAGAGTTTCTTTACAGAAACTTTATGAGAATCTGCACGAAAACTGTACCGTGTTTACCGCCCTCTAGGTAAGTGTAGCGAAGTATTAATACCATTAAAAATATATTTAATTAGCCTTTGTGATTTATATATGAATGAATTGTACACCAATTTCCAACTGTATATGGGTTGACCAAGCACATTTTAAAATAAACGAGGAAGTAGCGTACTTTGTATGCAGGTCGGTGCTAATATTCTGATAATCTGATTCACACCCTGCCGTGATCGCTCTAATAGCGTTCGGCTGCTTCCGGTGGTGCGATTCATACTGTTACACGTGTCACAGGGTGCGATGATCGCGGTTTCTGCGTTCAGTGCAAACATGTGGACATTTCGTGACTCGAGTACACGCGAAGAAAAAAATCACCGAACGGATGTACCTTTTGACGTGCCGAAGTTGCATTTCCCATTAAAAGACGGTATAGAGTCCGGTTAATCGACCTACTTCCAGTCTTCTTCAGAAGCTGGTGGTTATACAAAAATGTGTGATGAGGACTCAAACAATCTACTGAAGAAACATATTTCATGCGGAATAAAGAACAAATGTGTTATATCAATTATAATACTGCGTACTTCCAGTCCAACTTCATAGATGCAATTTATGCAAAGTGTCTATTTTTTAACATTATTTAGCACTACGGCAACGTAACGATAAGTTTTCATCATAACATATTTATTATTAAGAAATATGATTATCTTTCAGTAGTAAGTTAACGTTTTAAAATATGATAGCATTCTTTATAGATCTAAGCCAGAACTTACGAAATAGTGTGAACATGCATTCTACAGACCTTAATCTATTTGCATTAGCGTTCATTGATTCTTTACTTGTTAGTTTTGCCGTTAACGGGAATTTGACATTAATTGCCGAAGCGATACAGTTAAATGGTTGTTTCTGTTGGCGGTTCCAACTTCAGCGATCCCACAATTATGTAAAATGAAGTGTCAGCATTTTCTAGGTTGCCAATATAGGCTGAATTGGTGCAAATCAGGTTATTTACAGGACTTTCTTTAACCGGCATAACAGTCCAATTAAGGAATAATATATTTAATGATAGTATTAGATTTGTTTTATCGTATGCATTGGCAAATGTAGTCGCAAGTTCGTAAGAGAAACTCTGGGAACGAATCATTGGCCTGAGTTACAATTGAAACAGATTGAGATTATCGAAGTGGCGGAGTCAAACAATAAACAAATCATTATCATCATCATCATTATATGCAAATATTAGTTTTCAGTTTGTTCTGACCCCTTGAGTTATTCGCCAATCTTTTTAGTGGTCTTCCTACGTTTCTTCTCCTTCTTGGCATATAAGCATATAATTCAGAGCTATTCTAGACAGTCTCAGTTCATGATTTTTCCATTTTACTCCACACTGTTTTATAACTTCATTTACGCTTACAATGTTTAATTCTTTTCTAATTTCTTCACTTATAATCTGGCTAAAAAGTGGGTATCTACCTATAATTCTGAGAAATTTAATTTCTGTTTATTCAATTCTTCTCGTTTGCTCTTTAGTTACTATTGAGTATTCACTTCACTATATAGTTTAACATGCTATTGTACCCAAAAACTGCCTGTGTTTATTTAATTTTATTTCCAGGTCACAATTTTTTGTATATTTTATTTTGTGTCCCAGGAAATTTAATGTGCTATCTTCTATAATTTTATATTATTGCCTAGTACTAGTTTTGTTCTTAGTCGTAGCTCCATAGTTCCATAGTTTTTGTTTTCTCTATAGTTATTGTCATTTTGCACTGTTTAGCTACATAGTTCAACTTAAATATTGCTTCTTGGATATTAACAATTATTCAAGTAACTAGTACATAGGAAATCGAATATTCAAGTAGTAAAGGTAGTATCCAAGAAGCAAAACAACAAATCTGACCGAAAATTCTTAACTGGCTGCCCTGTTGTTTCCGTGATTTCTTTCAGTCAATTACAGGTGAATGTCAAAACAATATCATACTATTTGAAGAATTAAGCGCCATTTGATAATGATTCTGAGGGCTTCATTCGGCCTACGGAAAAGGTTTGTAAACTCATTTTAAAACCCCGTGCGGTCTGCAGGGGGATAGGAAGCTGCTTTAATGTTTGGTACCGGCTGTGAAATTTCAGACCAACTCGAGATACAGTTGAGGACTCACTTGAGAGCTTGGAGTGCGTTGTACGATGTGTTTTGTTTCATTTCCTCACAGAATGACGTCCTTGTTTACCTAGTCTTCAACGAGCCGCAGTTCTCGCATAACTCCTCCACACCCTTCCATTCATCTAAAAATACTACACATGTCAGCTCAAGGTATAATTTAAACTGTAGAAGCGAAGGAGGAAGAACAATAATAAAACGATTGGTCGCAGTAGTTCACTATTTCTACAAGTTTTCGGAAATTATACATGGGCGACTTTAACCAGTGATTAACGGGAATATTAATTTCCACGTTTTATGCCATGCTGGTAAAAATCATGAACAGACGGGATAAAGAAATTGACACCTGAATGTACCGATAATATGCTGTTCAAAAGGCGTAAAATATAAAAACTATTTGTTTTTCCGCTGCACTAATATTTGTTGATAATTTTAGAGTGTTCATGAACATTCAATAAGAACGTGTGAACTGAGTATTTGGGCTTCTAATTTGCCTTCATCAGAGACTGATCTGAGAATGCTCTGCCACCAACATCAACTTGCAACCCATTTGCAGTCTAATTGAGTGAGTCACCAGAAACATTAACGTAGTGGTGTGCACTGGACAACTCTCAATGCGTTGTTTAGGTGATGGTATGTGCAATGCAAGCTGTCGCGCAAACGCATTTGCCTTGCGCTCAAGGTATTCAGGTTCTGTTGTACACTTCTCGTCTGAAGATTTTTATAATTTTTTATTCTGGTTATAATCTGCATGATAAATTCATATTTAGCAAGTGAAGCATAGAGAACGATTTGGATAACACTTACGTTTGCCTTAACTTTTTCATAGATGTACTATTGCCATCATGACTAATGAGGAACAAGTAGATGGGCTGGCTGATAATTTACGAAACGTGCGTTCTTTGTTGTTGCAGTCAGGTGCATCTGCATATCCCCTCATTTTAAATATCGAACCAATTTTGAGATTGCTTATTATATTTATTTATCTTCAGTATTTTTACCTTTGTTTCATTCAAAACGTTTAACAGGTATATTCCGCCCGTTTTTGTTTCAATTAGACATGTACATTGCACATACATAATGCAATTATGGATGTCATACATCATACATTGTGGATGGCAGCATTATTAGACACTAAGTTTGCTCAGATAGTCTTGGAGAAAATCTCTACCACAGCTTTGGATATAGAAGTTGTACAAGGCTCAATATTTGGAAGGTAGTTAGTAAGAGTTGACAAAGTTTAGGGTTCTATAGAATAAATGATTTCGACTATATTGTGTAACCCCATTTTTGTATATGTTGAAAATTATCATTTTGAGTAAGGGTTATAGTTTACTTGTTTTTTCTTTGTGTTGAATAAAGAGTGTCTATTTTTAAGACAGTGGAATACGAAATACCAACTAAATGTGACCAGGCAACGCTTTAAACTGTTTTCAAATATTTTCACATGTTAAAAGTTTATGCTATTCAAGTTCTAAATAAAAGGAAACTTTAAACGCACAGTTGCTTGGTTCTTTCATTCTCGTACGTAAGTAAAAGTAATCTATTAATAATTAAAATTAAATAATAAAAATGTATGGTCGCAACTCTTCTTGTCCAATGTTCTTTCTAGCCACGGTCACAACTGACCCTAAAATACGATGCTGAAGAACCTAAACGCATCCAAATGGGTTGTCCGGAAGAGATTACGTTCTGTAATTTTATTATCAGGTGGCTTATTAACGAAACCTTGTCCATTTGCAATCTCCTAGTCTACAACATACCAATCCATTTAGATTAGAATATAATTTTATAGTTTAAATTATCGTACAAAGGAGAATTATACTTAGCATAATCGTATATTCTACACATAACAAAATTAATCTATAACACGATAATTATCCTACGAGGTGGCAATGCCGGCGATTAAACTTTTTCTTTTGAGTGATCCAAGTTTTGCACCGCATACTGTAAACAATGCAGTCCGTGCGATACTGTCTCCAGCGCCTTGTTTCATTCACAGCCCTTTTGTAACGTGTTTTAAAATATAATAATGTATTATTTCCTACAATTCCTTCAGAAAGAACTAGAATTTTACTTCCATTATAATATCTTCAGTTGTTACCGGGAAATTCCCACGGATTTCGATGTACATGTCATTTCAATATCTTATAAGAGTATAAGATTACAGATTTCTGCCATGAACTGTTTATTTCCTTTCAAAATGGGAATAAAATATATTTATTTGCAGAGTTAGTAAAGTTTGCTAGCTCCGTATCTGTGTTTTTTTTTGTAGTTAGCATCCTTGCTAATGAAATGTTTGCTAATACTCGTATGTTGTTATCTTGTTACTGGTTTTTGCTTGTTGATAAATTAGTTTAGAACAGTGAAAAGAAAAAAATCGCTAATAGTGACTTTTAAGCATTCTAATGACGTTTTGATCATTCGACAACCGAAGTTAGCTGCACGTAACAGATGCCTGACTTCATTGATTGATTATGTAGTGTTTCTGGGCCCGTCCATTGCATTGGTCATTAGCCTGTTCGGGTAACACATATTACAACGTAGAAGGTAACAGTGTCTCCTGTTGAAATATGAGATCCAGCGCCGACTCACAAGCCAGCCAGGTATCTGGCCTCAACCAGGTACCTCCCTCCAGCGGGGCATAAACACTTCCAGGACAAGCTTAGTGCTTTCAACTGTGCAGTAGCCCGTTTCGTAGGGTTCTGCTCCGGCCTTGAATCAATCTGAGATACAACCAATCATAGCAGTATTTACTAGGCTGTCCGGGTGACGCCGCGTCCATGGCGAAGGTGCCGACGTTTCGGTCGCCATTCTGCGACCTTCCTCAGACGTATTGCAATACGCCCTGAGGAAGGTCGCAGAATGGCGACCGAAACGTCGGCACCTTCGCCATGGTTGCGGCGTCTCCCGGACAGCCTAGTAAATACTGACTCCGGCCGCGGAAGCCTACGCTCTCACAATCATAGCAGCTCATCGCTACAATTCTTCTCCGGCTAGCGGCCGCATTCGATGTAGCTAGTAGCAAGTGTCGCAAATAGACCAACGTCGTGGCTCGACCCCTCGTCGTCGACCAGGCAGAGGCGACGGCCGTGATGCCACTGATCCATCTCAGCCGCTGTGGCTGTCTCAACGGGGCGGCGCGGCGCTGTGGGCGGGGACGCGCAAAATGCCAAGGCCCTGCGGTGCGGTGCGACGCGAAGCGGCGGAGGCTGCGTGACGCACGGGCGACGCACCGCCGCCACTGGCACACCCTCGCCGTCCCCCTCGTTCGCACCCTCGCCCTAGGACAAGGGAGAGGAAGGAAAGATCGCGCGTGGCCCGCAATCAGTTTGTTAGGGTATTGATCCGTCATTCGCCTGGTGTTGATCAGAGAAACCATCTAAAACTACCCATCAGAGCAGCCGGCCTGTAGAATTCTCCTCCAGACACCGTCTGAATTCGACGTAACTGACAAGCTAGTGTCAAAATTCCTGGCACCGTCGGAACTCGACCCTAGGACTTCCCGGTCTGAGGCACTGCAGTGACGCCAACAGATTCGGTGAGACACCTCTCCCAGTCCACACCTTCGACCTTGCCCTCGCCCTCACCCTTGCCCTCGTCCCTTTACTTGGCCCTCGTTTTCGCCCTCGCTCCCCCTCTCGCTCCCCCTCTCGCTCCCCCTCTCGCCCTCTCCTACTCCGTCACCCACGCCGTCGTCCTCAACCTTGTCTTCATCCTTACTCTCGCCGCAGACCTCGCCCTCGTCTTCTACCCATCCCCTCCCATCCCTGTTCTGCTCTTGCTTTTTCCCTTGCCTATGCCTCCACCCTCACTATTGATCTCGCCCTTGCTTTCGCCCTCCTTTTCGCACGTACGTACGCCGATGCTTCCCATACACGCTGACTCGTCTGTTCTTCTCGTGAAAGGGGGTTTCCTGTTCATGATTGTGGAATTTGTGGGGGCAAACTGGGTTGACGGCAGATTTTCTGTTTTCCCCTGACATGCGTGATAATTGTTTCTCTTGTTCCTGCGTTTAGTAGCTCACGTGTTGCTAAGTTTATTTGTGATAAATTTAGTGATTCTCCCTAACGCTTATTCTCTCTTCCATCATATGTGTTCGTAATCACCAACCCATCAAATTATTCGTCCCGTTATAGTCATAGGACTCAGGTTCTAGCGTCAGAACAAATAAAAGTATAATTCAAATGTGAGTGTGAACCAATGTGTTCTAAAAAGTTTTAATCTGAGTGGAATAATCCTAGTGATCCAACAGAATAAAGAAATATGTATCAAAATAGATTGCCAAAAAGTAAATGTACTTTTTAGTAGTTAAAATACTCATTGGAATCTTATAATAATTATGTTTACTTACAGTTAAAAAGAAAATTGAATAGTCAGTTAAAAATGAGAGTTGAAGTTACATTGCGACGAGTGAGATGGAAGAGACAGCAAAGAGAACAGGGACAGCAACTTAAATGAGTTTACTTGTGTATCAAGCACCGCTGTCAAAAACAAAAATAAATTATAGTATTAATCTCTAGAATTTTCCCATTTTCATTTCTTTATCGGGCAGTCTTTAGCGCCGTCTTTACGAACCACTAAGATATCCAAATGTTATAATGAGATAACTTAACACATCCCAGACCACCCCAAACGTAGACAGCCCTTTGCAACTTGTACTCCTCTAATTTTATTGTAAACTTTTTTATATTAACGTACATTTTACATTTAAGTGTTGTAAAACAATAAATGAGATTTTATACCAACTGCTACTACTTTATACAAACTACTGCTTCTGTCATCACACAATTTGTCATCACACATTCCAATACAATAGAGGAATCGAAAATACCCACAAGTTTTCGCAACCGCTACCGTGAAGAGCAATAGCATCATGTCTTTCATTCCTATCATCTTGTTCATCCCATTATAATCTATGCTTCTTTTCTACTTTCAACTTTCATTCATATGATATGGTTTTCTAAGCTCCTTTGCCATTTTATACCAAATTCTCGCTGAAAGCAGGTGTCGCTCCTTCATCTGAGAGAAGCTCCCTTTCTCCTTTCAAATATTCCTATAGCAAATTTTAATTTCCCCCAACTTCCACGCATTTGGATTACTCAAAAAGCAATCAAAATCAAAACTGTTCAAGGACGTTAATAAAGAGTCTAGAATAAGTACAGCTAAGAGTTTGATTACACCAGAGAGAATGAATAAGAATTACAGCTGTATACATGGATCTCTTTAAGAAAGCCTCCACGGTAATCTAGTTGGGACGTACTACCAATCGAGTAATTTGTAAATGGAAGAAAAAAGAATCACCATAATGAATGCTAACAGTATAGCATAAGAAGATAAGATGTGAAGGTTACTAAATAAACTCTTACTGTATCATCCAAATAGAAGAATAAATAGACGACGTATTATGAAAAGTGTAATATGAATTGAAAGCTTAGAAAGAAAAATAACAGAGAGAATCTGAATCAGGAAGTCATCTACAGAGAACTCTGTGCACATTTTTATTATTTTTTATTAACATTTCCAGTCCCTAGCATTTTGGACCATACCAGATGAGATTAGTTTGATATGTGGGTGATGTGTGATAATAATACGACATGAATGATGAGGCAATGGTAGAATGAGAGGAATGGAAAACAGGAGAATCCCCAGAAAACCAACCAAGAGACCGATTTGCCAGTTACAAAGTCCGTATGCATCAACAAGGGTTTAAGCTTCGGTTCCAGGAAAAGCGACCGAACCGACTGCCACTTCACAGATCACCCCGAACAACGTAGAGGGTGTTAGAGCTCCCTCGTATTCACAGAAATACCGACTCCGCGCCGCCGTCCCCTCCCTCGCGTCGAGATGCCTTTTCCAGGCCGTGTGCGACCCGCACTTATGCCATTGCGTTTCCGGAACGGCGTCGTTCCCCGCGACGGCCGCGTGAGTCAGTGGGCTGTGGAGTAACTCGCGGTTCTAGTGGCGCTGTGCAATGCGAGACGCAAGCAGCGGATGCAACGCTGATGCAAATGGAGTTACGTGGCAGGTCTCCTGCTAATGCGATAACAATCTAACGCTGTCTCTAGGGAGCGGTTTGCCACACGTCATTTGGTATTTACCAAGAAGTTGAGATAAAGGAGAAATGTAGAAATGGAGTAGATTGCAGTGCATTTATGTGGCATTTATTAATATACTTTACCAGTGAAAATAATTCTTAATTGATTGCAGTATTTAAAGCTAATTATGTACGTAGTAACGGTAACAGTCAGTAACTATATTGTGTAACAATACAAAAATATAGAAGTGCACGTCGAGAAGATGGAACGAAATCGCTAAAATTCTGTTGATAAAGACATGTAGATAATTCGTCTCTAATTGGCATCCTGCAAATACTTGAATGTATTTAGTTTACTTTCATGAATGCAATAGTTTTGATTTGAATTTGAAAACGTTATCTAAAATATTAGTAAAGTATGGAAACGTGGTGTTTCGACTCATCATATCACGAATTTTCATGTCGCAAAGACAAGGTGAAATCATCCATACCTTGCGGATATTCACAGAAACAATCCTTTTAAGCTCTTTATTCACTGCGTAACTTATTTGGATCAAGATGATCGTGGTTACGAGGGAAATATAAGAAACATTTGAATGATGCTACATGTTGTCTTATGGAGGAAATTTTTTTAACTGTATAATTACACGACCTAGGCATAAGACCTCAGAAGATGAACAAATTGTATATTAAATTTAGAAAATGAATAACTATAAACGCAACTCACGCATCAAGGAGTTAACGATTTCGAGTAGTCGATTAAGATTCGAAAGGAGGAGGTTATGGAAGGTCGAATAATTATTTCGCTAATTTGAGTTTCAGTCGATTATGGTGTTTGAGTTTCAGAGGATTATGTATACCTAGTTGAAAATGAGATGCCGATGGATTATGAATAATTTTGCTGCAATTTTCAGAAAAAGTTTTGAATTGAAATATCGAAATGTAAGAACCATTTGTTACATGTCTACGGAAAAATCTTCACGTAAATAGGATTTTCTGGTGGTTTTCCGACTTTAACAAGAGCATGTTTCCATGATTTTGAAAAATATCTTAAACAAAGACCAAAGACGTGCATTAAATATGTCTGTGTATCGAACAATAAGTGGAAATTAAAATTGTTTAATTATAAATGAAGAAATATAATCTGGCCCAAAATATGATATTAGAGGCAAATTAATTATGTACTTGGTTACTTCGAAGGGTGAAATGAAAATAATGGGATAAGGAAAAGTTGGAATCTTTGTTGAAATCTAACTTAAAAGTAATGATTCGTTATCGATATTAAAAGATTTATAAGGTTTAAACCTTATAAATATTTGCTATAAAAACAATCTGCAAATATTCCACAGTTTTCCTGAAATACTTAATTTGTACACATAATAGTTTTTGTTAGACATTTTCAAGTCGTATTCCCCAACGTTGAATTCTTTTGCTTCTTTCTTGAAGTTTGTAGTATATGATTTATGTGATTGAGGTACAATAACCTACGAACAGTTTTTTTAAGATAATGTAGATATGTTTTTAGATGTGGGGAACGATGTCTGCAATACTTCTGCTGGAATATTTAAAAACGCACAGCCAGTTACGTCTTTTTGAAGGGTTCGCAAGACGCATTTTTTAACTTTCTCGAGTTTTACTTAGCAAAAAGAGAAAGTATTGCGTTCGTGAGCTGAAATTTGACGAATTTTTGACAGAAAAGTTTTGAAAATTGCAAAATTTTAACCTTTTAGAACTTTAAAATTGAATATAGAGTTTTTTGTTATTTTTGCACATTGGTACATCTAAATACTGTAGACACAAATTGAACTTTTTACTGAAGATATTGGATTGTTATACTTATAACATAATAATTTAAATATCTGTCTGAAATATTGAGGTGTACCAATGAAAAAAAAGAACAAAACAGAGACTCATCATAAAAAGTAGAAATTTCCCCTTATATTCTGAGCAATTAAAAGGGTGAGTAGTTTTTACATCATTTGTGCTTGAAATGTGTGCAATTTATAAAAAAAATATTTTCCCCAAACCACTCCGAATATTTGTTTTTCAATATTTTAACGCGGATATGTTAAGAAACGCTCCAAATAATGGCGGTGCTGCGTGTGGCGGTCATTTTCGGTGTACTCTTTGAATCTTAGATTTTGTAAATTAAGAAATATGCTAGAAAGTATATGCTGCTTTAGCACCACTAGTTCTCCTATTGCATCATGCGTGAAGCACCATCAGCGCCATCTGCGCACGCAACATATGTGTAATTGAGTAATGGCTACTTTCATGTAGGAAACTACCTCACTATAAGGCTTGTAGGCTTATAAGTACAGTCACAAAGAAATAAGTGATAATAGTATAACACGATTTCGTTTTATGCGTTTTTGCCAAACCCTCCCACCAAGGAAGGGATATTTTAAAGACATTCTCGACAAAAAATGTATTCGGTGAAAAATAAGACAAGAAATTAGAAACGAACAAGGAATAGATTTGTCACATGCCGCAATTCACTCACAATTGTTTGTACCCCATATGATATAAATCATTCCAACTGCAAGCTTGATACTTAATTCAGATAAATTATTGCATATTACAATTTTCTATTGGAATAACTATTTCGGCAATGTCTCTCAAGAACGAGTTTTGATTAAGATGGCTTAGACTCTTGCGTCAGTACTATAAAAGTACATTAAGAAAAGGACTTCGATTTGCTGCATGGACTCTCAACAAGTTTTCATTTCTCATTATGACCCCATAATAGTAAACATACTAACCACGAAGTGAATTTCGTTTTCCTTCTCGTTATCTGCTGATAATGTACCGCTTGTATTATGATGTGTTGTGTTCACAAGTGCGTTTAAATCCGACGTCATCAGAAAATATTTTCTTTATTCTTCACAACAAACCAATGACATCATTGGTGCTGCATATTTTGTCTCGACTCAAAAAAAATCGTACGCTTGAAGGTTGTGGCCTTAAACTTCACCTCATTTCCTGAAACAATCATTAGAAGTCTTTTAGGACATTAACAAAGAAATATACACGTGTGCCCTGAATTCTAGTTTCCTTTTCCTCTATTAAGTAATAGCTGACCCTGTTCGGCATTCAGCCAAACATTGTGGAGACTTGTTTTCAGTGAAAGGAAAAACGCAGCGGTGAAGCACACTCGAATTTGGGCAGCATAAAAATGAATGACCCTCAGAGCAGACTGACTCGACTTAGTGACGTCACTCTCCATTGCATTTCGTTATTGCCAACGCTTTAGTGTTGGCAATTCCTATTGCATCCTGATTAACAGATTTTTCGATTTATTGAGAGATTAATGTTGCACCATTAAATCATTTACTCCTTTAAGCAGCCAGTAGTACAATTTAAAATACAATGCTTTGAAAAGTACTTGGAAATTTCTATTCCGTATCTCTTTGGACATCATTTCCATTCCGTATCACGAGTCAAAATTCTTTTAAGTACCACTTTGTAAGTATAGTAAGGGTATCCGCAATTCTCCGAAGCTAATCTTCACTTTAGGTTTGAACATGCTCCGGCAATAAGGAAAACAACAATTATATTGCGTATGTTTCTAGGAATGGAATCGCTGTCCACACACAGGTGTAGTCACAGGTACAATGTTCATATAAGTGGGAGTTCTAAGAGAGCATTTTCTAGAATAAAATTCACAATTATGCCTTTCACTGAACAAAAAAGCACGTTCACCGTTAGTTTTATGTACGAACGAGATCGTATGAAATGCGTATCAATTAAACAATATTTAGGAACAAAGATATTTTGCTTAGCTCTTAGAGAAAATTCGTCAATTGTGTTTCAATTCTAGTTCGACCAGAACTTGGAAGATTCAAACCTCTCTTTGCAACATACGAGGAAAACATTTAAAAGAAACGTTTGGAGTGTTTTTTTAATAATTGTTTACAATTACGTATATTTCACGCAATGTTACGTAAAACTTCTTCATATTTTTTTTTTAAATTTTCATCACCTTATTTCAAGAGCCATCTTTGAACAATAGATTTTATTTAAAAAAATCACTATCCTTAATAATTAATTGAAGTTGTAGAAAGACGCCCAATAATTGCTAAACTTTGGCCACTTTCGAAAATTTAGATATTTCGTAAATAAGACTTGCGACATGTTTTAGGAGTTCTGTACACTATCCAAGGCCGAAGTTAAATCAAAAGAATTTTCAGTCACTTTTGAGAAAATATAGGAAATTATGTTGGGACTTCATGTAAAGTCCCCCCCTCCGTGCCCCGATATCAAAATCCTATTCAAACTTACAGGTTCTTGAATTATTTTAAATCAATTGAGGAATGTTAATTTTGAAGCAAATCGTTTGAAATGTACAGGCGCTAGCGTTGTTCACAAACTGACTGAATGACGGGTGGTCAGACAGACAAGCAGACAGAGGTTTTGCGATAAATCAATTTTTTGTATCAAGAACCCACAAAACGTCGATTAAACGACGCACAGTAAGACTACACAGTGTTATGGGTCGTAATTTGCTTTATGCCGGAGGAAGATGATTTACCCAATTTTCCGTTTCACATGACCCCACAATGAGTTTTTCTGTCGAATTATCTCCGATTTTTGCAGAATTATTACAACACTTTCTCATTTGCACGTACACGAAGTAAGGCGAGAAAGTTGAAGTGGCCAATACACTTAAGAAAATCCATTAAAAAGTTAAAAATTGTAAGCATTTCCTAGAGACAAAGGAAATGTGTCGTGATACATTTAAGAAAAGAAATATCTCGTAACTCAAGATGTTAAGCTGTCAAGGAGAAGGAATTAAATACCAAATGGGAGATTTTTTTCTGACGAGCCTTCGTTCAGGTTTTGCTATTCTCTATATCCTCTCACATTATAGAGTCGTTATTAAAAATAAGCTCAATTTCATCTAGAATATCACTATTGGTACTGAGAAATTTATTTTATTATTATTATTATTATTATTATTATTATTATTATTATTATTATTATTATTAAAATAAGGCCAAATGTTAATTTAGAGATAACTAGAAAGAATTTAGAACTAAGTTGTCAACTTCTAATTATAATTGGAATCATTTGTAATAGTTCTGTAATTGTTCAAATTGTAATTCTAATCGTAATAACGTTTGCCATCTATCTATCTATCTATCATCTTTTTTTTACGAGGGGAACTGTGGAAATCTTCAAAAGACGAAGAGCAGCTCGCACTTCTCAACAGTGTGAGATTTTTACCCACTAAAACCACAAACCCTTTGTGTTCCTGGCGTTATCCACCCTGGAACCGCAGTTATGCATTACTTCAGGATGGTGCCAGCTGTATTACTTCGAGGTGTTATTCCGGTTCATCTATGACTGGTTTCTTTCGTCTTCTTCCTTCTTCTTGAGAATGGCGGTGATATATTTCTCTATTGCTGTCCACTTCGCCTTGTTACAGATCATAAGTGTGACCATGTTTTCTGGTAAGACATTACACCCGACCTCCCATATCATGCGATGCCTTAGCGTGTCCCATCTCGGGCAATGGAACAGCGTATGTTCGACGTCGTCCACTTCATGGCTGCAGTAGAAGCATACCGCGTCTTCTGTCTTGCTGAATCTTTTAAGGTAGGCCTTAAAACATCCATGCCCTGTGAATGCCTGAGTTAAGTGGTATGTCACGGACCCGTGTTTGCGGCTTATCCATTTGGATATATTCGGGATGAGCCTATGAGTCCATCTGCCGGTCTCCTCTCTGTCCCAACGTTTCTGCCAGCGGTGCATCACGTCTTCTTTCGCTTTTTAATTGCGCTATCCTTATCTTGTTGCGTTCGCCTTCCGTTTCCTTCTTGCTCATGGGAGTAGTTGTAAACTTCTTTCCTTTCTAGAGCAAGCAGGTCAATAGGAGGGACGTTCGCCAGCAGAAGAACAGCACTTCCGGATACAGTTCTATACGCCGATGTTATGCGTAGAGCTCCTTTCTTCTGGACAGACTGCATTTTCCTTCTCAGATTATTGTTTTGAAGAGCTTCTGCCCAGATCGGTGCTGCATAGAGCATTTTTGAGTGCATCACATTCATTAAAATTCGTCTCGTCTTGTCGCTGGGGCCCCTGGTGTTCGGCATCAATCTGGAAAGCGTTGCTGCTATTTTTAGGGCTTTTTCCGTCGTCTCACTAATGTGTGGTCCAAAACTTAGCTTCCTGTCAATTTTCATTCCTAGGTAGCGAAGGCTCTTGCCGCATTGTATTTTTTCCTTGCCTATTAGGAATGTTGGGTTGGAGTAGAAACGTCTTTCGGTGATAAGCAATGCTTCCGTTTTATGGGCTGCCACTTCCAGCCCTTTGGACATCAGCCATTTCATCACTCTTCTCAGGGTGTCGTTTACGATGACCTCTAGTAGGGCCGATGTTTCCGCCGTTGCCACTATTATTGCATCGTCTGCGAAGCCTACTATTGAGACATTTTGCGGGAGTTTTATGCCCAGTAGGCTGTCGTACATAATATTCCATAAGACAGGACCAAGTTTTAAACCTTGAGGGACACCACAGGTCATCTCAATTTCCATAGGTTCTCCTGCACCTTCGTAAATTGTCTTTCGGTCGCTTAGGTAGCTCCGTATCATACTGATGAGGTACTCTGGGGTGTTCTTCTCTATCAGAGCCTTGATAATCTCCTCCCATTTGGCCGAGTTAAAGGCGTTCCTGATGTCGAGCGTTACGAGGGCATAGAATTCTTTTTTTGCTCCCTCTTTGGCTTCTCTTGCCTTTTCTACTTGTACGACTGTTTTGATAGCGTCGTCTGTCGATCTACATTTTCGGAAGCCATATAGCATTTCCGACAGACCGTGTGGCTATCTATCTGTCTATCTATCTGTCTATCTATCTGTCTATCTATCTGTCTATCTATCTGTCTATCTATCTGTCTATCTATCTGTCTATCTATCTGTCTATCTATCTGTCTATCTATCTGTCTATCTATCTATCTGTCTATCTATCTGTCTATCTATCTGTCTATCTATCTGTCTATCTATCTGTCTATCTATCTGTCTATCTATCTGTCTATCTATCTGTCTATCTATCTGTCTATCTATCTGTCTATCTATCTGTCTATCTATCTGTCTATCTATCTGTCTATCTATCTGTCTATCTATCTGTCTATCTATCTGTCTGTCTGTCTGTCTGTCTGTCTGTCTATCTGTCTGTCTATCTGTCTGTCTATCTGTCTGTCTATCTGTCTGTCTATCTGTCTGTCTATCTGTCTGTCTATCTGTCTATCTGTCTATCTGTCTGTCTATCTGTCTATCTGTCTATCTGTCTATCTGTCTATCTGTCTATCTGTCTATCTGTCTATCTGTCTATCTGTCTATCTGTCTATCTATCTGTCTATCTGTCTATCTGTCTATCTGTCTATCTATCTATCTATCTATCTATCTATCTATCTATCTATCTATCTATCTATCTGTCTTGGGACTACGCACCGCCCAACGCTGCCACTCCGTGCGCAGAACGCGTGGTGGACGCCACCCCGCCACCGGCCCCGGCCCTTTCCGCCGACGCTGGGGCTGCACTGCACGTGGCACATGCCACGTGCGGCGCCAGGTGCGCCCTCAATCGCTCGCCCCGTGGAGGAAGGCGATCTCCACTTGCGTGCGCCGCTCCGCCCCGCCCCGCCCCGCCCCCTGCTCCCAATAACGCCATCTGCCCTTGGCTCCGCGCGTGTCCTATCGATTTTCTTGGGCCCCGAGGATCCCGGCGCCCTTTCATTCAGGGTCCCGTTGCTTCTTTCAGCGCCCTGATTCTTCATTCAGCTTTGACGTTCGCATCCGACTTCTCGGCAGTTTTTGTAATTAACGGTACTTCCAATGCCTATTCAATTATTGTATATTGACGTAAATGTATTTTAATAATTATTCATAATACTTTGATTTCTTTGTTCATATCTCTATTTCTTATGTCCACACGAAGTACTTCAGTAACGTGCAGTTACAGTTCGCAATTAGTTTGTTGCCAATTGGATGTAATCAATTTGGAAATCACATTGTCATTATTAGATCGACTCCAAACGTTGTAACGCACATGGAGCATTATTTGAATGTTCTGATGTCTTGTCATAATCATGAATCTATTGTTTTTGTGACAGAAGTAATTTTCACTATAGTTATTTATGTATCACGGCCGAAAAGTGAAGGAGTTTAAATGAAGTGTTTACCAACCAAGGCGGAGCGGAGTTGACGTTAGTAAACTGAGTCCAAAATCATTCAATTTGGGCTGAGTTGCATTCAACCATTTTTCCTATACTCACCTCCCAAATTTAGGTTTGAATTTTTACAGAGATTTCATTTATACCAAGCGGTTTCGTCGTATAGTTGCAGATGTTCTTGTACATTATCGCCTTTGAAGTTGCAACAAGTGTCACAATTATTAACCGTGTAGAATTTATGGTTGGTTTTGGAGAATTGTTTCGTAAGTACGAAATGCGATATTCCAGAGATTATAATTGAGAAGATTGAAGGTGCTACTGAGAGTTAACTTACTCAAAATTCAAAGGATTGATACGAAAGAGAGTATGATCTCATGTAAAATGGAAAAGACAGAAACATGTAACCGTGGTTAATGAAACCACTTTGCTGGAATATCTCTATAAAAAGGTGTTACTTCGATTTCTGTTGAAACTTTTAGTGCTCAATGCACGGAAGACGTAACAGTTCCAGGTATAATTTTTCAGGATATAAAAAATTGTGTTTTCAATATAAATGTTAGCAATAAATAAGTTAATACATTCTTTATTAAAAAAATAACAAATATTCTTTGCCAATGTGTCAACAGTCATTTGCACATCGCCTTGTTTACTTGACGGTGCAATGGTAATCGTCCTCCAAAATTAATTCTTTGCCTAGTTCGTCATAGCTCACCTTTGTGGGGTATAAATGTTCTGGCAAACACGAGTTGTGAAGTGAGGATACGAAAAAATATTTTTCCAATGGAAATGTTTGGTTCTTCTCTAACAGCATTAAACAACATTTTAATTCTTATTGTGTCGAGTGAAAAAGGGAAACCTTTTTAATTTTCCCTACTGCAAATTTACAATATCTTCGTTTTGCAACATTTAAGAAATGGTTTTTAAATTACATGATTAATAATAATAATTACTCCTTTTATCAGGAAAGTCTAAAAGTCTTTTTCTCTTAGGTCTGCAGATGTGTAGACTATTGTCCAGAAAATGATCAATGTTTGATGGTGTATATGACATACTTTGGAGATGAGTTCGTGGAGCTGAGTTACATCGAGATTTTTGTAAACAGTCTTATGTGTCAGGGATCCAGAGATACTTCTTAAAATTTTAGTTTCCAATCTTCGAAAGTTTTGATCTTCCATTAATGAGCCATGACAATTTTCGTACTTTAAGATGTGCTTCTTTCATCGTAGTTTTCAGATACATTTTCAGAGTTAATAGTTTATCTAAACGTAGCTTAAGATAATTTACTGTTTCTGATTCGACGAATTTTCTTCTATTTAATGGTACCTTCGGACACTTACTTCCTTAATGAGAAAGTGATATGTCGCTACTTTGCTGCATTATCTGTGATCCGCCATTCATGTACACATTATTTTCTTTCATCCAGGTGATCTTCAATAGCTGTGTTGTCTGCGAAGGGGACAAATGTGGTGCGTTTCGTAACTCGCAAATAAGAAGAGGATGTATGTATCATAAGGACTCACCCTTGCAGCACACCTGCACAGATCGGTTTAAATTCAGGTAAAGCATCATGGTACTTCACTTAAAAGTGATGTTTACAAGTGTACGATTAGAGCAGTAAGTTGTGAGAATGCGGTACTAATCGTTTTTTAAAATAATAATTCTTCATACCGGATCTACGCAAAGGCTTACTGAATATGTATTTTTTTCTCGTTCGAATACAGCACTAAGGACGAATTTTAATTTTGAAAACGACAAGTGAAAAAAGGTATAATTTAAACCAAATTTTTCAAGTGTTGCGCTCATTAGATTGTTTGATGTCGCTCAATAACATTTGAGTACGGTCTTGCTACTCTTACCACATCTGTGTTTTGCTCAAATAACTATCGTTTGTTAGTTTGTGACAAAACAATTTATTTTCCTTTATTTGTTGCTATCATTATGAAGTATCTGAAGGAACCGTTGTTTAAAACTCCCGGAAAATCAATCCATCTAATACCATCTACGGGAAGCGTCATACCTAAAATGTATTTCAATATTCACTACAATTTTTTAGTTGATGTTATTTGTGCATCCCGGGCTTCATAGCTCTGAAAATTCGTTTTAAAAGAGGCCGAGCCAGGAGAAAAGAATGTGATTCAGAGTGTTAAAATCGTGAGAAATCTGCATGAGGCAGAAAAGCGGAGGGAAAAACTCAATCACGCGAACACATCTTATTTTTTCTCTTCTTTTCTCTTCTTGATTGAATGATTAGTAATTGTGAGCGGCGCGTAAACTGCTAAGATCATTAGTCTTGTAAATGTACTGAATGTGAAGGCGAGAAAATCCTTCGTACGCCTTCCTTCGGAGAGGAAGTAAAGCCGGATGTCCCATGTTAGTAGATTTACTTGCATGTAAAAGATCTTCAAGCCTAAATGACGCCTCTGAGCTAAATTCAAATCGCCTGTTTCTCGCCCAAGAAATACCTTCTTTCTCTGCTAGATGAAAGGAGCGTAGCGAAATTTGCGTGGTCAGACGGAAGAGCGGTCCTGATGGCCCGAGTCTCGCCACGTAAAATAAGGCAAATTCAATTCAATTCAATTCAATTCAATGTTTTATCGCTGGAGGTGTTGGTGTTCTTCCCCCACTGGATCGCGAGATCCAGTACCGACGCACGTCGCCTTGAGGGTATTTTCTTCAATGGGGTATCTCCCACCAGCCGGGCACCGCCCCAGCCGGCACAACCTCTGATCTCCCGACAAGAGTGTGATAGTGTAATGAATGTGAATATATGTGTATTGAAGTAAGCGATGAAAATATGTCAAGGAAGAGAAAGGCAAGATCGCGCTCGGTTCCTTGCTTGTTTCGGACTGTTCCGACATACACCTGGTACTTATAAAAAAGCACGAAAAACTACCGATTAGAGCAGCCTGCCGCTAGAATTATACCGCAGACAGCGCCTGAATTCGGCCTAGTTATCTGCCTGCTCTCAAAAATCCTGCCCCGGTCAGAACTCAAACCTTAGGACACCCCCGGTCAGTGGCACTGTAGTGACATCAACTAATACCTTGCGCCAGTTTTGTCGTTTTCCCCCTTCTTCGCTTCGTTCGTACAAAGTGCCCAAGGAAAGGTTGCAATTTCGGGCCTTCGCCTCGTGACCTAAAGACCCCATCGCGGATCTCTCACGCCGTCCGACTGCTTCACTTCCCCTCTGCTCTTTCCCCTGTCCCCCTTCCCCCGCCACCTGGCGCGCTCCGCGCATGTCCACGCAACACGCGTGCGCGCGCGGCCTTAATTGAAGAGTGGCCTTTAATTGCGCGCCACTAATTACCACGTCGCCCGCAGCAGCTGGGAGGCGAGCGCCACTGCGAAGAGAGGGCGAGCTGGCAATGGCGGGTGCTCGGGGTGGGGGTGGGGGAAGCTAGCGGACGTGTGGGCCGGTGGGAGGGAGGGCGAGCGGAATCGCCGGCGAGAGGGCGGGGGAGTGGGCAGGCGAGAGGCAAGGTTAATGGGTAGGAGAGTGCGAAAGTGTGTGGGCGAGTGAGTGAATAAGAAAGAGGTTGAGTTGAGAGTTGGTTTCTTTGGAAGAATAATGGTTTCGGGCGCGTCAACTGTCATTAGTCCCGTAAGTGTAGTGTATGTTTTATCGCTGGCGATGGTATTTTTCCAATGCACGGCGAGATCCGGCGCCGACTTACCGTCGGCTAGGTGGGCTTTCCCCAAGCAGTTATCTCCCACCAGCAGGGCACCACATCAGCTGGGGCAAGCTGTAAGCTCCCGAACTGTAGCCTGGCATGTGTGGTAGTGTAGTGCATGTTTGTGTAAGTGTGTGTTAGAAGGGGGCGAGGAGAGGGCAAGGAAGAGGTAGGAAAGATCGCGCGCGGTCCGCCGCCCGTTTGTTAGGGTATTTCTCCGGCATTCGCCTGGTGATAATCGGAGAAACCAACGAGAACTACCGGGGAGAGAAGCCGAACGCTAGAATTCTGCTCTAGACGGCTGAGTTCGACCCAGCTATCTAGCTAGAGACGCAACTCCTGCCACCGCCGGAACTCGAACCTAGGACCTCCCGGACACAGGCACTGCATTAGACAGATAAGTTAAAGGGTGTGAGGGTAGACGAGCGAGCGTGCGGGGTCTGGAAAATGGTTCGGTTAGAGAGAGACGCTGTTCTACGCGTGTAGAGGGCTGCTAAAGGGCGGGTGAGTAAGAAGGCGAGAGAACGAACTGTGTCCAGAGCGCGTCGGTGGGATAGAGGGCAGGGGAGTGAGTGGGCGGGTGAGTGGGTCGCGAAACGGCGGGCGAGTGATCGGGTGAGTGGGCGAATGAGTGGACGAGCGAGTGGGCAGACGAGTGCGCACGCGGGGGTCCCTGGCGAGTGGATGAGTTGGTGTGAGGACGACCGAGTGAATGGGGTGCGAGTGGGCGGATGAGTGGGATGTCAAAGTGGGGGCGGATTAGCGAGCAGGGCCCTTTGCGCGTCGTAGAGTTGAAGGGATGGTGAGCAAGTGATTGGGCTGGCGAGTAGATGGATGAGTGGACAACTCAGTGGGAGGGTGATTGGGCGGATGAGTGGGTAGATGAGTGAGTGGTTGGGTGAGTGGGCTGGTGATTAGGCGGATGGGTGAGTTGCGAAAAGACGGAAGAGAACGCAGGCGAGTGAGCGAGTTGGTGGGCAGCTAAGTGAGTGGATGATTGGGCGGAAGAGTGGGCTGGCGAGTGGGTTGCATTGTGTAATGAGTAATCGGGCGAGTGCACGTGCAGGTGAGTAGGCCAACAAAAGTGAACAATCTGGACTCATTGAAGTGTGGTTGGATTAGCGGGTATGCGAGTGGGTGACAAATGAAAGGGCGAAAGAGAGGGCGGGTGCGTTGGCGAGGCGAGGAGGCGAGTGGGCCGCCGAGATGGCGCGTGAGAAGTCAGGCGAGTGAGCGGGGGAGTGGGCGGGTGGACCGGGCGCAGCCGGGCAGGTACGCGCTGGAGGGCGGGCAGGCAACCTCCAAGGCGCCGGGTGCGAATTCAATTCCGCAACAGTTTGCGCGCGTGAGGTCGCGCGAGGGGGAGGGGAAAAACGATTTCGCGAAGGCGCCTCGGAAACCCCTCGAGATTGAGACGCGACAAAAGAAGTTCGAGTCGGAAGCGCGTGCTCGAAATTTGGGATTCCGCCCGCATTGTGTGCGCCGCATTAAGGCTTGATTTGGGTTTTTGTGCGTGGGACGCGAAGGTTCCAAACGCCGGCTCGGCCAGCGGAAATTTAGATTGGTGCTCCCGAGAGGAGAAAAAGATGGAACGGTAGTTTACAGGTAGAGGGTTTAAAACGCTATCCGTGTTTTTGAGGGGGAGTGCTGGAATTTCATTTTTTTAGGTTGAAGATGAAAAATCTTTTTCGTGTTACAGTTTATAATTAAGTTGTTAATGCATTTCCTTCCCTGTTAGCTTAGAAGTGAAAAAAATGTACATTAGGTAGTAGGAAGTTATGTATTATTTACTGGAGAATTGCGTGATCTGTATGTATTTGAAAATAATTAAGAAAATTACATTCTGTATGACAGCAAAATAATAATTATGAAAAAATGAAGGAATAAACACCTTCTCGGCGTAAAGATATTCTTCCCCTTCTCTCGCCTGTACCCTGAATGTTTCGAGCTTTACAAATATTATTTTTAGCTAATCAATCTTTTCACACGTTGCAAAACGGAAATTAATTGACGAACTATCACATTGCTTAAACTTACCTCTAAAAATTATTATATCATAAAATACTATTCAAAAACACTCAACAAATAAAAAATAATGTACCACATCAGATACCACCCCCAATTGCATCATACGAGGAAACTTTTTACAAAATATGCTAACTTTGTTAATGGAATGTTTGGTAAAGGTATTACTCCCAATTTTGTATATAACAGCTTTTTCGATCTATTATCTCATACTGAAGTTATTCGTGCATGTGCGTACAAACAAAATTGAGAAAAAATTGTAGTGTACAATTTTGAAAACAATTGAACCAAATATTCAGTACTTATTATGTGGTGCAAATTGGGAGGAATACAACGCCAGTTTGTTTCGTTTAAACTCAATGCGCCAGAGAGAGCCAAAACTCAGAGAGAGCGAAAATTTGGAGATATTACTATTCGTTATTTTTACCGGGACTGGCGGTAGTTGTGAAAATACTGACGAAGTAAGTGATTCAAAACTTCAATGTGAAATACAAAATTACTAAGAAGTAATAAGCACACAGGTTTTGTACTTTCAAATTACTGAGAATCATATTCCCTCATTGAATACTTCATTTTAATCAGTCTTAGATGTATGAACCAAAAAGATTGCATCTGTTCATAAATTTTTACATCATTTAACATTCAATTTTTGAATATATTGATCTCAAAGGAACCTTCTAAATTATAGCACCATATGTCGATATTTCTTCAAAAGTTGTTGCACATAAAATATATAGAATCGTGCCAGAATCTGTACTGTCTCAGATGGGTCAAACAGCCGTCAGCATATCACAATGGTTCCTAATCATTTCAGCCGGAAGGAGTAGTGAAAGAGTGTTCAAACGCGTGTCAGAATCTTTATCCTACCTTCAGAGAGTCCCGAAAAAGAGATTGTTCCGTTACTCTTCAATAACCCGGAAACATTCTGCTCCCATAGGCTTGGTTGTTGCAGACTCACATAACAAAGAGCAGGAGATCGGGAAGAGGATAGAGCTTTGTGCACCGGCATGGGAACTTAAATGCAGCATATACATAGCTCTACATACCAATGGATTCGCGGTGCTCCAGACCAATCCGATGGCAAGTTATCGGGTAAAAAGGAAAAAAAAGAAAAAAGCGGTGAAGAGCCGCTTGATGATCCAGGTGGCAGCGCCTGCACCAGCTGAGCGAGCGGACGGGCGGGGGAGGGGCGTCCCGTTGCGCGAGGGGCGGGGGCGGGGGCGGCGGGGGGGGCGGGCGCTGGGAGCCACGCATCCGCCCCGGAAGGCAGCGGCTGCAGCGACAGGTGGGCTGCGGCGGCTGCCGGGGCGCAGAGGCGGCCGAGGTGGCGGTAGGGGTCGCCACGGGGAGGCGGCGCGGGCGGTGCGGGCGGCGCGGGCGGCGCGGGCGGCGCGGGCGGCGCGGGCGGCGCGGGCGGCGCGGGCGGCGCGGGCGGCGCGGGCGGCGCGGGCGGCGCGGGCGGCGCGGGCGGCTGGGGCTACGTAGTAGTGGTGGGGGCAGAGGCTGCAAGAGGAGTGTCGTAGTCGCCGGGGGTGGAGGTGGAGGTTGGGGGTGGCGACGACCATGCTGCGAGAAGTGGCGGAAGCGATGGCAACGGGAGAATCAGAGGCGGTGCCTGGGAGCAGGAGTGGCAGAGGTGATGCTGGCGGCAGAGGAGGCGGTGGCGGAGTTGGGAACGCAACGGTGGTGGACACGGTGACGCTGGCGACGGCGATGCGGGTTGACTGCGAGTAAATTGGCGGGAACTGGATGCATGTCAGTGGTGGAGGATATGATGGTTATACAGACAGCAGCGGTGACTGATACGGATTTACCATAGACAGACTCAAGGCTATGGCGATAACGGCAGAGACAAAGGCAGTACCAGTTGCAATGTTGTACGGCGGCGCACGAGGACGATGTCGGGAGGGGAAGTAGACACGTGGGTCAGTCACGTGGGTCAGCGCTGGCATGGACTGTGAAAGTTATGCAGGCTGGTTGATTGTTAGTGGTTTTGAGCTCGTTAATGACTGAGATCTTTAATTAGCGTAGTGTATGTTTTCCCTCGTGAAGTGGCGGTGGTCTTCCCCCGCTGTATGGCGAGATCCGGCGCCGACCTGCTACTCTGCTAGCGGGGTTTTCCTCAACTAGGTATCTACCACCAGAAGGGAACTGCCCCAGCCGGTACAAGCTCTCAGCTCCCGACCGGTCACTCGGCATGTATGGTAGTGTACGGCATGTTAGTGTGTGCGCAGTGTGAGGATAGGATAAGGAAGAGGAAGGAAATATCGCGCACTCTCCGTGGCCCGTTTGCTTGACTACTGCCCCGGCATTCACATGGTACTGATCGGAAAAATTACGGGAAACTGCCAATCAGAGGAGCCGACCGCTGGAATTCTCCTCCGCGCAGCGTCTCAGTTACGCAGGCAGTATCACCATCGCAGGCGGCAGCGGCAGCGGAGGCTGTGGCTGGCTCCGCACGGGGGCAGCGGCCACGACGACGGCGGCCGCGCTGCCCCTTGCGGCCCAAAAAAATTAACCCCCCGGCCCGCGCGCACAAAAAGCAGCGTGGGGCCGCGCGGGGCGGAGCGGGGCGCGGCGGAGCGGGGCGGGGCGGGAGATCAAGGGCTGCGGCCTCAATGGGGCTTTGTGCCGCGGGGTTGCGCCGGCCGAGTCTTCCGGGTGCCGGGTGCCGTAACGGGACCCGAGGGCTGCGGGGCGCCAGGTAGGGCGCGCGGGGCGACGCGTCGGATGCTGCGGACGCGCAGGGGTCGCACGACGTGCGGCTGGAGGGGGTGAGAGAGAGGGTTTTTTTTTTACTTCCGTGACGGTGCGTCGTTTTCTTCCTGGAGCTTGCAGATCAGATAAAGTGGAGAGTTCTGGAGGAGATTTATTGTTAAATTTGTTATTTATGGAATAAATTTTATTTAAAAAATGTTGCGTTGAGTGGGGTGGGGTGGAGATGTGTGTGTGTGTGTGTGTGTGTGTGAGTGTGAGTGAGTGTGTTGTGAATGTGATATTGAGAAAGATAAGAAATATTATTTGCTATTTTACTAGTGAGTTTTAATTGAATATTTATTACTTACTTTTTTTTTCATATTAGAGATTATTTTATAGACTGTGTTCAAGAAAAAAAGATGTTGAGTGTATAATTCATTTTATAATTATTTAATGCTTCAAAATGATAAAATAAGTCAACGAAAACTATATTTGTGCTCAATGATTATTGCCTCATTGATGGTAATTTCTTTTAAAATTGTTTCCAAATTGTCTAAAGAAAACAACAGTATGTTATTGTTTATAAAATTATACAGAAAAAGATGAATTGAATATTGTAATAATATCTTGGCAGTAAACTTTTCAACATTTTGACTTATCCTTTACATCACTTTATCAACAAGCTTTGCTAAGGTCACTTCAGAAGGGTAGGTTAATGCTTCAGTGTGCTTGGTGTTCAGGTGTTACGTACAGTATCAACAAATCCATAAATAAATACAAAAGGAACTGTCTTGGATATGGCTCACGATTTTAAGAACATAGCACAAAAATTACTTTTGAATGAGCTTTGTTTGTTTGTCAAATCAATTGTAATACATTTCCTGATGAATGTTCAATATTGTATGTGCTTAGATGGCGTCAGTGTGAAATGGAAGATATGGATGTGAATTGATCTTCAGTTGTTGAGACTTGCAGGTCATTAAATAATGCTAAAAATTTCAATTTCTTTGTTTTGAGAACATTATTTGATCTATTCTAATAATGTTATTTGTTTTATTTAAATATATAATGATGATTGTAAGAGAATTAGATATAAATTTAAACAAGTTGAATTACAACAGAACATATCTTGCAATATTTGAAACTTTAGAAATTTTCGAAACTTCAGGGTCTTTAAAGACAATGCAATCTGAGCTATTTTTGTAAGCATAGCGTTCTATGTTAGAAAAAAATAGGAAAACAATTGGGGCCATTTTTTAGGAAATATTATAATTCCATTACTTCAAGCATACATTGCGCCAGAACTACTAATTGTGTAGAGAAATCACGTTTCCGTAAAACAAAATTAAAAATGGTGAATTAAAATATGATAATTCTTCAAAATTACTTTTTTAGACAGTTTTAGGAAAAACAAAGAGTATCAACAAGAACAACTGAAAATAAAATGGGCAATCATTTAGCACGTTTTATACATTATGAGATGATGTCAGTAGATATTTTCGTAAACACACGCAATTGTTTTCCACAACCTCCTCAAGGAACTAAATAGGCATTTGTCCTCAAATCTGAGGACTAATTATTATATTAAAAATGGATAGGTTAATAATGAAAGTATCCGAAAAATAAGAAAAAAGAGAGCTCGACGTCTAAAAAATGCTGGAAGGTGTACGATCACCCGCACACCTGCTCTTCCGTGTTGTGCCTGGACACGGGGCACATACTCGCAGCCGCCCGGCGTTCGCAACCGCGTTGTGGGTTGCGTCTGGAAGGGGCTCGAAAGGCCACACTTCCGGATTCGTGAGAACCTCCATTCCCAAAGACCGTATTTCCGGATTCGTGAGATGTCCCAAAGCAGCGCCATGCACACGGCATTCAGCGAGTAGCGAAGGACTGCTCATCGAGTCTGAAGAAGTGGGGATGTTTTACAAGCCCTTTAATGAGCATCAGTCTTTCGGTGCCTGATCTGTCCGCAACGTATCCTGTTTTCAGCGAGAGAATTTTCGCCTAGCATCTTGACTAATCAGGATTCGGCGCGCGTACTTTACCAAATGACGCATGTGTATGTGACAATGACTATGCGTTGCCACGTTTGCATACTGAATTGTTCAGAATATCTCGAGAAAGTTCAGATTTCTTTTATTTGTCATTTGTAGTCCTCTGTGGACTAAGTTCAAAAGTTGGTTTAATTTTAGTTCAAAATGCTTTTAAATTCAGATTTTATGAGGTACCAGTTATGCCGTTACATTTACGATATTACAACTGATTGTATCTTTAGAGTTGATAGTTATTTCTTGTTGAATTTTGGGGGTAATAATACTATTAACGTGATATTTGTCTGTGTGAGTTCCAAATGATTCAACTGAGTGTAAGAGTTTCAGCAATAAAGTAGTGTTAACAAAACAATATACGGGTTTCTCTCACAATATAGACCAACTACAGATTTGTAGAAAGCTACAGATTCTCACTAAATTGAAAGCTATAGATTTGATTTGAGAATACTGTTGACGAAATATCTATCATTATTTCAATATAAATAAACAGCGACATAATGGTGTCACACACACATACATATACACTCTGCCACCTACACTTCAAGTGAATCAAGTCCCGTATCCCTTTATACACAGTTCTGATGGTGGCCGCGAAGCCGTTGATATCTGTTCCTATAATTACACTCTTGGCACTGAAAACTAACTCTTCTAATTCAAATATTTAAATTTCTAGAAATACCTCACCAACAAACCAATTCCACAATTGCCTAACACTTACCTTCAGCCAAGGTCAAGTTCGTACTTCTTCCGCGAAAAAGTCTTATCGCACCCCAAAACCCATTCACGCAACGGCGGAAGCGCGTTCAAGCTGATACTACTAATTGAAGGTGATACGCGATTTTCACGCGATTTTAGAAGTGTTGGCTGAGCGACAACACTGATCACTTTTTGTGACAACGTAAAGAAATCGTTGCAAGCAAATTGTTTGAGAGTGGATCACAAGACGTACCACCGCACGAGGAAAGAGTATTGTCACATACTCGTATGCGCTGAAAAAGTGCCTCCAGCCTAGGAATGCGACGTCGGTGGTTTTAAAGAAACATTGATGTTTGTGTAGAAACTTCGATGTTTTAAACTTTGATATGTTAAAGCCTATTTAGTTACCATCAGTGTTTTGTGCTCCTTGTTTTTAAGTTTGTGATGTCTTCTTTGCGAATGAAAAATACTCATAATTACAATTTTGTAACAGTTAAAACATGAAATACGTGCTGATGGTGTTACTATCAATTAATGTGTTCGTGCCCATGAAACACTGTACTACTTTGGTTGAGAAGATGGGTCGTCTGTTATGACTCCATTTTCCTAGGTCCTTCCACCAAATTGGCACATCGAGGGGTCGGTCGACGCTTGCGTTGTCGGCTTAGCCCGCCCCATCCTTTCTTCACCGTATCCTTCTTCGGGAAACCGAGGGCTCGCTTTTTGGGATGACGTTCTGTTATCATTTTTCGCTTTTCCATTGTCATTTTATTGCTTTATTGTTAGTTATATCTTAATTTTCAATCAAGATGCATTGCCACTTTCAAATTAAATTTCGCTGCGCACTAATTTAAAGTCAGAGGTTACCATGTCGGAAGACCTAAGAAAATGTGACAATAAAAATGGTAATAATAATAATAATAATAATAATAATAATTATTATTATTATTATTATTATTATGAAAAGGAAGAAGAAGAAGAAGAAGAAGAAGAAGAAGGAGAGGAGGAGGAGGGTACCAACCCAGCTCTAAAACACCGATGTATTAGAAACACTGTTCTTTGATTGACGTGTTACTAGCATCGATGCTTTAATTTTGAACATGTAGGTTATGCCATCTGCGTACACCTCTTCTCCAGCCTTGAGCCGTGCGTGCGCTTGCGTACGTACGTACGCCGTACGCCGTGCGTACGTGCGTGTCGCTTCGCGCGGTCGTCGAGCCCGCCCCAGCGCGTGCACTGTTTACACCGCGCCGCGGTCTTCCGCCTTCGCGGCCTATCGCGCGCGTATCGGCCGCGTCGCCACATCCGGCGGCGGCGGCCTGAGGCGTCCGCGCGTTCAGTCACGCGCGCCGATAGCGCCACAGCCCTCCCCGTCCCCCGCCCGCTCGCCTCACGCCGCACGCCGGACAGTGGGTGGCAGCGGCTACTTGTCAGAAGAAACCGCGGAAGGGCTGTGCTTTGCAGCGTCGGTGACCGCGAGGTCCTGTACCAGGCGAACGCGAAAGCACTACTCTACCAAACGGGCCACAGGGCGCGGCGCTATCTTTCCTTCTCATTCCGTATCCTACCATCGCCCTTTACGCACATTTACGTGCACTGTACTACCACACATGCCGAGAGGCCAATTCGGCGCGTAGAGCGTGTACCGGGTGGGGCGATGTCTTGCTGGTGGGAAATACCTGGTTGGGGAGAATCCCGCTAGTCGCCGGTAGGACGGCGCCTGCTCTCGCCATGCAGCGGAGGAAGACCACCACCACCACCACCACCACCACCACCACCACCACTACCACCACCACCACTACCACCACCACCACTACCACCACCACCACCACTACCACCACCACCACCACTACCACCACCACCACCACCACCACCACCACCACCACCACCACCACCACCACCACCACCACCACCACCACCACCACTACCACCACCACCACTACCACCACCACCACTACCACCACCACCACCACCACCACCACTACCACCACCACCACCACCACCACCACCACCACCACCACCACCACCACCACCACCACCACCACCACCACCACCACCACCACCACCACCACCACCACCACCACCACCACCACCACCACTACCACTACCACTACCACCACCACCACCACAACCTCCACCACCGTCTGAGAAAAAAATTGCACTAACGGCACTACTGACTTTAGCAGTTGACGCGTCCGGCTTCACTAGTAATCAATCATTCAATCAATCATTCGGGAGGTCCGAAATTCCGAGTCCCAACGTTACCGGAATGTTTTTGACTGATCTAACTGACCAGTATAGTCAAATTAACAATAAGAAATAGTTGTAGGTCTGAGAAACCTGTGTAACCAGTTAAGGGTTAACAAATTATATTACAAACATTTTGATCAAAATATGTTTATTATTAGTTGTATAAGAAGTAGAGAGATTAAAACATTGAATAATGTACAAATAACGCGAACAAAATCGCAGGGTCTGAGAGACCAGTGTTAGCTATAATGTATTGAAATCTGTGCTACTGTCCGATTTTCTTTAGAATGGGATGATTTGACAGTTAGTGCTGGCAACACAACTGACGATTCTGTGGTCGTTGTGTCCTTGAACGTATTAGACTCTCCTTCCTCCATTCGTTCGTTTGCATTTGGCTAACTTGTAAATACTTACGACGCTCCCTGGCTGTGATGTCCTCGTCCGACGAAAATATAGTGCGCCACGAGAAATAATTGAAATTAGGAAGTGCAGAACTTTGTGCTCTTCTGTAAAAATTCTTTCTTTTTATAAAATTACATTGATTTTAGTTTTTATGTGATGAGTATTATGTTTGTTTTAAAACCGAGTCTTGAATGTGAGATGCGTATTCGTGACGGTGCACGTGTTTACTTCTCTGAAGTACACGTGATGTTCACTTGTTTCGCGAACTGTCATTTTATCCCATTCTTAAGAAAATCGTTCTATACCACTTAAGGCTTAAACAGCCGGCCTGTATGGCCGAGGTGCAGCGTGAGCCAAATCAGCGCCTCCGAAGGGTCGCGGATTCGAGTGTGACTGTGAGCATGGTTGTTTGTCCCTTTCACGTAGGTGTGTTGTCGCGGAAGACCTTAAGAGTTTTCTCCGCACAGACGAAGGAGCCCGAAAGTATTTCAGTGTCTAGTGTAGAGGTTAATACGTGCCCCCATGAGGAACATAGTGAGTAACCGGAGCAGGTAGTCGAAAATCGGCATCTCCTGAAGCTGTATAAAGCCCCTGGAAGATGAAGAAGAAGACAAAGAAGCAGAAGGAGAAGAAGCAGAAGGAGAAGGAGCAGAAGGAGAAGGAGCAGAAGAAGGAGCAGAAGGAGAAGGAGCAGAAGGAGAAGGAGCAGAAGGAGAAGGAGCAGAAGGAGAAGGAGCAGAAGGAGAAGGAGCAGAAGGAGAAGGAGCAGAAGGAGAAGGAGCAGAAGGAGAAGGAGCAGAAGGAGAAGGAGCAGAAGGAGAAGGAGCAGAAGGAGAAGGAGCAGAAGGAGAAGGAGCAGAAGGAGGAGAAGAAGCAGAAGGAGGAGAAGAAGCAGAAGGAGGAGAAGAAGCAGAAGGAGGAGAAGAAGCAGAAGGAGGAGAAGAAGCAGAAGGAGGAGAAGAAGCAGAAGGAGGAGAAGAAGCAGAAGGAGGAGAAGAAGCAGAAGGAGGAGAAGAAGCAGAAGGAGGAGAAGAAGCAGAAGGAGGAGAAGAAGCAGAAGGAGGAGAAGAAGCAGAAGGAGGAGAAGAAGCAGAAGGAGGAGAAGAAGCAGAAGGAGGAGAAGAAGCAGAAGGAGGAGAAGAAGCAGAAGGAGGAGAAGAAGCAGAAGGAGGAGAAGAAGCAGAAGGAGGAGAAGAAGCAGAAGGAGGAGAAACTTAGGGTTAAACCAATGTAAGGAAGCCAACTGCTTCGCGTGTGCGTGGTCTGTTCTGTCGCGGCCCCGCCCCCGCAGAATTCGAAGGCGCCGCTGGCCCGCGGGCGCGGGTCGCGCTGCGTCATGTCAGCCCCGCCGCTCCGGGGGTCATCCAACCTCCTGCTTGCACAACGCCACGCAGGTTGGCGTAGGAGGAGGCGGTGACGGCGGCGGCAGGTGATGCAATGGCGGCTTTACTTGCGCAAGTGGTTGTGCGGTGTGATATATTTGCCTGCCGTCCTGGATGGTCGAGGTGGCTAAGAGCGTGTATCGACTCGGTGCTTCGGTCCGTTGGGGCGCGGGTTCGAGTCCCGTCTTGGGAATGGTTGTTTGTCCCTTGTCCGTCATGTCCATGCTGTCGCGGAGGGACTCGCAAGTGAGTCGGGGTCTGGTGCTTGGTCCAATATGCCCCATCGGGACGTAAAGGGTAACCGACTGTCGGCTTTATAAAAGCACTAAAAATAAGATGAAGACATTGTTTCTCTACTTTGTGTTCTCTCTTTCCCCCATCCTTCTGTTTCTCCTCTATGCATGTTTTCGTCTTCACTGTCCTATTTTTATTTTTCAAATCATTTTATTTATCTGTATCAATTTTCATCTTCTTCTGGTTTGGTTCCCTGTTTCCTCTTTTTTCCATTTTCAACCATTTTAGTGATAATTCTCTTGATAATATCCAGCTCATTTAATCGCATTCATTGTCGCATCCATTTAATCGCATCGTCGTCTTTTTTTTAGTGGTATTTGTCATTTTTCTTGTTAATGTTTTGTAGCAGTTTCTGTAGAATGCAATTTATCTTGAATCTGTTTACGTGCAGTTCAGCTACATAATTTTAATCAGATAAATTTAAAGTATCCTTTAAAATTGAAAATGTATTAATTTCATGTATTCTTTATTAAATATTTGAATTTTTTACAGTTCACTCTTTTTAAAATGTCTTAATTATTGTATCAAGCGATTCTCTTTTCAGGTGAATTTGAGGAAGTTTGTTTACTTCCAAACTCTTAATCACGAAAGGATATTAATTAAAATGTTGTCTGTCAATAAAGAGGCAACTTTTTGGGTGTATCCTTAGATGTTTTTTTTGGGGGGGAGGCTCTACTTTTATTTATGTTCGAAAACACTCTTATTTACTAGCCACCTTTCTTACTAAACCTTTTTTGAATTATCTATAGAGGTGAGATGCTTCCGCACGTATTCGTCACATTTTTATCACGACACTCACAGTTGCTTTTTTGTTTTGGCCGGTAAGGTTCAAAGCACTAAACGGTGTATCGAAATTTTCTGTTTTGTTCTTAGTGTTTACGGTAATTTTCGGAGTCTTTGTTTCACAATCGGGTAGATAGGGTCTGAATGACTCAGTAGTTATCCAGCAAAGGAAAAAAATGTCAAGCTTTGGTCTGTGCCTGCGGTGACTTGAGACGGGAAGTAATGACATTTGGAATCAACGCCGAGATCATTGACTCGGGACACGTCATGGTTGTGAACAGAGCTTCTGCAATGTTAGTTTATGCTTGCACTGGAATGACTCTTGCTTATTTGAATTTTTAATTGAGTGTTGAGGGTTTCAATTTGAAACTTGCGAGGTGATTATATTGTAATTTCTCTATATTGAAAATCGTTATTCTTCTTTGGCACACATTTCGTTTAATGAACATGAATCATAATCAGAAAAGTATCCCAAACAAATGAAAGTTGGATCTGGGGACACATTTCCCTTTACCATCAGTGTACTTGATAAAATTATCGTTTGTTAATCCTTTTTACAAAAGGTTTGTTGTTGATTTTTTTCTTTTTGCAGAAATATGCGCGTTAATTTCGAAATTCTTGGCGAATCGGACAGCAAAAGCGACACTTTGCATACGTATCAGACTAACGATTAGGAAAAGATAAACGAAAGGATGATCTATTAAAACAGCTCTCTTCTGATGTTTACATTTCGTGCACTCAAAACGTAATAATGCAATCTTGAAAGGTAAGATGTTGCGGGCATTAACATGTTCTTTTTTGGTCAGCTTGCCGCAGGTTGTTTTAGATGTTTATGGTAGTGGGGGGACGGGGGAGAGGGGAAGACTGGGAGTTCAGTGTCCACGCTTGAAATATTTTATAAAAAAATGCGTTTTCCATAATGAACAACTAACTTATTAAAATCAAAGCTACATTATGTTAGACAATTACAAGAAGAACAACAAACGAAGAAAAGATAAAAAAATAAAAAGGAAAATCATTGAACAAAAGGAAGCTACCTTTGAAAATGCAAACCCTAAGCAGAGTTGCAGTAGTCGCGGAAGGGGCGGTGCTACGCTAGAGGGAGTTACCTGATTGGGAACAAATCCTGCAAACAGACGTAGGTTTGCGCCGGATCTTACCATCCAGCGGGGAATATCACCGCCACCTCCTGCGATAGAAACACGTACCACGTTTACGGGGATAATTACCGTAGCCGTTAGCGTGCCCAGATCAATCAATCAATCAATCAATCAACCCCTTTCCGCCCCACCCTAATTATAACTCTAGGAGTAACCCTTCCTTTAGGGATAACACTATGTTTTGTTTTGACACCGCGTGTGTGGCGCGCAGTGAATGAAGCGCTGTAGTGAATGGGCGTCTCCGCGGCGGAGGGCGCTTCCACACGTGGGGCGGGGCGGGGCAGGGCGGGGCAGGGCAGGGCAGGTCAGGGCAGGGCAGGGCGGGGCGGGGCGGGGCGGGGCGGGGCGGGGCGGGGCGGGGCGGGGCGGGGCGGAGCGGAGCGGAGCGGGACGGAGCGGGACGGGGCGGGGCGAAGCGGGTGGACGGGGCGGGGCGCGGAAGTGGGGCGGCGGAGGCGAGGGAGAGAGAGAGACTCGGAAAGAGAGAGTGCGATCGGAGAGAGTACGAGGCGTCGCCGCCGGGGAGAGGGAGAAAGAGGGCGCGCGCGGGGAAAAGCAGGAGGAGTCGCGGAGAGGGAGAAGGAGAGAGCGCTCCTGCTGCCCGCGGGCGACGGAGCTGTGGCACGCAGTGGGGGGAAACCGCGCTCAACTCGCGCAACACTCAAGGGCGTCACATCCTTAGTGACATCCTTAGGCCTGTAGAATGACTGCAGTGCGTCTACCTCGCACTTGCGCCAACCGGGGTGGGTACCTTTGGCGTAGCCTCTACCCACAGCCCCCGCAGACGTACGCCCTTGGGCTGGTATCTGGATCCAGACGGAACGCAGTTTTCCCTCTTGGTTATCTCTCCATACAAAGCCGGGTCGGGCCGCCCTGCCAGCTCAGAGCTTCTAGCTTTCCAGGTTAGTACCGGAATCAATGCGCCATTCACACGCGCCGGGACAAGTCCCCCCTCTATTCCCAGAGTTTTGGATCATTGCCACGATGAAGCCAAGAGACCAACAGGGGACCCCCCGAACTATGGTTCGAGCGGCTTAGGACCCCCTTCTTGTCTTCTCACTGCCTACACCTTTAGGCTATTGATTGTCAGAGCCTGGACAACCTGGCGGGTGGTATCAGGTTCCCATAGGACTTCTATAAGTGGATTCTAGAGCATTCCGAAGAATCTGCTTCATTGAATCCTACCTAAATGTCGACGCGTCGAATGCCCGACTAGTGGGTTACCGGGTAGGCCCGACAACCAGGAGCTTAGCATCGCCTACTTACTGCCTTCACCTTGATGCAATCGATGTAGTGCGGCCGTGAAACTCAGGGACCGAGTGATTGTCTATACCTCTTCACCAGAGATCGGATCCGCCTACGCAGCAACGTTCCCTACGGTGAGCCTTTGGCCTGTGTGACACGAGCGTTACGTTGAGTCGCGTTTGACGCGTGACAAGTAACGCGCGTCGGAGATTAACACTGTATCTTCCGATGAACGGCCAAAGCACTTGTGTGCCGTTCAGCATAAGATAGTGTGCGCGCGCGTTTATGGCGAGCGTAAATGGAGCGCTCGTGTTCAGGTGTCCTTAGGGTGGCGCCTTCGTCGAGTTGACAGTAAACACAAATTTTGAACACATTGCACTTCTCCGACTCGCACAGACATGAACATTACATAAAAATCGACGACTAAAGTACTTTTTAAAAATTTATTTGAGATTTAATTAACGTGAATCTGATGAAATGATTTCTATCGTTTCCTGTAAATGCAGGAAAGAAAGTATACTACGTGTTTACTACAATTCTTCCAGAATATCCAAGCAGGAATCGTATAAAATTTATGCCAGTTGATTTTTCTTGTCGAGAGGAATGGCATGAGCTATTGATCTTCGGTATGGGTGCCGTAAGTCGCCGAAAACTTTTTTACTTGCTTAAAACACAACACTTTTTTTAGAGAAATTTCTTAGAATCTTCTTGGTTGATCTGCAAAAAAATTGCAATTTATACACCAGGACACCGAGAAGCATCGAATGACACCTCATTTGTCTTGACTGGTGAACGAGGAGTGTAACCGTGAATGACGAACAGGCAGATTCGGACGGACGGACGGATGGACGGACGCTCGCTCAGTATGATCCCTGAATTGTATTGTATTGGATTGGATTGGATTGAATGGAATAGAATGGAATGGAATGCAATGGAATCGAATGGAATCGAATAGAATTGAATGGACTTGAATGGCATTGAATGGAATGAAATGGAATTGAATTGGATTGAATGGAATTGGATTGAATGGAATTGGATTGAATGGAATTGGATTGAATGGAATTGGATTGAATGGAATTGGATTGAATGGAATTGGATTGAATGGAATGGAATGGATTGAATTGAATTTGATTGAATAGGGTTGAATTGGGTTGAATTGGATTGAATTGGATTGAATTGGATGGGATGAGATCGGATGAGATGGGATCGGATGAGATGGGATCGGATGAGATGGGATCGGATGGGATGGGATCGGATGGGATGGGATCGGATGGGATGGGATGGGATCGGATGGGATGGGATCGGATGGGATGGGATCGGATGGGATGGGATCGGATGGGATGGGATCGGATGGGATGGGATCGGATGGGATGGGATGGGATCGGATGGGATGGGATGGGATGGGATCGGATAGGTTGGGATGGGATCGGATGGGATGGGATCGGAACGGATCGAATTGAAATGGATTGGATTGAAATGGATTGGATTGAAATGGATTGAAATTGATCGAAATGGATTGAATTGGATTGAATTGGATTAAACTGGATTGAAATGGATTGAATTGGATTGAAATGGATTGAATTGGATTGAAATGGATTGAATTGGATTGAAATGGATTGAAATGGATTGAATTGGATTGAAATGGATTGAATTAGATTGAAATGGATTGAAATGGATTGATAGGAATGAAATGGATTGAAATGGATTGAATTGGATTGGAATGGATTGAATTGGATTGAAATGGATTGAATTAGATTGAAATGGAATGAAATGGATTGAATTGGATTGAATTGGATTGAAATGGATTGAATTGGATTGAAATGGATTGAATTGGATTGAAATGGATTGAAATGGATTGAATTGGATTGAAATGGATTGAAATGGATTGAAATGGATTGAATTGGATTGAAATGGATTGAATTGGATTGAAATGGATTGAATTGGATTGAATTGGATTGAATTGGATTGAAATGGATTGAATTGGATTGAAATGGATTGAAATGGATTGAAATGGATTGAATTGGATTGAATTGGATTGAATTAGATTGGAATGGATTGAAATGGATTGAATTGGATTGAATTGGATTGAAATGGATTGAATTGGATTGAAATGGATTGAAATGGAATGAACTGGATTGAAATGGATTGAATTGGATTGAAATGGATTGAATTGGATTGGAATGGATTGAATTGGATTGGAATGGATTGAATTGGATTGAAATGGATTGAATTAGATTGAAATGGATTGAAATGGATTGAATTGGATTGAATTGGATTGAAATGGATTGAATTGGATTGAAATGGATTGAATTGGATTGAAATGGATTGAATTGGATTGAAATTGATTGAAATGGATTGAATTGGATTGAAATGGATTGAAATGGATTGAAATGGATTGAATTGGATTGAAATGGATTGAAATGGATTGAATTGGATTGAAATGGATTGAAATGGATTGAATTGGATTGAAATGGATTGAAATAGATTGAAATGGATTGAATTGGATTGAAATGGATTGAATTGGATTGAAATGGATTGAATTGGATTGAAATGGATTGAATTAGATCGAAATGGATTGAAATGGATAGAAATGTATTGAAATGGATTAAAATGGATTGAAATGGATTGAATGGGATTGAAAAGGATTGAATTGGGTTGAATTGGATTGAATTAGATTGAATTGGATTGAATTGGATTGAATTGGATCGAAATGGATTGAATTGGATTGAATTGGATTGAAATGGATGGAATTGGATTGAATTGGATTGAAATGGATTGAATTGGATTGAAAGGGATTGAATTCGATTGCAATGGATTGAATTGGATCGAAATGGATTGAATTGGATCGAAATGGATTGAATTGGATCGAAATGGATTGAATTGGATCGAAATGGATTGAATTGGATTGAAATGGATTGAATTGGATTGAAATGGATTGAATTGGATTGAAATGGATTGAATTGGATTGAAATGGATTGAATTGGATTGAAATGGATTGAATTGGATTGAAATGGATTGAATTGGATTGAAATGGATTGAAATGGATTGAAATGGATTGAATTGGATTGAAATGGATTGAAATGGATTGAAATGGATTGAAATGGATTGGATTGGATTGAAATGGATTGGATTGGATTGAAATGGATTGACTTGGATTGAAATGGATTGAATTGGATTGAAATGGATTGAAATGGATTGAAATGGATTGAAATGGATTGAAATGGATTGAAATGGATTGGATTGGATTGAAATGGATTGAAATGGACTCAGGCCAGGAGCCCTGCTCTTCCGTCTGACCACGCAAATTTCGCTGCGCTCGTTTCACCAACTAGCAGAGAAAGGAGGTATTCCTAGGGCGAGTAGGAGGCTTGAGGAATTTGTATGTAAGTAAATCTACTAACATGGGACAGCCGGCTTTACTTCCCCTCCCAAGGAAGGCGTACGAAGGATTTTTTCACCCTTAAAAATCCACGGTTTCGATCGGGTTTGAACCCCTTAACGTGTGTACAAATTGGGTATCCCAGCTTGGAATACTACCCCACACATCGTTAACTTTACTGGGAGGTTGAATTCCGGAGAGAACGCGTTGTCGTTTTGCCTTTATTCTTAATCCGCGTGGCCGACACGCACGCTTTGGACTATTGATGTAACTGAGAATTTGCCGGGACAAGTTGCTCCTCGTGCCCAGAGAAGCGGGCCACTGCCACGACGAAGCCTCGGCGAAAGGACTGGAGGGCTCGGCGGCGACAGCTGTCTCCGTCTGCGACCGGCCGCAGCCTCGCTCTCCGCGCGGAGCCCTTCGGAAGCCGGGCACAGTGCCAGCGATGCTCCAATCGCCGTTTGCCTTCTCCGGAGTGCCTACGTCATAATGCAATAAGTTTGTTGCAACTGTTAAAAAATGTTATTTATAAGTAAAAATCTTGTAATCCATGTCTCTTAACCCCATTACCTATTACTTATTACCACACTATTACAAATGAAGTAATCGTTTTAATAATAAAAATCCAAAAGAGACTAGAAAATTTCGAGGGCTTGAAGGCGCCCAAATGTTTAATGCTTCTAAAGAGCTGCTTTCAATGCATGAGTTTGAGAGCTCCAATTGTTTTACTACTTGCGGCCTCCACGTGATATGGCAGGTCGAGTTTAGCTCAAAGACAACCTTGCCGCTGTCTGTGCAGCATCTCTGACCGAGAGGGAATATGGTTCGTGTACCGATGGAGGTGTATTTTCGATTTCGGTTGCTATTTAGCTGTGTCGAATTCAGTCGCTGTTTGGAAGATAATCTTAGCCACCAGCTTTTCTGACCGGTAGTTTTGTGTGATTTCTTCCATCAATACCAGGCGAATGCCATAACGGTTCCCTAACTAACGAGCCACGGACCCCGCGCTACTTTTTCTTATTCTTCCTTGTCCCATCCTCACCCCTTACTCACACTTACACTAACACACTTATTGAGATCGGTCGGTAGTTTAGTTTTTCCCGGCTGGGGCCCCGCTCGTGGGAGATATCTGGTTGGGGGAAACCACGGTAGCCGACGGTAGGTCGGCGCCGGATCTCACCATCCAGCCGAGGAAGAATACCTTCAGGAATACAAACTATTGTCTACATAACGGAACGTGACTTCTAGGCTGTCCGGGTGACGCCGCGTCGTTGGCCGACAGGCCGACGTTTCGCCTGTCATGTCGCAGGCTTCTTCAGGGTAGTGACGAAGAAGCCTGCGACATGACAGGCGAAACGTCGGCCTATCTGCCAACGACGCGGCCTCATCCGGACAGCCAAGAAGTCATTGACTCGAGCCGCGGACGCCTTGGTGTACATATACATAACGGAACTAATGACCGTCGCAGTTGACAGCCGAGAAACTTCCATCAATGAACCCACACCGGGTGGTCGTCCGCCGAGGCCACGCGGCCCGTCCACTGCGCGGTCTGCGCGTGGATTGCCCGCGCGCGCAGCAGCCCCGGCCAGGCGGCTGCGCGAGAGGTTGTGCGCCGCATGAATGGACGGCGGCCGGCCGCCCTAATACGGCGCGAGTCACTGACCCCCCACCGCCGCCGCCGCCGCCGCCCCATAGCCGCACGCAGAACGTGCGCTCCTCGGCTACGACAGCCGGAGATTACTTCGCAGGCGATGTGCCTCTGGGAGTAACAATTTGAATTATTTTTCAAGTATTAGGAAAACGCGATCGCCTAGTGAATTGAGATTGTTTGGGGACTTGTAGTGCTCGTGCTGACACCTCTTCAATAATATTTTGAAGGGTAAGCAATGAAGAAGCTGAAACCTTATCTGTGTTTAGCTCGGACAAAGACTAGCATTGCCATTGTCTCTGCAGTGACTCTGTCCGGGAGGTCCTATGGTCGAGACCCGACGGACCATAGTTTTGGCATTAATTGTATACGGTGGTATGATTTACGACACAGCTACATAGCTGGATCGATTTCAGCCGCTGTTTGCAGGAGAATTTTGGCTGGCGGCTGTTCTGATCGGGTGTTTTCCGTTGTTTCTCCTATCAGCAACAGACGAATGCCGGAGGAGTACACTAACCAACGGGTCACGGACCGCGCGCGATCTTTTCTTCTTTTCCCTTCTCCTAACCTCTCCCCTTACACACAGTAACACTAACATGCACTACACTATCACACATGTAGGAATTCCATTCGGGTGCTTAAAGCTTCTCCCATGTGGAACTCTGCCGCGCTGGGAGAGATACCTGTACGGGAAAACGTGAATGTTGAATACAAAGTGATTTTTATTTTATTTTTTTAATTATATGATAATGGGAAAACGATGGGGAATCTGTAAAATTCATTGCATCTGCTGATGTTGCATTTTGTACTGTGGGAACATCCGGATTAAATGCTATAGAGCACTTTCGATTACTTGTATCTTGGTAGCTCTGAGGAGCTTCCTTTTTAACTTATGTAAATAGTTCAAAAATATATTTTCCTTTCCTTCCTGTCTTTTCCTTCCTAAACTGATGGCAAAGCTCTCCTTCAAACATTACACAATTTTCAATAAAAATTTTATGGGGAAAAAACTCAATGTACGAATAAGATTTGAGTTACTCCTTTATTTTGGTTCTTGTTTTGTGAAACATTACGGACTTTCGTGAGTTGTTTTGTAAGCTTTTAACACAGCCTTCGAACACTCTGGCCCTCGAACGTAGCCTAGATTTGTTTTAACATCTGCCGATTCTGAATTTGATGTCCCGTTTCTCCTGTAACCGATTCTCTTTTTTAAAGTATGCCAGATTCCTTTACGCACAGGAAGTACTATGTTTTGAGATAATTGTAATGAAAGTTTTAAAACGAATTTCTCAAGAAAGAATCAGGAATTTCACAAGTTATATACTTACTTTTTAGTCTTTTATTTCTCGTATGGGTGTTTTTGTGGGCACATTACCATTTTCCGCCTGTTCTGAGCCAATGTATTTCAACCAGGCTTCCTTTAAAACCTATCCCCGATGTGGGTCTCGGGGAGCCTTTTCACGCAACCCTGCAGCCCCTGGGTTTTGATTCCATTTTCTCTGCCAGATATCGTCTTAGTTAACTACATCTGAGCTATGTGCTTGAGGGAACGTGAGATCGTCTTAGAAAGGGACATAGTCGGAGGAATTATATTTTTCCAGGCACCCCTCAATGTTCCCTTATACGCTACAAACATGTTGTTGCTATTGTAGATTTTCTGCCCTTCTAAAATCTATGCAACTCATTTTGTGACGAGTCCGCGCACTAGACCCCGAATTTAGACCCCTAATTTGAACTTAGGGGGCCATTGGCCGACATCCTTTTGTTATACTGACCCTCACTCCCATTCTGAGGACTGAGAGATCATTAGTCATTCTTAAAATTCATAGGTGTGCGCACAGACGGAGGCAATGAAGACGTGCCGCCCTGAAAATTTCAAAAGGCGTGCCGAACACCTACGCAATAAAACATTTTGTTTCTGTAAATATGATCGAATTCGGATTTTCCAGCCTTTATGATGACTCTTCGTATAACTGAACAATGTTATTTGGGAAAGATGCTCCCCAAATTAAATGGCTATCTTCGACCAACATTGTTTTTATTGATTGTATCATTTAGGGTATATTTTTTTAAATTATTTATTTTATGTCGAATCAACTACAAAACGTTATGAGTGATATTTATACAACGCCATTATTACTTCTGTACATGGATGTTATGACACTTAGGATGGGAACATTTATATCACGTTATTAACCAGTTTATAAATTTTTCTTATTTATATATATTCTTATATCACTGTACAAGTTTATGTTCTTCGAAAATTGAGAAACCGACTATATTGTTCTGTGTTCTTTAGTACTCTTGACATTTGACATTTGTACTCTTCTTATTGACATCATGTCTCGTCCGGACGGCCTCAAACCTGAGGGCCAAAAATAAATTGGTTAATAATGTATAAATTACTTCTACTTGTTTATTTGTTTACTAACATGATTTCATGTTAAATCACAAATGTATAATGGGAAGGGGTCTTGAAGGGCCCAGAAATGTCCCAATCTTGGTTTAGGATACGCACGCCTAAGCTAAAATAGCTCATCTCTTATTATCTAGAAAGCCCCTGAGTGTACTGAGGATATCACGCCAACGCTCAAATTGAGGGCTAACTCTCTAAGAAAAATGTATTTCTTGAGGACCATAAATAACCGACTCAGCCGTTTGGTCCGAAGGGTCACGTGTTTGAGTCCCGCCGTGGGCTTGTTTGTTTGTACCTTGCCTCTCATGTATGTATTGTCACTGAGAACCTCGCGTTCTGCTGACCCTAGATCAAAGGAGTCACGTCGGGACGTGAAGTGTAATGGGCTGTCAACTAAATAAAAGACAAGAAAAAAATTATAACTGACTTCTGCTGTTATCATCGCAGTAGTAACTGGGTGTACATTTTGTCTCTTCAATAAATGTATTTTTCATTCGAAATAATTTATTAGAAAGTTGTATTTTCAGTATTACTCTCCTTAACCCTTAAATCACACCAACACCTTTTTGTTATTCGTGCATTTATGCCCGTTACTTTTTGTGAAATTTGAGTGAAATTTTATTAGATAACTTTTATCAAGACATTTCTCGAATTTGTTTCCACAATTAACCTTGAAAGTTGCGGAAACAGTCACGCCATATTTCAACTTATCTCGTATAATGCATTTTCCTTTCTTTTGGATGTGTTTCCTGCTTTGTATCGAAGAAAAATAGACCTTGGAGTTAAAATTAACGAACAAAATTTGTTCGATAAGTATTGCGGTTTATTGCAAGGTGAGTGGGTGGCCTATTAGGAATTCCTCTTAAAAGCTTTGACATCTACAGTTTTATGCGCAATAAAAGCTTACAACCAATCACAGGTCACTACATTGCAAGTAGGAAAGTGCATTGGTGACCTCGAATGTCCGTTCATTGTCGACGACTTTTACTTAGGAAACAAGTGCGCTCTTCGCTCATCCAAGAATGTCATTCTGTTCCTGTTCGAAAGACGGCCGCAAACTACTGTACTGCGTGTCACTTCCGACACAATTGAAGGACTTACTCCCATCGTGCCCTATCTCCATTTTCGGGCCGGGGAAGGTGGCTCAGGGCATCAATTGATGTCGCTGCAGTGCCTCTGTCTGGGAGGTTCTGGATCCGAGTCCCGACGTCGACAGAATTTTCGACACTAGCGTGTCAAGTAGGTCGAATTATGTCGCTGTCTGGAGGAAACTTCTAGCCTCCGGGTGCTCAGATCGGTATTTTTTTTCTTCAATCAACACCAGGCTAATGCCGGAGCAATTTTCTAACAAATATTACCTTTCTCGTCCTTGTCCTATCCTCACCCCTTACACACATCTACACTAACATGCACTCCACTCCCACATCTGATGGCAGCTTACAGCTTTTCTCGGCTGTGGCGGTCCCCCAATGGTCCTCCCAGTGGCCTCTAGCAAACGGTAGGTCGGCCCCGGATCTCGCCATCTGGCGGGGAAGACCACCGCCACCTTTCGTGATTTAGCGGTTGACGCGCCTGGAATCACTAACGATCAATCAATCAATCAATCAACCCATTTTTGGCAGTTTGTAGATTCAGAATCAATATGTTCTTAAGACGCGTCCCTTCTCCATGCTGCCAAAATTGTGTTCAAAAATGATATTCCTCCAATGTTAAACTACTTGTGAAAACCGTTTAGACCTACCCTGAGCTATAAGGGTCAACTTCAATACTTTCCCTTCCTGAAAAATTGTATTTTTTCGAGATGAGTCACTTTGAAAATAAAACTCTTCATGTGATATTTTCTCTATTCTCGATGCGCTGATGTTAGGGCTCAATGAGCTGCATCTATCACTGCGCATGAACAGTTGTTGATTTAGCTACTATTTGGTCCTTCTGAACCTTCGTCACTATTACTAAGGATTTTGCGTATGTCTATGAACGGCTTGTTTCCATTTTTTCACTCGTAGGTTTCTCCCTTACACCAAATTAATTTCCATTGCTGTGCATCTTCAGGCCACCTGAATTCCGACTCCAATATTCACAATTTTTTATTCTTCCTATTTCCCCAATTACTAGAATAGCTTCATTTCTAGAAAAGCCAGTGACACAGCTCTTTGCGTTTCTGAGGATGGAAAGTAAATTCGTAAATCATTACTTGAAAATTAAACGTTAAAAATCGTTCCCACGCGAATTCCTTAACGGTTCTGAGCTCTGGGGTCGCGGGAGTCGAGGCAGAGACCACCTCACAGGTGGGATGTGGGCGCCATCGCCACTGTCAGTACGTGAAGTTGTCTAACCCAATCGAAATTCATATCAACATTTAATATAACTTAACTTATTATTTATCGTTATTTTTCATTAAATAAAAAACATTTTTTGTTTAAAAGCATGATTTTAAGATACCATCAGACCGAAGCTGGTTTGCCATATAAAGAGAAAGAAGCTCCAGAACAAAGATAACATTGTTCTCAAAGAAGAATCATTTAATTACAATTAATTTTCATTCGTTTTTCAGGTGTTTTAATCATAAATTTTTATATATAAAATAAAAAATATTACGCAATTTAAACAAATATCTGCACAGAAAATTCTGATGTTAATTCTAGTATTAATGAACGACAATTCACTCATTCTCAACAAATACTTTAATTGTTCAGAGAAACTACGCTGTTGACATAAACGAAGTCAATTATGTAAAAATAGCCCATATTTATTTGACTTCTTGAAACAAACGACACTCAAGTGATATTTTTTTTAAATACGTGGGTAAGTAGCAGACCACTCTACTGACGAATTAAGAAGTGTCGTGGAGATCAACTAAACACCATCCCTACACACCATCATGTTTCAGAAAATTGCTAGCAAAATTAATTTAAATGATTATTTCTTCCGGTGCCGACCTACACGTCGACGCGCGGGGTGTTCTCATATCAGGTATTTCCCACTAGCAGGGCACATCCCAGTCGGGTCAAACTATAGGCTCCGGACTGATCTCTCCGGCTTGGAAGGGATGGGAACAGGAGAAGGAGGAGGGCCTATTGATCATGTGCGTCGTGGCCCGTTTGTTAGTGCTACTCCAGCATTTATGTGATGTTAATCGGGGAAACAACGGTAAACTATAGATCACAGCAGCCGGCCGCTAGAATTGTTCTACAGTCAGCGGCTGAACTCGACCTAGCAATGTATGTATTTATTGTTGAAAATCCTGCCACGAGAAGAAATGGAACCCTAGCACCTCCCGCTCAAAGACACTGCAGATGCATCAATCAACTGATGCCCTGAGCAAACTAAGCTGGCATTATTATAAACTTGAAAAAACTAGTAATTTTAATAATGGTTTGGTGTTTCGTTTTTGCGAGTGTTATGACGGTGTGGAGCGTATGTGAGAGGAAGTGGCAAGCCGAGGCGCGGGGCCGGCCGCCGCGTATGGACGCGCCACACGACCAGTTCTCGTGCTCCCTGCGCGCGGCATCCGGAAGCGGCGCCTCGGCGCTTCCAGAAAAGGCGCCCCCTCCTCCCCTCCCCTCCCCTCCCCTCCCCCTCCTTTCCTCTTCGCTCGGTTCCCGCCCTTGCTCCTCGGGCTTCAATGGAATCACTGGCAATTACTTCGAGCCTTCCGATTTGCTGCATTTTTCTCTCACTCTCTTCCGCCAACTCCATCGTTGTTATTGCCGCTTTCATCTCGGCTTCGTTTATCCTCCTCTTCATCGTACTCTTTTTAGGCTTCGTCTTTTTCGTGTTTTCTGTCTTTGTCTTCTGATTCTTTGTCGTCCTCCTCATTGTTTTCGTCTTTGCTTTTCCTTCTTCATTTTTGTCGGTTCCTTCGTTTTTTTCCGTCTTCGTTTTCAACGCCCATTTTCTAATAGTTCTTGTCTTCATCCTAACCTTCTTCGCCTTCGTCGGCTTCTTGGTCTTCTTCGTTTCCTCGCCTTCTCGTTTTCTCGTCTTCTCCTCTTCTCGTCTTCTCGTCATCTGCGTTGGCTTCGTTTTCTTAGTTGTTGTCTTTCTTCACGTTATGTTAGTTGTTGATTCCGACGAAGAAAGTATATGTGGCAGAAGTACTAACGAACAGGAAGCGTAAACAAAACAAACAAACCATTTTCTTCTTGTATCTTCGCAGGGGTGATTTAGCTTCGCTTCTGTTGCAGATATTTTTCTGTTGTTTTAATATTTTTATTGATATTGAATATAGATAGCATGGATGTTTACTTTGCTTGTAACCACTTTTTGAAGAGATGACCCAACGATCAGTCCGAGAATGAGTCCTCCAAGTCGACCAATTTGTTTCGTCTTCTTTATTTTAATACGCTCACTGAAGATAGCATTTTTTATTAGACGTCATCAGCATAAATTTACCAAATGCGCTTCTGCTGTGTGAGGAATTGCCTTCCAGGAGCGCGTCAAATAGATAACCGTAGATTTATTTTAGATTTTACTACAAAGGAATCAGCTGGCGCTAATGCAATCGAAAACACATGTTGTACTGCAACCATTTTACATAACGTGCAAACAGTGCTTCCTAGATGTGTAAAACCTGGTCTTCGAATAAATTACAATGTGCCCAAAGATCTTGTTCTGTAGTCTGTTCACTGCACATTATAAGTATGACTTGTTTACATCAAAATAAAATTATATTTTTAATTAATGGCAATGTGTGACGAACCGATGACAAAAAGCTTGTGATGAAACATATTTTATCTTATTTTGTTTATGTCCGACAGCACACAGCTGCTCAGTCCTGTTCGAAATATTCAGAAATGTGTGGTCATCTAAGAGACCAAAATGGATGAACTGGGACACTACCACAAATACTCCTATACTACATTATATTGTAAGTACATTAAGACGTAAAAATTCTCCACAGCACAAAATTTTCTAACCAAATCCTTCGTGAAAATTCGTGCTTCAAAATACTAACCCGCAAAGCTTCTAAATATTGACATATATCATCGACATTTAAAGAAACACGCATCAAAATCGCCAGATAGTACTGTGATGGTAATGTTTTAGTTCTTTCTAGATGGAAAGTTTTAATTCAAGCCATTCATCAACATCCAAGTGCTTCTGAAGCAGGGTGTCATTTCTTCAGCAACAATCTCATCAACAGCAATAACCTCAAGGGCGACCATCACCTCGAGCCCCTCCTCTTCACATTCGCAGCATCAACCTCAGCAACAACCTCATCAAAGACAACAAGCAGCTCAGCAAGTTGCTCTTCCACAGTCACAAACACGCCAGCACCAGTCACAGCAATCATCTCGAATAGCTGTGATGCTACAAAGAGAAGTCATAATGAGAGGAATTAAAAAAAAAACTTCGGAGATAACTTCTAATTCTTAAATACATTCACTTGATGAGAGTCATGTACCATCCTCTACATTCCCCGATCAAAAACCACTGTAGCACAAAGTAGATGTTACCAAACAAGCGCTAATGGTACTGGAGGTCCAATTCAATGCCAAAATGCCAATATAGAAAGGAGATAGATAGATAGATAGATAGATAGATAGATAGATAGATAGATAGATAGATTTATTAAAGTTTGCTTTGAGCTAATGCTCGGTGGCAAACATGATAACAATTAAAATTAGAATTACTAAACATTTTCAACATTTACAATTGGGTTTACTATTAGAATTAGGGGGTCGATAGAGCTAGCCCCATCTAACACTAAGCAGGTGTTACCTGCAGTACATAATCGTACGAAGGGTACAAAAAAATCACCTGATCGGCGAGAACAGTTGAAGTTCAACGAGCTGCAGCCTCATTGCCCGGGGAGTGTTCTTCCGTCGCGTCGTTCTTTTGTCCTCAGCATTTACGTGTTTTGCGCGGCCTCTCGCGAGCATCGCTCGCCTTGCGGCCCGCGAGGTGGGCGACGGGTGACGAACCCGAGTCCCCGGAAGCAGCTGCAGTTTTCACGGGAAACACCGCCGCCGCCGCCGCCGCCAGCAGCACGAAGCGACGAGACGGTAATTAGACCGCCTCCGTCGCTGCTCAACTAGTTTCCGGTGGGGCCCCTGTATTCGCGCCTTCGCCTCGCCGCAGCTTCCGTGCGGCTCGGGCAGCGACGTGGCTCATTTCGATACTTCATTTTTGCTTATTGTAGTTTCATAAGTTTATTCTTTATTAATTATTACTACTTCTTGCAGAATAATATCTACAAAAAGCTAGAAAATTTTCTTTTTCTTTAAATTTCGTAATGCCTCGAATTTTAAGGAATGGTCTTTATAAAATATACATTCTGTAGAAATGACCCCTAGCTTCACACAATCACTAATATATGGATTTGAAGTGAGAAAAGGCTGTTTAAAGCCTCATTATCAGCAGTGACCCAACAGACGTTGCCCCCTCTCTCTCTTTCCCCTTCTCTATTTCCCTCCTCTTCTTTTCCCCTCTCTCTTTTTCGCTTTCCCTTTCTCTCTTGTCCCCCCTCTTTCCTTCTCTTTTGCCACCTCTCTCTTTCTCCCTCTCACTCTCTTTCTTCCTCTTACTCTCTATTATCACCTCTCTCTCTCCCTCTCTCTCTCTCCCATCCCTCTCGCGCTGCCTACTTCTCCTGACCTCGTCGGGCTTTTACCCAGCCGATAGCCGGTTACCCTTTACAACCCGATGGGACGTACATTGGACCAAACGCTAGACATCAACACTCTGTTCTGAGGGCAGCAGAATGCAAGGCCCTCCGCCAGAAAGACATACACGAGAGACATTCAAGTCTAAGGCGGGACACGCACCCGTGACCCTTTGGACCGATGCGCTGAGTCGGTAAACGCTCTTAGCCACCTCGGGAATGCACGTCGGCTAAATATTAAATGTATTATACATTTATCATATTAAATACGTATTAATAAATTTTACCTTTCGTTTAATTTATAGATGTTTACGTGTTTCGAGTATGAAATTTTGTATTTCTACCAAACTGTTTAATTTATTTTTAGACATATTAGTAAATTTATTTTCTTATTTTGTTTGTATTTCTGAGTTTGAGGGAAACATCGCCCAAAAGTAATTTCACTTCTGTAATTGTGGCACGTCTTTTATTGTTAGCATTAATCCTTTCACAAACTGCTTCATAGAGATGATGCCGTCCTACCAACAAACCTCCAGTCTCGAATTCAGTACGTTTGTACCGCGTACCGTTCAGTTTCATATTTCTGTAACAATATCAAAGGGATTACTAAATGCAGAACTATCGGATTTGTCACTTTTGAGGGATGTAAATTAGGAATATTCGGCATTTATTGATGATTTGTTGGAAATTATTCATACATTGCCACAAAATCCTATGACTTCAGTCAACATTTCCTGTTATGTCTGATATTTAATATTCTCTTAATGGAAGTGGTTCCTTAAGATTGGTGTTTGAATTAGAACTGAGAAGTATAAGAAGGAGAAGCTCTGCGAACTACTAAATGAAGAATTAACCAGGGCCTACTATATTTATTTTCTCTCTTGCGGTGTTTCAAAAACGTGTTCCACGAGCCATGTGTTAATATTCATTGGTATCGTTAATATCAAAATGTAGAGTTTACATTTAAGATTAGGAACTTCAAGTAGCTAAATTATATTGGAAATGAATCAGACGTGACATGTTACACCTACACTGCAATTGTTGTGTATTACGTTATGCATTTTATATTGCGATAATTTGAGTGAACTGTTAGCTGTCAGCCTTATGCTACTTGTAATTTCAATAGTTGGAAAAAATAGTATTTCGAATTTCAGTTTAAATGCAGTTTAGCCTGTATATTAGCATGTATAGATCTAGTAGTTTATGTATTCTACATAGAATTACAATGAAATTGGCCTGGTACTCATACGTAAAACACACTTTCTTTCACCTTTCTGTCTTTTTTTCGTTTTTTCTTCTTATTTTCTTTTATCTTCTATTTCCTCTCCCTTCGAACCGTCCTAATATGTGATCTTCACTGATCCCGCCAATCTCACCATCTGTCACCCTACCATCTTAACCCATCCCTCTTCCCTTCCCTCCCCTTTCGCTGCGTTCCCCCTGCCTCTCGTCCCTGCCTGCAGCAGCGCCTGTGCCCTGGCAGCTGCGAGCGCTCCGGAGGTGACTTGGAGCCGCCTGCCGTTTCCGCGTTCGCGCTCTGCGGAGAAACGGCGGCGGGAGCGGGAGCGGGCCCGGAGGCGGGGGTGGGGACAAGGGCGGGGCGGGGCGGGGACTCGGAGGTGCGGGCGGGGACAAGGCCGGGGCGGGGGCCGGAGCGGGAGCGGACTCGGCGGTGGGGGCGGGGGCGGTGGCAAGGGCGGGGAGGGAGCGGACTCGCTGGGGCGGGGGCAAGGGCGGGGCGGGGGCGGAGGTGGCCGCCCGTGCTCTTGACACGGCACGTGGCGCCCGGACCGGCTCTGCTCCGCTGCCATTGTCTTGCCACGCTCGACTTCCCCAGGGCGGTTGGGCTCCTCGGGCAGAAGTGTTAGGTGTGACTACATTGGCTTATTGAATTTCTTGATGCAATCTTCGGCTTGTACTTCCTTGTTTTCGCTGTCATTTCCCACTTGATATTTGTAAAGTCTTATCCTCTACATTGTCGTTGTGTAAGCAATTTCATTTTGTGAAAATGTGTAGGCCAACTTTTCACCCTACTGAAGCAGGAGGTCTGTACCCTTAAAGGGATTTTGTAGGCTCTAAAAATAAATAAATAAATTCCTTTATTTGGCAACACATTATTGTGAACTTTATTTGATTTTTGGACACATTTTGAAAGGTGATTGGTCTTAAATATTGATTATTAGTTCTTTTTTAGAACATATATCTAGAGAGTTTGAATCTTCAAAATATCATGCAATATATTAGAATATATTGTAGTTTCGCGTTTGCGTATAAGAATATTTTTGACGGTAGTGTGATTGAGAGTCTCCAGACGGACACCAGACGTTGCAAAAGATTGCGACATTCCTGTCGGAAGCAGAGGTCGTTGGCCTTGGGCGCCCGCAGCACCCGGGAACCGGGCGTATGGTTTCCAAAATATTCCTGTATGCTTCCATCATTTGGCTGACGCGCGTATGCACCGGTAAGTGTGGTATGGGGAGCCACACACTGGTCGAAAGCAACATTTACACGCGCACAGCAAAGATAAAATTCGTAAGGAGAGAAAGTGAGCAATTTTGTGGCAATGTGATATTGTAACACTAAGAGAAGAATGGAAGGTATTTTTTAACATCTTACATCTATGAAAATTTTCAAGAGTTTCATAGCCATTTAAAAAGTATTTACATTGTCTATTTAAATACTTTTGTACCAAACTTTCATGAAACACTGATAACGATTACAACTGAAAAATTCATATCAAAGAATTGAATTTCTTCATGAATCTCCATGAAACGGAATTCTAGTACCAAGGGATGGAATTATTTATATTCGACTTGAACTTAATTATTTCGTTTAAAGCAAATTATCTAAAACTGCCATACGCACATATCTCACCATTTAAGCATTAACATAGAAGTCACCCTGAAAAAATGACGAAAAAAAGAAAAATTGGTTGTAAGATTTTGAATGTCCGTTGGCTCAATCATTGCTGCAAAATAACATTATACAATTATACCATGGCATAAGGGTGTCAATTTTGGACTATTGCATGTTGCATGGAGAATTAGAATAAATCACGAGGGCATTAAACTTAAAAATACAATGAAGAATGGGGCCATAATCATTTGAGAATATATTAAGTCAGGTTTTGTCCTCTTTATTTAATATTCGTTAAATGGTAATGAAGTTAACTAATGATAAATAATGACAGAGAAGCTAAGAAAAAAATTCAGTTTTAGAACATATTCACAACTGATGATGATAATAATAATAATAATAATAATAATAATAATAATAATAATAATAACAACAATAATAATATGTTGTACAATATCAATTTATACATATCTTACCTTTCATTTTGTTATTTTTCTTCCTGTTTTCCAATGGCGTTGTGGCAATCACTGTGGAGTTGAACTTTTGTTGTTGCTGTGTTAGAATATATTTTTATAATTTTATTTGTTATTTTATTTATTTTTTCTTCAAAATTGATTACATATTTTAAATTCAGTATATAACCAAATATAATTATAATATATGAACATAATAATAGTAATAATAATAATAATAGTAATAATAATAGTAATAATAATAATAGTAATAATGATAATAATAATAATAGTAATAATGATAATAGTAATAATAATAATAATAGTAATAATAATAATTTGTCTTTTCTTTTACATTTTCCGTTCTTTAAGTATTATAATAATTATTAATTTAGCAAAGAGAGTTTTCGTTGGCTCCAGAGGCAAGAGCAATGCCTGGCCGCGTGGCCGGTGTGGAAGGCGGGGGCCGGGCCGGGCCGGGGAGGGCGAAGAACCCACGAACCCGGTCCCATCCGGTGGCCCCCCGACGTCGCGCCCCGCGCCCCGCGCCCCGCCCCCGCGCTGCCCAACGCCCACACGGTGACACTGCGGCCGCGCGCGTGGCGACGCAGGGGAACGGGCAGCAACGGGGGCGGAGGCGGTGCACGGGGCACGGTGACAATACTAGCGAATTGAAGGCAAGGGAAGTGACGGTAACGCGGTAGTACTCGTGACAGAGTAGGTGGAGGGGTGAATGTGACAGGCAATGTGGAAGAGACGGTGACGAACTCGTGGCAACGAAGGTGAATGGGCAGCAATATGGCATGCAGGTGTGGCAACAAGAGGGAGCGGTGACGGTATACATAACAGGGTGACAGTAAGAGTGGATTGGCGTGGAAGATAGTTTGAGGGGCAGTGGTGGGGACGGTGACTGGAACGCGATGACATTGCAACTCCATTCGTCGTGACAACGTAGGTTGTGGGTCTGCAATGGGAAAAGTGTCCGTGACGGTGTGAGTTACAGAGTGACAGTAGGAGAGAATTGGAAGGTAACGATGGCGACGAGAAATATCTTGGCAATTGGGTGTTTCGTAACTTTAAAGGCAGCAACAATTGTTAGGGTAGGCACAAGGGTGTCAATGATGATGGTATTGAAAATGATGTCCCTAATGAGCAAGGGGAGGTGATGTGGTTGAGAATGATGACAGGAACGACGCCGGCGAAGGTGGCGGCAATAGCAGTAGGAACAGTAGCTTATATAAGCGGGCGTCCGTGGCACTGACGAGCCACCAGTGATGAAAGTTTACTTGAAAGCGACGCAAATTCTGTCATTTACGATGAGGACGACACAGTGTGAAATAGAACGAGGCAAAATTAATAAAAGACCAGATGGTTATTAAAGCTTATCACTATCCTGCACGAAGTCGAGGTGCAGAAGTTGCGGCAATGATAGTAAAGGTAAATGGAATGGTGACGGTAATGATGTCGACTGGATTAATGATACCGTAATGGAGAAAATTGGTGCCAGTGACGGCAATAGTATTGGAAATGACCAAAATGAAAGAAGTACAATGATTACTCACAGTGCGGTCAAAAGAGTTGATGACATCTGCACTGTTGAAGACATTAACGACAGTGGTGTGAAAGTGATCTGAATAGTTGCAGAATGTTAAGACGTATGGGAGAAGGCAGTGGCAGCAATGGTGACGGTGGAATTACGCCCAAAGCTGCAGTAATGGGGCAGGAGGGTAATAATGCAAGGGATGATGATGATGACGATGTCATTTAATCATCCTGCCGGCGTCAACGAGGTCACGGATTTTAATAATGGGTGTTCGATAAAATTGTCGCTGATTGAATGAACACCAAGATGATATGACAAGCGCCACTGTGTGCATGAAGGAAGAAGGGAAAATTGGAATACCAACGAGGGATAGCAAGAAAAATGGTGCTTGATCGGGGTGAGTTAATAATCTCTCTTCATCCGATAGCGGAAACATTAATGTAGACGCAATGTTTTCTGATCTCCTCTTAAATAAAAAAAGTTTAACAAAATCATGATTGAGAGACTTGGAGATAAAAGAGATGACAGTTAAACAACTTGACAATTGATGACAATAGATTATCGACAATTAATATGGCAGTGCTGGTAGTGGATCTTACATCCTTGAGACAATAGGACGTTCTTACGTTGAAAATCACATAGTCAATCAGGAGAGAATTTGTTTCGTTGTTTGCAGCAAGAGTCAACTATATAAGGGACTGGGATTTATGAGGGTGATGTTGAAGATAGCAATTAAGAAGAATAATGGCCCAAAAGCGGATTCAAAACTGACAAAATACGTAGCGATAAGTAACAATCGACTCGATGACTGGTTGAATGATGTGATGACTAGGAGATATAAAGGCTATGTGTGTAATTAAGGAAGCTGATGATAGATACATTGGAGTACATTTTTTTGGTGTGAAATGAGGAAGTTGGTTCAGTAATCATAGCACTACCGATGAAGTAGTATGCTTAGGTAAGTTGTCACGGTGGGAACATGACCCATCAGGAACGGTGCTCGTGTAGGATCAAATGATAGTGGTAATATCGTTGAAGTTGTTTGGCGGTGAGAGAAGCAGCGACACTTGGAAGGCAAAGGATATTGCGGTGTTGGAACAGGAAGAGTGCGACTACAGGAGATGGCAGGCGTGACGATGTCGCTGGAGGTATGCGGTGGCAAAAGAAGCGAGAAAAACAGTTCAGCAACAATGGCAACAGCGAAGAAATAAAAGAGGGGCAAGTGTCTTGCAAGCAATGACTAGAGCGATATCGGTGACCGCTGAGCAATGCTTCTAACGTGGGTCCGGTTGATACAATGACGCTAGAGGTGTACGGAGGGAGGATTAGTGATTCCGGATACATCAACTACTCAGGTCATTAGTCCTGTAAGTGTAGTGCATTTTATCGAGGGAGGTACAAGTGATCTCTCCCCATTGCATGGTTACATCCGGCGCCGACTTACACTTGGATTGCGGGTTTTTCCTCTTCCGGGTGTCTCCCATCAGCGGGGGCACAGCCCAGCATGGACAAGCTATTTGCTCCCGACTGCTCTCCCGACATTCAGGAAAGGAGTGGTGGTGTAGTGCATATATGTGTGTGTAAGAGGTGAGGATAGGACAAGGAAGAGGAAGAAAAGATCGCGCGTGATCCGTGGCCTGTTTGTTAGGGAAGTGCGCGCGGAGTTTATGGGAGATACCACTGAAAAGTACCAATCAGAGCGGCCGGACGCTAGAATTCTCCTCCAGACAGCGGCTGCATTCGACATAGCTACTGTCGACAATCCTACCCCCGCCGGCACTCGAAATCTAGTTCCTCCCGCTGAGAGGCGCCGCAGGGAAATTAATTGATGCCCTGAGCCACCTAAGCTTCGGATGGAGGGAAGAGAAGAAGCGAAACTGCGCTGGAGACGGATATGGTGATGTGTGTTCGAGCAGGAAGAGCGGTTGGGGCGGTAAACAGGCGGTAGCAGGCGCGGCGGCGGCGGCGGCGGTGGCGGCGGCGGTGGTGGCGGCGGCGGTGGCGGTGGCGGTGGCGGTGGAAGCGGCGGCGGCGGCGGTGGGACGGAGGCGGTAGCAGCACCACCACCAGCAGCAGCGGTGGCGGCGGCGGCGGCGGCGGCGGCGGCGGCGGCGGCGGCGGCGGCGGCGGCGTGGACGCGGGGTGAACGCCCCCTGGTTCAATGGCAAACGGTGACCTACATCCAGGGTCGTCGCCCCTGCCCCTGCCGCGGCGGCGGTGGCGGCGGCGGCGATGGCGGCGGCGGCATCAGCACCGCCACCGGGCCGGATCGTGACCCAGTTCCAAAGGACGCGGGATCAACGCCCTGCCTTGCCATTATGACGTCACCGTGCTCTACCTTGACGCTGGCGGCGCGGCGGCGGCAGCAGCGGCGGAGGCCCGTGTTGCCCGGCGCGGCGCTAGTGGCGCTGGCGGCGCCGGCGGCTGCGCGCATGCGCGGCGCTCTCCCTCTCGCGGAGCGCGAGCGAGCGCGACGCTGGCGCATTCTTCCGTCGATTAATGTTACTTTCGTTGGCCGGGCTGGCGGTCGAGTCGAAAGGGAGGGTGGGGAGATGCAGGAACCAACGACCGAGGGCGTCTGACGCGGAAGAGGATGTTTTGTTGTTGCCTCGAGGCGAGGGATCGGGTTCAGAGGCTTCTCTTCGCCTGGCGCCGCGGAGCGAATTGGTTTCGGGGACCTCATTCGTTTATTTTGTGGGGTGAATAAGTAGATTTGTACCAGAAGACAACCTGGAAAGTAAGGGTCGAAAAAGTATTAAATTTATAAACGTCATTGACTTACTTTATTTATTACGTTTGCCTGGTGCATATAATGTACTTAAAATTCAGTATTATATCATTGTTAGAATGATGTGTTCATTTCCCTATTTTATGATATTTTTTACCTTCGATTTAAATGAATAATTTAGAGTTAGACTCTTTAAACATTAAAGTTTTGTACAGTATGTCACAAGCCTTTGTGATAATTCATACAAATGTCTTGATCAATTAATATAAATACATACTGCAATATATAAATGCGAAGTATAAAACATAAAACAGACAGGCTTGGTTCACTTCCAAAGAAATTTCAAACGTGAGGTAATTCTGCTTTTGTATGAAGAAGGATTTGAGTTGCATCGACGGAAGGTTGTTTTTTTTTTTTATCCTCGCCTTTCGAGTATGTTCGATTGCGTTAGGTGCATACTCCACATTTGGCACATAATCACTTCTTACCCTCAATGATTGTAAGCTATTAGATCGCGTTTAAACTAAAATAACTCTCGCCAGAATGTTTTTTTATAATGTTAATTGTGCACTTAAAAGCACAAGTCACTATGATCACAAAACACCAATTGACATCCTTATTATAATGATGTAGAAAATAATTCGAATGCGTAAAAACGCATGCTATGAAGCACAATGTACGTGAGAAGTTCAGTTACCTTTCAAGTTCATTGCAAGTATGCAGCGAAGTAAGTTGCACTGTGTTCCTTATCTCATTTGTAACGTGAGATATGTTCCCACACAAATGCCTCCACATAATTTGCTTCGCCGTTACGAAACATTTTGTTAATTTCTGTATGTGATTACATTCCGTACATCTTTTACGATAAACATTGTAATAATTCTCACGATACACCTAAAATTAACGAGAAGAATATGTTTAATTTTAAAATAAAATGTTGCTCAGAAATATAAAAATGGAGCAAAGTAATTTAATTGGTTGAGTAAGATATTAAATATAAAAATTTTCAATAAACAAACTAAAAATCTCAACTAAAAAATAATTATCTTCTGGGATATTTAAAAGTGTAATTAAAATTCAATAAGTAATAACTTTCAAGTAAATTGATTCCCTTATAGTAGTTCAGTCTACGAAGCTCAATCAGTTACTCAGGGTCGGAGAGTTCAATGACTGAAAATTACCTCGGAACTTTACAATTATAATCACGTGTACTAATTCTATAAGAATCTTTGCAAAATAGAACAAATTTAAACTTCCTTGTGTTTATCAATCACATGCTAAGCAACTATCTTATTGATGAAGACATACAGGCAACAAGTGAAATAAAACATCTCTAAACGAGAAAGTAAATTTCCTGAAATTGCAATTTTGCTAATAATATCTTTTAATATTCTGTTAATTCAATCTAATAAAGTGAATGAATAGTGAGAAAAAATTAAGAGAGAGAGGCCGAAACAATGCTGGTTAAAAAATTTTTAAAAGAAAAGGATTAAACTAGAAATGACTGAAGAGCATGAGAGCTGAATGAAGAAATTAAATTTATGTAAATAATTAGAAAATTGGAAAAAGTAAGATGTTTTAAATAATTAACGTCCGTCCATTAAAAAATAAATAAATTAGGCACATTTATATTCGCTATGAAAATTGAGTTACCTTTACATGAGTGAGTACATTTTTGGACATTTTGTGCTAATTCTGCCATACACGTTTCCTTCTCTGAATCGTCTTCTAAAGATAACAGACTTCACGGAGAAAGGTAGATTAGGCTACTTACAGCTCTCATTTTATTTGGACTATGCAAAGGATTTTGGAAATAATACCATAGTTATAGTTAGTTACAGGAGTAGAGTTACATGAAAATAATTACGGTGTACTCTAAGAAAATTACATATTCTACGCTAAGACGCCAATAGATTTAATAAAGCGAATAATGGACATGCTCGAGACCGAAACTAATGTCTGCTTGCTAGTCCATTGTGAAGAAGTTCTGTGGAAGTACAAGTTTTCGTTATAGGCCTAGAATATTATCCGCTTGGAAGAGGTAACCTGTCTGAAACGTTTTAGTGAATACTTTTGTTTACTTTTAGACAACGTCGTATCTAACAGTCGTTTGCTTAATTTCTCGTTTAAAACTGATTTTGTTATAAATAAAGAAAATTGTAAGCAGAAATAATAATCCACAATGAAAGTTCTATTTAGTATTTTAGTATTAAAAAATAGACGAAGTATATTTCAGGAATAATTCAGTTATTTTCTACCACGTTGTTTATAAAAATTCCTTGATTATAAAAATATTTTTAAAAGAATATTAAACCTATCTTGTTTTTAATATATCTTGATATTAAATTTATTTTTGTATCATTATTGCATACATGAATCATACGCGAAGGAAAGGCAACAGGTGTGTTCAAATTATAAGAAACCGTCGTCACAAAATCTTTTAAATGTTCTACTGTTGAAGAAGAAATTACCAGTTCTGCATGAAACACAGAGGAATGTCCGCAGTTAATAGCATGGGAAAGAACTCGTAGGAGCACGGGCAACCCGCCGCACGCATTGCCTTGCAACGAACCTTACCATCGTGCATTACTCGGAAACAATGCGTCCTAGAACCTTAAACCCGGATTAACTCGTCTCCCTTTTGGTTAATTGACTGATTGATCGATCGAGTGATTGATTAGTGATTCTGGGTGCGCCAACTTGTAAGATCATTAGGCCCATACGTGTAGTGCATGCATTTATCGCGGGCAGTAGCAGTGATCTCCCTCCACTGCCACCGCTTCGGCTTGCGGAGTTTCCCTTAACTAGGTATCTCTCACCACAGGCGCACCGCCCCAGCCTGAAGAGGCTGTAAGCTCCCAACCAGTCTTCTGGTATATGTGGTAGTGTGTTACATGTAAGTGTAAATGTGTTAAAGGCGTGAGGAAAGGAGAATGAATGAGAAAGAAATAATCGTGCGCGATCCGTGGCCCGTTTGTTAGGATACGGCTCCTGAATTCGCGTGATGATCAAAGAAACCACGGAAAACTACTGATTATAGGAGCCGACCGGTAGAATTCTCCTCCAGACAGCGGCCAAATTCGACCTAGCTATCTAGCTCGTGTCAAAAATACTGCTACCGTCGGGAATCGAACGCTTTGACCTCCCAATCAAAGGCACTGCAGTGACATTCGTTGATGCCCTGTGTCACCTAAGCTGGTGACTCTCTTTCGGGACCGAGTTATGTTTCTTAAGCATATTTTGCAAAATCCATTTAATCTCTGAACTTAAAACAATCGCTGTGAAACAGTGTGTTCTTTCGATAGATGTGTTGCAACTCGCAAATCAAAACGACCAAGACAACAAACTGCATGAAATGTGGGAAGTTTTGAAATGGACGTAATGAACAAATGACTGCGGATTAGTGTTCATTCTATTAATTGTATTAGTTAAAATTTAATGTTTATACTGTAAAATTTGTTAATAATAGCAAGCGATCATAAGCATTTGTGGCCTGGTACTTTTCATTCCGAACAAAAATTAGCTTGAGTATAATGCTCAAATTCACTTATGAAGAAACCCCTTACTGTTTTAAATATATAGATTTTCATGTGTTGTTTTTTGAACGTTTTCTGACGTTCTTTCCTTAGATTAGTCGATACGGGGTGGGGAAGCAGAAAGAACTAATTGTGCTGTATATTGGCACAAACTTTCTCATACTACTTAGTTTCCTAATTTCTTTGATCTTGTTTATTCAAAATTTCAGAGCTTTTGAGTGAGACTATATCAACCGGGGAGCATTCGATTTGAAAAAAAATCGTACGCATAGTTTAGGCGCTTGTGTTGTGCGCAGACTGACGGACAGATGGACGGACAATCAGGCAGGTGAACAGACAGATGGGCATACAGACGGGACTGACACAGACAGGCAGACAGACGGACAGACAGACAGACAGACACACTGACGGACAGACACACGGATCGACAGACAGGCACATGGATAGATAGACAGACAGACAAATACACTGACGGACGTTTTGAAAAAAACACGCTTTTTTGGTTTCAGAGGCCCCCAAAATGTGCATTTCCTCATCATGAAATCGATTTTCCGCGGCATTACATTACTTTCTCTCTACGACGTGTATTCCTCCGTATATACGCGAGAAGATAAAAACTGCGGAGCGGTGCCGCACCGGTGGCTGCATTTCGCAGTGGCGGCGCGGTGGCCGGCGCCGGTCGCGAGGCGTGGACCGCGGCGGGGGCGGGGCGGGAGTAGGGGCGGGGGTGGGGGCCTGGGAGCGGCGGCGGGGTCACGGCGGCGGGCAGGAAGAGGAAGCGCTCGCACGGCACTGCACGGCGTGGACCCACGCCCCCCTCCCCCTCCCCTCTCCCCCCACCCCACTCCGCCTCCCGCGCCCCGTGCTGCCCGCCCGCGCCGCTGCCTCTTTCGCGTCTCTCCGCTCCTTCCCCTCGCGGGCTCGTTCTGCTTTGGGCTTCGTGAGCAAAAATCACTAGGAAGGGGAAAAGTACAATATGGCAGCTGCGCTCAGCTTTTCATCCTAGACATGGAAATATTATTCGCACCTTGAAAATGCAACCTTATCTTCAAACAAAACTCAACCCAAATATACATATCCTCAAGAAACAAACTTTCAAAAGATGACATATCCTCTTGACAAAATTTTTGCCTGCTTTGATTCTGGCTCGCTTCTCTTTGTTCCTTATCATTCTACTCGTAAGTTCGTCCTGGTTTTAAGTTTCGCAAGCTTGGGGACTTTGGGGTTGCTGGTTCGCAGGAGAATGTACTTAAGATGACAAAAATCACTACAATGAGAGGAAAAGTTACTTTTTATAGACCGGTAAGCTTCCTAGGCTTAAAAAAATAAATTTTCATCTTGGAAGTACAAACATGTCTAAAACCCTTAGACGACCCGTTCATATTAGAGGATCAAATATTCAAAAGATGAGGTATCCTCTGCACAAAATGTGTGCCTCGCTTTATTATCCGTCATTGGCATTCCTCCTCCCATGAGCTGGTCCTGGGTTCGAGTTTCGTGAACTTGGAGACTTTGGGGTCCCTGGTTCTCAGCAGAAAGAATTTTAGATGGTAAAAATCTCTAAAAAGGGGAAAAAGTACAATACTGCACGCTGCATTTGGCTTCCCATCCTAGACCTAGGAATGTTAATCTCTCCTTGAAAATGCAAATTGCCCTCGAAGACGAATCAAAACATAAATACTATTCCCGAGGAGCAAACATTCAAACGATGGCGTATCCCCTTGACAAAATTTGTGTCTGTCTCGATTTTTCGTCTCTCGCTTTTTCCTCTCTGACCTCCTCGCTTTGAGCTTCGTGGGCTTGGGGACTTTCGTGTCCCTGGTTCAAGGGAGAATGAATTTTAGGAGGCAAAAGTCACTAAAAAAGAAAAAGTGACCGTTTTAATAGCTTCTCTAAGCTATTCATTGTGGACTTAAGAGTTTTATTCCCATCTTCGAAGTGCAAACTCATCGCCTGTCATAAGTCGACTCATACACATGTACTGCGCACAAGGAGCAAATATTCAAAAGATAACGTACTACCCTCTTGGCAAAATTTGTGTTCTGCTCTTTTTAACTAGAATTTTATATCCAGGAAAAGTTTTCCGAAAAGTCTTTCAATTTTAAAATTTGATATTTTGTTGTTGTTGTTGTTGTTGTTGCTGTTGTTGGAAAAGTGAAATGGACACATCTCGGTTTTAATGTTTGTTTCTCACTGCGTACCTCGCTTTTTACAACAGTGAAATTAAAATTCCGAGCTGAAAATGGTGCGTAAATATAAATGCGAAATGTAGCTTCGGTGGACATCGTCTAAATGAGGTGTTCAAAGCCAACTCATTTCATACTTATTTTGTTTTAAATAACTTCGTATGCAAAGTTAGTTTTTTCATTAAGAAATCGTGCATAATCATGGGCTATGTAAGCTGGAACAATACAACCCATGCGTTTGCAACAACCACATGAATGTCAAGTATGGGTCAAATATTCCCCGCGAAAGAGGAGTTAATTGTTAAATTTTATTATGAAATATGTAACCTCATATTACACAAATATGAGAACATTAAATATTACAACTGATATCACTCAAATAGAAGGTTTAAAAATATATAATAATATTAAGTATTCAAGTTTAATGCCTTAGAGTTTTTTTATTTGACAAAAAATTGTAACATTAACACTTGCAGTATATAAAAATCTAATAAGGTCATGTCATGTTTTTAGGATTGCGGAAGTCGAATATGTCATGTAATTTTATTTTGTTGATGTGAAGTTTAAACTTAAAATATACGTTAGAATTGTTCCTGATTTTTTTGTTTTATATTTTCAGTTTATAGTTTTAAAATTACCATTCATTTACGTTATAATAGAAAATGCGTATATTTGTAACTTCATTAAATCAAATGTAAAATATAAACCACTATAAAATTGTGAAAGAAGAAAAATGTCCACGTTTCCTTCATCTTTTCCTTTTTTTACAATTACATATATCACAATTTATATTTGGTTTTATGACTCGTTGATATTAAGCATTTGAATATTCGTTTTCATTTGCGTCTATTGGTCCTATTCATATCGTTTACTTTCTCTTACATTATTATGTAGAAGTATACACACGTCGTTCGTGTTTTTAGGAACCTACATTTGAATTTATTTTATTGCCTTTGGAAGGACTTTTATTTTTATTTGAAGGAATTATTTTTATTTTTTCTCAGCAAAGCACATCTATCCTTTCAGATTTTTAAAGTTAGGAAATGTCCAAAAAAAATATTTGTGAAATGTGGTAAAAAGAAAGTAGGTGATTTGTAAATAATTTTCTTGTGAGAGAATATTAAACGATTACTTCGGTTTACAAATAGAGGTAACTATGCCAAGACCACTCACAAAAATGTTTTGGACGTCTTAAACTCGGATGTTTCGCAAATATAAAAAAATTGTTGAATGTGTAAGAGAGAAACCACAAGAAAATTCGTCTGCATGACTAACCATACTCCGGCGATTGATTCTAGGAAAAAGTGATAATATATTTTTACATCAATCGCCAACGAACAAAGGGAAATTAAAAAAATGTAAATTGTTTATTTCACCATACAGTGTTTTTGTTTGTGTATTCCCTATTTCTATTCTGCCAACATTAGAACTAAGACATCTTTTAAATTTAGCATCTCTTCCACAGTCTCTCCATTTTTTTTGCCCAAAAGATCTACGAAGCTTACGAAGTTTTGTGTTGAGATATTCTGTGAATATTCTTTCAATTTTTCATTATTTCTAGATAAAATTTTACTACTAATAATAATTCCTTATTGCCTGTATCTAATTTTAACCGTAATTAGGCTCCCTTCAACTGAACTAATAATTTTATTTCTCATGTTATCCATTCTTCTCGGGTCTTTGTTTCTTAGCATCCCTTTTTGAATGGCAAACAGAAAAGCAACGTGACTTAATAAAATGTTATTGATATTTCATTGTCCCTTTCGATTTCGTCGTATAATGCTTTATGCGTTGTAATCCAGTGCAACGTCAACCACAAATATCAAGTATGCTAGTTACGATGATGACAATATGTTATGCTCGTCCCTTAATCCCAGGCGTACATTAAAACAGAGCCCAGGCCTGGACACACTGGTAACTAGCGAAAGTCGAATTAATCCGACACTATAATGTCCAATACATTCATATACACAGTAAAAACATGAAATGAAGGAAATTCGAATAATACTATTTCAATTGTCGACTTTCTATTGTACTTATTTCGTTTCGTATATGCTGCGTTCTCCCCACAAAACACTGCTGAATGGCACCGGGCCCGTGCGATAGCGCTGATGGAAAATGGTGAGAAAGCCGCATGGCGTGTCGCGCCCATTCATTTGGCGGTCGCGGCGCCCGCGCTGACAGGCGACGCGAGAGTGGAAAGCCGTGCTCGTCGGGAGCGAGCCCTGGGGCGGGGAGGGCCGCGCGATTTGTGACTTCCGCCGGCGGCGGCGCCCGCGCACACGGCGCTCGTTAGCGCCGGCGAAGGGCGCGCGCGCGCGGCGCGATGCTCCGCTGTCCTCGCTCGCCCGCAGGGGCGCTCCCTGCGCCCCGGGCCTGCCCTTTCTGCAGCCCTTATTGCGCAGTGGCCGCTGTCCACTGTACCACTGACCGGCTCCTTGGTTCTCACGCAAACACGCTCTCCAGCACTCCCTTTCCCTGGCTTCTCTATATTCCCAAACCCGTTCTCGTTCAAACCCGATCGAAGCCGTGGATTTTTAAGGGCGAAAAAATCCTTCGTACGCCTTCCTTCGGAGGGGAAGTAAAGCCGGCTGACCCATGTTAGTAGATTTACTTGCATGTAAAAGATCCTCAAGCCTAAATGACGCCTCTGAGCCAAATTCAAATCGCCTGTTTCTCGCCCAAGAAATACCTCCTTTCTCCGCTAGTGGGCGAAAGGAGCGTAGCGAAATTTGCGTGGTCAGACGGAAGAGCAGGCCTTAAGGCCTGAGTCTCGCCACGTAAAATAAGGCATTAATTCAATTCAATTCAATTCTATTCTCCAGCTCTTCTCTTCCCACCTCATCTCTTCTGGGGTCCTCTCTACACGGTTTCTCGTTTTCGGCTTCACGCTTCCGGGCTGCACGCTCACCATGTCCTCGTTCTCTTGCTCCTCACTCCCCAGTTTGTCTTTGCTGTTTAACCTCTCCCAGCTTATCACTCCCCAGATCACCTGTCCTCAGCTCATCTTTCCTAAACTCGTGTTTCCTAAGCTCGTATTTCGCCAACTCATCTTTCCCCAGTTCACCGTTGCCCTGCACATCGCTTCCCGACAACTGGCTCTCAAGCCCCTCTCTCCCATCTTCTTACTCCCGACCTCTTGTTATCAGCCTCCTCACTGCCTGGATGTTCGCTCCCGGGTCCGTCGTTCTCTTGCTCTTCGCTCATCAGTTAATTGCTCCCAGCTCATCGTTTCCGAGCTCGCATCTCCTCAGTTCAACTCTTTCCTGCTCATCTTACCCCAGCTCATCGTCGCCCAACTCCCCGACTCCACGTCCCCCGCCTCCTCGTTCCACACCTACTCGTTTACTGAATCTGTGTATTCTACCTCGTCGGATCCCAATTCATCATTACCCAGCGAATCGCTCCACAGATCATCACTGTTAATCTCACAGATTCCCAGATCATCGCTTCTCGAATCATCAATTCTCAGCTCCTCGCTCCACAACTCCTCGCTTCACAATTCCTTGTTTCTCAGCTCATCGTTCCCCTGGCGTCTGCTCCTCATCTTCTCGTGCCTAGTTTCCTCATCGCTTTCTAGCTCATCGCCTCACAGTTCGTCGCTCCTCATCTTCTCGCTTCCTAGCTCATCGATTCTTAGCTCTTTGCTCCCCAACAGCCTAATTCCTAGCTCATCGTTCCCCCTGTGACCCGCCGCCTCGCACCTCAGCTCTCGAGATTCTCACTTCCCCTCACTCAGTCGCCTCGCCCCCACCCCCACCCCCGCAACTTTCCGATCATCACTGCATTACGTTTTGGAGCTACGGACTGAGTTGCCTTCTCTAATTTACTTCGAGTTGTAGCTAGAGGATCTGCATTGACGAGTATTGTTTTTGACTAGCATCTAATGTATATATATATATATATATATATATATATATATATATATATGTATGTATTAATGAAAGGAATTGTGTGAAATGCTCGAATTAACTAGAATAAACGGATGTGTATTTACGCGAGGGCAGTGTGCCAAGACAACGCATAACTGTATTTTTGGATAGAAAATACCTCAGAAATTTTGGGTTGGGTGGTCTCAAGAATGTTTTATTACTCCAGAGTTTGCTGTTTGCAATCTCGCCGTTGAATTGGTAATACGCGAGGGAAGCGAGTCAAATTGAGGATTGCTTCGGTCATCTGACGACTTTGACACGTAAAAACATTTTGAATCATCGCCCTTGATACACCAAGTTCAAGACCCGTTTGATTTATCAATGTGCTTTACCTATTTGTCAGAAATCCGCCATTCCCTGGCTCCTCTCCATCCGTTCATTTTTGCAAGCATCGTCCCTCATCACCCGCCTGACCTTCCCCGACATCTACGTCCTAAGCGACGCTTCTACATAAGCAGTATGTATGACCAATCTATAATCTCGGCAAAAGTTAAGACATATCTTGCACATTCGTGCCTAAGGTGGACATTCTACTAAGATTTAAGCTTAATAAATGTCGAGTCACTTAAAAGTAACCACAAAAACAGGAATGGTTTCCCTGAGAGGAGTGTGCACCTAACATTACGAATTTATCAAATTTTCATGTTTTTATTATAATTTGTAACCCAGTTTTTTACACGAAATAATATGCAAGAAAAAAACCAACATTGAGCAATCCACTAGATCTTTAAGTGACGAAACTGTAGCGTTTATTGCTCATGTAGATTGTATAGATGCAGATAGTAATTTAATTAATTAATAATTATTGTGTACAATACATTCATGTGCAAAAAACTTTCTTCGGATAGGAGAAAAGTTTACCCACAATTTCAGCAACACGTGCTTGAGCTGTAAAATTTGTTTCTGGATTCCATTTATTCAATTCACTGTTCTCCCAATTTGTGAAAAGACACTTAAAACATTGAAAATGCCCTTGATTGTAATGTTTAAATGATGAAATATTTTGGAGAACTGATAATGTTTTTTCCAAAGTTAGTATTCAAGAACACTGTTTAGAAAAGTTTCCAATTAATAACTCATTATGTTATAGAAATAAAGTGAATTGCGCCAGGTGTAATAAAAGTGTTATAATAGCAATTGGAATTATATTCTGTGTTTCATGCCCATTATTTCTAGAATCTAAATTGTTATTAATGGGATTTGGTCCGAAAAATTAAACATTTGTTTCAGTTTCTCGGCGTTTCTCTTTCTTCAGGACTGTATTTCACCAACAACACGGTTATAACTATATTTCACACAATAAATATGACCAAATACAATGAAACAAATAATAAAAAAGAAAAGAAACCTATCTTACTAACATGTGTATTATTATTATTTTTTGTTTGTTTCATTGTATTGAGTTATATTTATTGTTTTATGTATTTCTAACCGTGTTGTTGATGTAATACAACCCTGAAGATCGAAAAATAAAACTTCAAAACGTCGGCAAACTGAAATAACTTTTAAATTTTCGGGCCAAATCCCTCTAAGAACAATGGATTCTACAATTGGGATTGCAATTGTTTACCTCTCAGGGCTGATTCGTATCGGTTCTTCCGCGACCTGCCGCCAGAGGCATCGACCTGGATGGCGTCTCCGGAAGCCACTGCCCGGCGCCGCGGCCGCCCTCCGCTTTGGAAAGCCCTTGCCCGCCCCCGCCCCCGCCCCCGCAGAGGGGCGGCTCGAGATTCGGCAGGCGGGCGGGCGCTGGCTCGCGAGCACCCCTGCAGCCCGCCGCCGCGCCGCTCGTAAATCAGATAAGGGGATGCTGCCCCTGCCCCTGCCCCGGTCCGCCGCCGCCCCACCTGTACCTGCCTCCGAGAGGTTTTCAACCTTTCCCCACCGGGCGGATCTCCGCGCCACTTCCTCTCCCTAACAGCGTCCTGCCACTCGCGTGCAGCGTATCCTGTTCGATTTCTGAAAGCTTTTTCATTACCAGCAGCTGAGAGGCCGAGAAGAAAGTTCGTCTCTTAAGGTGAGATGTGTGTACAATTCACGTTGTAACGTAATGTAATTTTCCAGTTTGGGGCGACTTCCTTTGCAGTGCGATGGTTTTATAGCTGGCAAGAGACGTGATTGGGCATATTTAATTGGTGGAATAGTTTCAAAACGAGATCATATTATATTATCAACAAGTTGTTTCCGTTGGAACACTTCTTACGTTTTGTCTACTAAAATAAACAGATCAGTAGAATACAACATTATACGCGTATGTTCAATTGATGGACTCTGTCTATTAGTTTATTTACCAGAACCAGGAAGTCGACTTAATAATTGGCTCCATCTGTTAACGTTATGAATTAAATGCGACCGTTCGTAAAACTGATTATATAAGTCTATTATCGAATACTTGAGAAGTCTCAGCCATATGTGCCAACGCTTCGTTTCAGTATAAAGCGCACAAATAAATAACTTCGTTATCGTGAAAGCAATGCACAAGTGTGAACAGTAATTTTAACAGGCGACAAAAAATACCGGACGATCGACCAGTCGTTCTGGATCGTCTAGATGCTTAGGTCTGATGATAATTAATTTACCTCTTCCGATGGGGTTCGTATCTACTTGGAAACCTTGGATACACGCGAAGCGATGTATTTAAAACGTGCATGCGCTGATGCACAATTTGTTTGTGCTCAAGTAATTAATCACAAATCGAAAGGAAAACCTTGCATACATGCTTGTAGACTACAGCACTAAATAAAAGCTCGTGCACTTGACGTGCTCCCTCTCCTTTGGTTCATTTCTTATTAGCGCATTGTAGTTTCCAACGTTCATGCGACGTCGGTATAGCGATTAATGGAACCACAGCAGTAGTCCCTTCGTAGTAGTCCACCTCTGATGATATTACATTACTAAATGAGAGTTTGTCACTACATGTTGCTATATCATTGTTATGACTTAACGATATTAATATTGCGCGGCGAAGAAATAATTCACTTCCCAACATTTCGACCGAACGTAACGAGTATTATTATATTCAATGTTAATTTCTGTTACGAAACAACGACGTAAAAATGCAAAGAATGTTTATTATGAAGATGAAACATTTTTTTCGAAAATGATTTTTTAACGTTCTCACCAATCACCGTCAGTGTCGCCACAACATCGCAGCCGTTTCCGAAATAGTCGCTCTCGCGATCTTCGCTTCATTACGACACTCCGAAACGTAACACTCTGCAACACCTTGGTGGGCGGGCGGGCGGGCGGTCGATACCTCGTCACCGCCGCGTCGAGCGTCGCCTCCTGCCAAAAATAGGCGTCCTCGGTGTCGTAGTCCAAGCGGTTAGGAGAGGGGAGCGTCACCGAATTTTTCAAAAACACAGCACTGACAGACAGATAATACTAATACCACAGTTTGGTAGCGACGAGGGAAACTCAGTCGGGCATCTCCAATTGGTTTAGTGACTTAAGTTACTTCAACGTGATATGTGAGAAAAGAGCGGAGAGAGTAAAGGCCTATTCCCAATGTAAACGTAAACATAGCCATAGCGCATAGACATAAACATTAACATAAGTGGTAGACTGAAATATTCACAATGTCTAACATAAACGTAAGCAAAGTAAGATTTTCTACTGGCTGTGAGACATTCTAGTTTACTACTGGTTGGATGTGAGAACGATTTCGAGGTATGGACTGTGTCCTTGGCGTTAACTCGTCTATCGACTTCGCTATTTCGATTCTCGATTTTGAGTTAACGTACTGTGATTGGTTCATTTCTTATGTCTTAAGCATAAGCACAGAAGCTTGAAGTTAGTAAGCTTTTAAGTTAACGTCTTACGTGTCGGGGTTGGGGGATCTCATAGTTTTTTATTCACTTTGATTATTTGAAGTCAAACTTTACGAAACTGATTTCAGTTTTGTAATAAGATTTATTAGATCACAGGTGTACACAGAACCTACAAAAAGTGTTGTTAATATGTAGGTAAAGTGTAGTTAATACATAGTTAATCTTCATTAAAAGAATTGTTTAAGAACTTGAATTGCATTTATTTAATACATTGCAATAGCGAAGCTAGTAAGTGATAGGTGTTTATTTTCATTCGGGGGTCGAACGATATTCTTTTTCCCCAAGCTGCAACAAACCGCCAGCCGGGCTCCCTGTTCCCACAGGCGCCGAGCCCCCCGTGGCTCGACCCGCGCCGCGCGTGCAACCCGGCCGGTCGGGCGGGCGACGTGACGCGCGCGGCTGCGGCTGTGGCGGCCGCCGCTGCAACTCTCCGCCGCTTCCGGAATCGCGCCGCCTGCTGCCTGCCTCCCTGCTGCCTGCCTGCTTGCTGCCTGCTGCCTGCCTGCTGCCTGCCGGTCAGCCAGGTTCACTGGGGCACGCAGTCAACGACCCGACGGTGACCGGGGCAACGGCGGTCGCCGACGCGCGCGAGCCCCTGCGGCCCCGGGGTGGCCAGCCCCCCCCCCCTGATCACACCCCCGCCCCCACCCCCTCCCCCACCCCCGCTCCCACATACGGCTCAACCGATGGCACTGCAGTGCTTGGAGGTCCTAGAGTTCGAGTCCCCACGGTGGAAGGTTTTTCGACTCAGACGCTGCCTGAAAAATAATTCTAGCGGCCGGCTGCACTGATAGGGGTTTTTCGTGTTTTTGCCGACCAACCCAAGGAGAGTGCCGGAGCAGTACCTTAACAAACGGGCCACTGTTCGCGCGCAATCTTTCCTTTATCTTCCCTGTTCTATCATCATTCTTTACTTACACTCTTCCACTTACATGCCCTGATACTCTACCGCACTTGTCGGGAGATCAGTCAGGAGCACCGAGCTTGTCCCGACTGGGGCTGGAGATACCTGGTTGGGGAAATCCCCGCTAGCCGACGTTTTGGTCGGCGCCAGATCTCGCCATCCAGTTGGGAAGATCACATCATCTTCCGAAGAACAATATATGCACTATACTTACGGGTCTAATGATCATAGCATACGATGATCCAAGAAGCTGTCCCGGCGGCGAGTGAGGCATTGGCGCTCCCGCTGCTGCACGTACGGGGAGGCCGAATGAAATCAAAAGTATTAACTAGTCACGCAACCAGGATTTTTCAAGGGGAGGCGCTTAGGTGTAGTGTGCAGCGGACTTGATGTTTTCTGTTACAAAATTTTTCATTTAAACTGAATTTAAAATTTATTTCTATTTTTTGTTTTATTAATATTGCAAGCTATTCAATTGTTCTATTCAATGTCTTTAAGCTCTATAGAAAATTTGTGAAAATTTTTGTAAAGTTTTGTTTTCAAATGTATCGTCAGCTTATTTAGGAGGGGGGGGGCTGAGCGCTATACCACCCTGTTGGAAGCGATACTCGTGTTAATAAATTCAAACAAATCCAACAAGTGAAGAATATGCAACAGAAATGGGCCATTCGATATATTAATTTTATTGCTCGTGATGATGATTATGATGTTGATAGTGGTGATGTGGATATCAGAGCTGGTTAAGACGAGAAAGGAGGCAACATGATGTGTCAATTCAAGAGGTTGTGAGTTCGTTTTGTGAGCGTAGATGTTTGAGTGAGTTTGTATCAAAAGTAGTTAAAGCGTCTGAATGGAGAAATTCATGATAACTGAGGTATGCGTCAGCACTTCATTGATGCCGTAACAAGCCTGATTGAGGAAAGAGAACTGCGACACGCACATTTCCATTTATTTTCTAGCTCTTATCACACGACATTTAATATCACGTAATCTACAACGTCTTGTTTTGTCTATTCTGCCTTCTTTTGCTTATGTTCATTTACTTGTCTATCGGCATTGAATACTGCGTAATCTACAGTCTACTATGAAGTTTCGCCGGTCGGGGGGCCGTGGCCAGCCGTGACCTCCCGGTGGCTAGTTGAGCCGCACGTGCGCCCTGGGATGGCTCGGCAACCCCCGATCGCGCCTGTCCCACGCGGGTGGCCCGGCGGTCGCTGACCCACGCACCCGGAAGGCCCACCGCCGGCAGACGCGCCACCGGACAGCGTGCGCCATCTAGTAGCATTTGCCCCTCGTTTCCCCCCCCCCGCGCGACTGACTAGCGCGTCCTCTAGCGGCCGGACGCCAAACTTCCAGGACGTGGTAGGGAAAGTCCTTGCTGGGAGGCGGTAACTGTTTTATCGCGTGCTGTTTGTTTCTCTAATTTCGGCACGTACTGCGTTTGGCAGCGGTGGATGTGTAAGGTATGCAAGTGTCACTGTCCGGGTTGAAGATCGAGGTGAATAGGGCAAAAGATGCACACGAACCATGTCAGTGGCTTTGGAGGGCAGTGAATCAACGCCTGCATTGTATTCAGCTCTTCGCTTAAAATGCCGAAGTTTTGCGATGGGAGCAGACCCCCTGAGACCCAGTGACCTTCGAGTACGTGGTGTGACTTACTATTAGGATTCTGCGAGGAAGCATTTGCATTGGAAGTGTTTGGCAGATTTGTAAAGCGAATGTTAACGGGGTTAGAACCGGTGAAAAATACAACTTTGGCGCTACAACAGTCGTTTACTGTTTTTGGTCACAACACCATTCGCAAAATATCATTTAAACAACGAAATGTGTAAAGGATTTTCTAATTAACAAGTTATAGTAGAATCGTATTTACGTATCATTCCTTACCTAATGAAAAATATTATTATTACTTTTGAAATTATCTCAGGAATTTTTATATCCATTAGTTTATAAATTACTCTCACACCACTTTAATTTAAAAAAGAATTAGTCTGTTTTTGTAAAGGAGTAAAACTAGGTTTACTTTTGTTAAAGATAAGATAAGCAAAAATGAATTATCTTCATAGTAAAAAATCTTCAACGTTCTCTCCAAATCCGAGCGACTAAACCCCGAAAATTACTTACCATATGCAAAGGAAACCAGAGGTTCGCTTTCTTGAAAGTGAAATGAAGGTGGAATGCAAACAAAAATAAAAATGACCAAAATTGTATGAAAAACGTTTATTAAAAACATGAAAGGGTTGTTTAAACAATAAATTATTCACATACATTGATATCCATTGAACATCTTCGCATTACGTATCAGAGAGCATTTGTACAGAAATAAATAAAGGCCCGCGGCCGCTCGCTGTCTGGGCGCTGCCTCGAGGGCGGGCGTTCTTTGGTATGGGGCTGCGGCACGCGGGGGGCGGGGGTGGCGACGGGCTGCTGCCAGGGGCGGCGAGCCACACAAACACACCGAAACCTCGAGACCTCCCTCAAAGCGGTGCGCTGGCATTGTGTTCATTGTCGCACATTCCATTCCATTTCTTAAATTATTAACAATAATTGGATTGAAACTCTTAAGAGCATGAGTAGAAACCTTGGAAAATTAGTACGTTGACGATTCTGTTATTTGAGGGTGAATAGTACAGCTTTTTACACTAAACTAATTGAGTTGGAGGCCTACTACTATCTTAAAAATCTGAGATTGATTTTCGACAGTAATAAAATATATTGTTAGAGGCTGTAATGGCTTCTGTTGCGTATGATTTTGAAAGTTGGGCGTGGGGTTTTCTTGAACACATCGTGCGTCAAACACGAAGGATTTTCTATGTTCTCTGAAGCCCACTTTAACCTAATTGATTGCTGGAAGATATGAAGAAATTGGAAGAGATTTCGTGCGGTGTTATTGTTGTTATAAGGCTTCTCTCGTTGCTGAAGAGCGCTTCGTGCAGTGTCTCGCCTCGATGGATCCCATGTGGAAGCACGGTGGCCTCGTCCGCCTCTAGGGCCCGCCTACTTGCGGGCGGCCTGCGGCTGCTGCTGGGAGGGGCCGTGCTGCTGGGCGTAGTAGTTGTACGCCATCTGGTGGGCGTCGGTGGGGGTCCACACGCGCGAGTAGGGCCCGCCCTGCGCGCCGCCGTTGCCGTTGCCGTTGCTGTCCCAGCCGGCGGGGGCGTACGAGTCGGTGGGCGGGGCCGGCGCCGGCGCGCCGTACGCCGTCGCCGGCGGCATCTCGGGCATCATGGGCATGGCGGCGGGCATGGCCATGCCCAGCTTCTTGCACAGCTGCACCACCAGGAAGCCCACCACCAGCAGGATGGCGATCTTGCTCAGCACCAGCGCCTTGGTGGCCTTGAGGCCGATCAGCGCCAGCAGGATCGGGGTGAGCGCCTTCATCTTCAGCTTGACCAGCATCAGCAGCGGCAGCAGCATCTTCTTCTTCATCATGTCGCGCGCTGAAACGGCAACGGGAACAGATCTTTAAACGCTTTAGAAAAACACACATCAAAAAACTTTCTCTCAACTCTTCTATTGTATTTTGCTTTACCACACGACATTTAAATCGTAAGTCAGCTCTCGAGATTATATACGTAAATATGTTTTGTCATCTTCGTAACAGTTTCCGAACGATTATATATTAATACCCAACATTCAAACAGAATTCACTGATAATAATGACTTGGATACATTTGTGTGTGTGTATATATATATATATATATATATATATATATATATATATATAATGTCGTGATATTTTTATGTTCTAACTAGTTAATTTCTTTAACAAATTGTGAACTTACTTGAGTCTGTGAATTTCACATCTGTTTTCTTTTGTTTCCTTGCTCCATTGCTCAAACGCTGTGGTACTCCCTTCTTTTGCTTCTAGACTCTAAATAATACTTTTCGATCCGTCTTGTACAATGTTTTATCCCTTTGGAGGTCAAATAAATTAAAACCACGAATGGGAAATAATGGAGAGTCTCTGAATTGGCAACCATTCAACCCGTTCATCCCTCTAACTTGGACTTATCTACAAAACGGACAAATTTAGCCTCATTCCATGGGTTTACGGTGTATTTTGGAGACGTGTAAGAGACACAGTTACCAACATTAATAATATTTTTAATGATGGGAACAAATTCATGCGGAATGATAGAACGGAATCAAGTTTTGAAAACTAATGTAATTTTGAGGAACAAAAATCTCAGAATATTTCTTGATATATAGTTAAGTATATAAGTAGAAGCGATTCATATTGTTGTATAAATATTATTTTTATAAATCATGTGATTATTCAGTATGATATCACACACATTCCGCACTTCTAACATTCTAATGTTGTTAAAAAAGCATTTATAACATCTAATTGTGTTTTCGAAAAACGTCAGATATTGAGTTCAGAGCAATGTGATAATTAAGAAACAAGACATAACTCAAGAACGAACAGCAAAACATATATTGGTAAAAGCTTCAGATTGAATGAATTAATACTGTACCTAGTCCTGTATTTGACTTGCTGGTTTTGAATGTGTGAGTATAATCTACATTCAAGAATTAACAAAATAATAGCCTTAAGTTTCCAAATTAAATTATTTTTTAATGTTTCCAAATTAAATTATTATTGTTGTTTGCTCAATGAGTTTTAGTTTTACCTTCTAAACTAAAATTATGGTTGAATTTTAATAGGAATTTTGTACAATGGTTTAGAAGTCCTTGAAGAAATATTACTAGTTACGTATAGTAATATAATGAACAACAAAGAGTTGCTGTTATTCTTTCCATGCTCATTAATATTCGTTTTGCATTTTTTCATTTAATGAATATTGGATTGAAAATTATTGTACCTGCCGTAGGCATGTTGTACGTAAATATTATAATCATTATTCCCATTTTTTCGTTTACCTACATTAAATATTTTACTCGCTGTCCTCTCGGAAATCATAGTTGTTTCGATTAACATGTCGCAGGAAGACCATGATTGTTTAGTATAATTCACCATTTACATTTCGGAATAATTGAGTTGACATTTTCTAACCTGTTCCACTTCAGACAGAAACAAGTTGAAGACTAGTTACGTTTTACATGTTTAATACGTTACGTAGATTTCTTTTATTTCTTATTTCCTTATTTCTTAAATTGGGAATGCAGTAGTTCTGGTACTTGGGGAACGCAAACAACATAATGACCGTCATAAAATTGCCAGTTGAAACAGCAGCACAGGAATGCTTGCCACAAGAATTGGAGCATTTAAATCGTTCGTGTTCTAGGAAGAGAAAACTAATCGTGTGAATCAATATTTTACTCTCGGGTTTATTGCAAATGAAATGTTTTCATTACACGAAAAGAGAATACAATCGGTACACAAGCTCCAGATTCATTATATGGCGCGTCCTTCATTATTGTCTGCCTAACATTTTTTCGTGGTATCAGTTAGTTCATGCAATTAAAGAGTTCTAAGTATAGTAAAAAGAACACTGTGTTAAAAAAACGTATGGAATATGGAAATTAATATTTTAGGTCACTTGGTGAAAACTTGTATTTTTGTAGAAAAGATATATAAAAGATGTTTTTGGCAAACAGAGGTAAAGAAAAACTCAGAAAACACTTGACTAATATCATGATGATAATGATGGGCTTTGAGAGATATGAAAGACTGAGAGAACAGAGGGCTCTGATGATTAAGAAAAAACGTGATCTGTTAATGACAGAGAGAACCGAAAAGCTTTAGGAAGTGACTCTCTTGTAAACGGGAGTGAGAGAAACATTATTATGTTAGACCCTAAAACATGAAATTAGTCCTGTTCATAACAAGTGTTTTATTGGCGTATTCATCGGATATTTCAAGTTCAAATGTACGTGAGTCACCTGCAGAGCTGAATCCATTTTCACGCTCTATGAAATAAATACATTTTATTACGTCTGATCCTAAGCATCATTGTCATATCTGAAAACCGGCAAATGACTTCTTAGGGTAGGTAACTATAAAAAAAGGATACTCATGCTAATGGAGCAATGTGGGAATGAGCGAGGGCAACGGCAGAACCCCTGTTCTCTCAACAAAACCTGCCGCGAACCCGGTTTTCCAACATAAATTCCAGGTGAGCGTACCCGGATCCGATCCCCAGTCGCAGCGAGTCCGGAAAGCGACTTGTCCGACTGCCAAATCACGGGTCACTTCTGTATAAGCGAGATGCAAACGTAACGTGCGTCGTGTTCACACGACTATTTAAGGTCCAAATTTACTAGGAAAACTACCTCCACAATTGAGTCCAGATTAATCTATTTTATAAAAGTGCAGTGTGAATACATATTTTTATTTCCAGCAAGTCTTTTGAATCTCTCTATTTCCATCTAGACTATGGAAGTAATTGCTCCCAAATTTGGTATGAATATTTTTGAGCAGTGAGGAATCAAAATAGTGAGAGTTACGATTCAAAATGTTACCTCCAAAATGTTTTATTGAAAAAATAATGCAACCCGCGTTGTACTTATGTATTAAGGATTGCGCTGAAGCGGTGCGAGCAGAGTTAGAGCTTTAGAGCTGGTAAGAGCGTAGCTGGGGGGCCGGGGCGACACAGGCGAGGCAGCGATGGGCGAGAATAGTGAGGGGAAGAGGGTGAAGGGGGAGAGACGAGGTGCAGCGGAGAGAGCAAAGCCTGCTAGAGAGCGAGGGACGAGTGACAGAGTGGAGCGGGGCGGGGCGGAACAGAAAAGCGGATTGGGATTGGTGGAAAATTAATTAAATTATTTTCATTTTATAATATTGATATCATTCCTGCGTTTTGCTTATTGTGCGGATAACTTCGAATTACTACTACTACGAATTACTAACTATGAAATAGTTACTTACGAAGACCTACACACGATGTCTCTGAGAAAATGTTACAAACGTCAAGGACATAGTGGAATATGGTCACTTTATGTTAAAAATTTATGAAAAACTATGAAAAAATTTAACGTGGAAAATCTCGTGTATCTACGTTACACATGTAATATCTCTCCCTGATTGGCAAGTAACTCATATTGTCGGGTGTTTAACAGGCGCATTAATATATTTGCGTTTGAGTAATCTACAATTAAGTAACTTAACAATCAGCTGCCTGCCAATCAGGGCCATTGTATATGCGATATACTATGCGATTTCCCATGCGTTCATTAGCAAAAAGTAATCATCTTCGATCCTCCTCCCCAACATGCTCTAGAAGTTTGTAACAGTTGATCTTAGACATCTGGGTATAAATGGAATTACGACAACTTTGACAGCCAAGAGTATGAAGAGGGAAGGAAGGAGGAGAGAGGGAGAGAAAAAAGAGGGAAAGAGGGAGATAGAGAGAGGCAGAGTGAGGAGAAGAAAGAGTAAAGGAGAGGAGAGATAAGGACGCAGAGGGAGAGAGGAGAGTGAAGAAGAGAGCTATGGGAAGAGAAGGAAAGAGAGAGAAATAGATTGGAGAAATAAAGAGGAAGAAGGAGAGAAAGAGGTAAAGAGGGGAGACAGAGGGAGAGAGAGGGGAAAAGAGAGAGGGAGAGAGAGGAGAGTAAAGAAGAGAGAACGAGGTAGAGAGGAGAAAGTGGGAGAGAGAAGAATAAAGAAAAGAGAGACGGAGAGGAGTGAGGGAACAAGAGTGAGGGAACAAGAGTGAGGGAGGAAGAGTGAGGGAGGAAGAGTGAGGGAGGAAGAGTGAGGGAGGAAGAGTGAGGGAGGAAGAGTGAGGGAGGAAGAGTGAGGGAGGAAGAGTGAGGGAGGAAGAGTGAGGGAGGAAGAGTGAGGGAGGAAGAGTGAGGGAGGAAGAGTGAGGGAGGAAGAGTGAGGGAGGAAGAGTGAGGGAGGAAGAGTGAGGGAGGAAGAGTGAGGGAGGAAGAGTGAGGGAGGAAGAGTGAGGGAGGAAGAGTGAGGGAGGAAGAGTGAGGGAGGAAGAGTGAGGGAGGAAGAGTGAGGGAGGAAGAGTGAGGGAGGAAGAGTGAGGGAGGAAGAGTGAGGGAGGAAGAGTGAGGGAGGAAGAGTGAGGGAGGAAGAGTGAGGGAGGAAGAGTGAGGGAGGAAGAGTGAGGGAGGAAGAGTGAGGGAGGAAGAGTGAAGAAGAGAGAGAGAGGGGGAGGGCTCACCTTGCGAAGCGTCGGCGTCCCGGGCGCCCTCCTCGGCGGGGAAGTGCACCTGGAAGTTGTAGAGGCCGCGCGCGGGCCGGAAGGTGAGGGTGGCGCGCTGGAAGAAGAGCTCGGGCAGCTGCACGCGGAACTGGTGCGTGTCGACGAAGCGGCGCACGCGGCTCAGGATCGCCTCGTCCAGCTGCGCGTCCGACTCGAGCGCGCGCCCGGCGGCGCCGCCCGCGCCGACCGCGCCCGCGCCGCCCACGCCTGCTCCTTGCGCCTCGAGGAAGGCCAGCACCTTGCGCCGCAGGCAGTGCATCGCCCCCGACGCGCCCACGCACTCGTCCGCCACCTGCATCGCAGCATTGACGCATTGATTAGTCATTCCAGGAGCGTCAACTGCGTAAGTCATTAATCGATGCACACATAGGCTTCCGCGGCTCGAGTCCATTACTTCTAGGCTGTCCGGGTGTCGCCGCGTCGTTGGCAGATCTGCCAGTAAGTCATTAATCCTCTGAATATAGTGAATATTTTGAGATAGTCGCCAATTGATAAAGTCATTAGTCACGTAAATATTGTGTGTGTTTCTCGGAATTTGGCGGTGATCTTCAACGCTGCTTGGTGAGATCCGGCATCGACCTATGTCGGCTTGGAGGATTGACCCCAACCAGGTATCTCCCACCAGCGGGGCAATGCCCCAGCCAGCACAAGCTCCGAACTAATATCCTGGCATGTACGGTATGGTACTGTCAATGCATGTAAATGTAATTGTAGGTGTATTTCAAGGTGTGAGAATAGGATAAGACGAAACTATAACTAGATTCGAAAAGTTCTAATTATAAATGTCCTACACGATGAAACCCTAACTCTTTACCTAAAGAAAGAAAAAACTATGCTTGAGTCCGTAATTGACCCGCTCTCCACTGGTATGCGACTGTTAATGAGAATTGGTAGCGATAATGACAAAGTGAATGGTGGTTCAAGGCAGAGGATACGAAAGAAATCCGAGAAAACCTTTGTCCTCTTCAGATGCTTCGTGATTTGGGAAAGCTAATCATCCCCAAGCAATTGTAGGCATATGCACTAACCATTACGCCACAAGAGCGATTTTCCTCTACATGTTGATGGACGTTCAGGCGGAAAGTGTGATAGGGAAGGCTTCCCCTAACCCTCATCTTGTAGTATGTAGTTGTGTGTAGTTGTAGCAAGATGGCTCTGGTCGGTTGCTCAAGAATATTTTTTACCGCTAATTCCACTTAATATAACTTCATTACTTATTGCTTAAGATGCTCTCTAAGCTCGCCGGATCGCCAAAGTGTTCATAGAAGCACCTTCGTGCAAAAGGTCTCGGTTTCATACCCCATCGTCTTGCATTTTTGAGCACTGTGTTTGGAGAAACTTGCGATTTATGATCCAAGAAGTCCGTATTTACTTGACTTATTATTCGATTTAGACCCTAATAGTTGATAGTAATTGACTTCCATTGAAAAAATAAGAATTGCGAAGAATATTGAATGCGTTTGAAACATTGCTCTATCAACGTTATTAGTATTTTGCTCTCAGTCAGCTCGTGCTCATCTCCTTAGGAACCTAAATAGTTTAAGATGATTAAGTAGTGGTTTGGTTGATACGATTTGTTCGAATTGCATAAATGACCTGGAAATATGATTTTGTTTTTAAACAAATGTCAATCTTAACAAACAAATCTATGCAAGAATGATTTGTTACTTTCTGCAATTATTTTCCTGTTACAATGCACTCCAGTGGTATCCGTTTTCGCTTAAAAATATATTCTAATAAATGTTGTCCTAAATTTCGTATTTCTTTGAATTTACCATGAAGGTAACTAATTTAGTCAAAAAATAATTTTCTTCTTACATAATAAGCCACAGTAAATTGCAAAAAATTAACTTCACTCTTTGAACTTATCATTACATTTAATATTAAATTAATCGATGTTTATAAATTTATTTAAATAAATTATTCTGTATAAATAACAATGGTTATCTAATAATTGTTTAATAAATTGTATTATATTAACTATTATTTAAAAATAGATGCATTTCAAAGATTCTTAATTCCCAAGACATTATATTAAAAACTGATAATTTGGTTTGTTTCTTACATAAAATGCATAATTAAATTTTAGGATTTATTAACTCAAAACTTCATATGAAATGTGGATTATATATCACATTATCAACAAATAAGTAGCGTCTAAATCTCTCTCTTTCAGTGAAACAATACTCCATAATTGTTAGTTGCTGATTATTTTCCAAGAGATGACTGCCAACGCGTTGCGAGTGGAGCAGCAGCACTGTACCTCCCAGAGCAGGTCATCGGGGGTGGCGAGGCGCGGCGCCACCTCGTTGGAGTCGATCTGCGCGTCGCCGGCGACGGCGGCGGCGGTGGCGGCGGCGGCGGCCGCCAGCAGCAGGGCGCAAGCGAGGGCGACGGCGCGGGCCATGGCTGCGGAGGCGGACGGCGGCGAACTGGACGACCACACCTCCTGGCGAGGCGCTTATATCGCCCGCGGGCCGATCAGGGCCAGCGGGTCGGCCGCGCCATTGACATGCGCGGCGGCGGGCGGCGGCGGCGGGCGCCACGCGTGCCGGCACACGCTCCCGTCGCGTCGCCCGCTAAGGCGACGGCGAACAAGGCCCGCGCGCCGCCCGCCCCGGCAGCGCTGGGCGCTGGCAGCCGAGGCAACTGGGCCGGCGCGGGCGGCAAAGGCGGCGACGGCTCAGGCCATGAGCAGTGCCTCGCACCGGGAGGTCCTAGGGCGTCAGCCCCGCCGGTGGCAGGATTTTCTTGTTAGCTTGGTCGAATTCACCCGCTGTGTGGAGAAGAGTTTTAGGTGACGGCTGCTCCGATCGCTAGTTTTCCGATCTACGCCAGGAGAATGCAGGAGCAGTACACTAGCAAACGGGCCACGGACAGCTCGCAATCTTTCCTACCTCTTGCTTAACATATCCTCACCCCTTACACTTACACTAATATGCAGTACACTACTACACATGGCGCTGGAGGGAGATCTCAGGCTGGAGAAAATCCTCGAACGCAGAAGGGCAGGTCAGAGATAGATCTCGCCATTGGCGGAGGATCATTACCGACACTGCCCGTGATAAAAACATGTACTGTACTTACGGGAGTGGAGACCTTAGCTGTTGATTCGGCCGAAAACCCCAACAATTAAACAGTAGATTGCATCGGCGGCGGAGAACGGCGGAAAGCAGTGTGCGAGCAGTATACCCTTATAACGTCCTAAGTGTAAAATTAACTATTGTTGACCTCGTTTCAGGCTCGTATTTACACTATAAACTGTATCATAAATCTCACTGCTCCGCTATGGAGACCATTTCGGCGGCGGAGGTGGGTCGATGCGCGGAGTAGAATGCTGCCGAGGATTGTGCACGAAGGTGTTCAGTTTTAAGAACCCATAAACACTTCAGCAAGCCAGGCTAGCTTAGAATGCATCTTACGCACTAAATCACATAGTTACTCGTATACCCCGTGCAATTCGCGGTAAAGAAATTTCGTGTGCAACCGACCAAAGCCTACGTAGTCGTAAGCCTTGACAGGGGAGATTATTTTGCGCGGCTTAGGGGAAATATCCTCCATCCCACTTTCGATCTTCTATTCGTCCGAACCTCCATCTTCCTGTGGACGAATATGACGCGCGTGGCATAATGGTCTTCAACCGCTGGTCTCGGATTATATTTCCAGAATTATGAAGCATCTTAGGCGGACCAAGGAGCTTTAAAGAGCTTTTCTCGTACAGGATCTGCCTTCCTATTGTTTGCGAATACAACTATTTCAACGTCAAATAGTTCGCGTGCAGGTCTGTTACTAACCCTCAAAAAGGTTACTGATTTACGAATATAAATATCATTGTATTCAGAAGAAGGATCAAGCTTGCCTTTTTACTTTTCATTGTTTTCACTGTTTTCATTGTTTGCAATTTTTAGAGTTCATTTTAATTTTTAGCAATTAAAACCCGGTCAACTGCAAAGAACAGAGTATTTAGATACTTCCCATTTTACAAACAGATTCCATTCGAATACACTCTCTTCCACACTCTGAAAGTATCATCAAAATATATATTAAAAGTGTTGGAGACAAACTGTACCCTTATCGTACTCCTTGATTTACTAAAAATGTTTTGTTTTTTAGGTAATTCAAGCTTATAACTACCACCGTTCCATTATTGAATGCCTTTATACTTGATATCCTCTGCTTCCTGCTCTCTAATATTTGCCACAGATTTCTTCTTACGACTCAATCAAAATCCATCTCAATGTCTATGAAGAGAAGATGGGTTTCCAGAATTCCAGGTTCTATTTCTAAATGATGAAGCGGTAATTCCGGACCTAAACAAAGATGGAGGAAAAACTGCTGTGGCGTTCGTCGACCCCCCCTGACCCCCACTAGTAAGTGACTGTTAAAAATTCCTTGAAGAAACTGATGTGAAACATTATTGAATTACGCTTGATATGTTTGAATGGAAATTCTATTACGAGAGAAGGCCAGTGCAAATGTTCTCCAAACATGTGTTTCTTTAAAAATGTTGGTTTAATGTATTTCGCAATTAATTTAGACCAGAGATTCCCAACCTTTTCTTTCTTCGACTCCTTTTAAAGATTTATTTGCTCCATCGACCCACTTGTATCATTCTCTATAATATACTGTACACAGTATACATAACCATGCGTCGCACAAAGAATTACACATCCATTTCTTATAGACAACAATTTCGTAAATCCAATCGTACGCCTGTAATCTGTAAATTATTATTATTATTTTCTTTCTTTGTATCAAAGACCGTTAATTGTCAAGTGCATTAAAAGTTCATTGCAATCAATGAGATGTTGATTACACCTATTAGTCGTTGGTTCATGTTCAGTTACAGACCCCCAATCGACCTCTTCATCATCATTGACTCCTTCAAAATTTCATTGAGCCCCCCACGGGGTCACGTTGGGAACCCCTGCTCTAGACGTCATTGTAGTCGAGCGACGCAAGCTGCAGCCAGGCTGGAGAAATGGTCGGGAGCAGGGGCAGCGTTTGGGGGAGGGCGATGGAGAGTGGGTAACCGAGTGGAGCGAGGGATGTGGGAAGGGCTGCTAAATAGATGATTGTTATAAATATTTGGGTAACGTAGGATAATCAACTAGTAATTCATTAATGGCAACATTGTGTTTCTAAATAAGCGATAGTGACACGTAGGTAAGCGCTCGTGGCTAGCTCGTGGTCAGCGTGCTCGCTTTCCGCTACGTAGCCAGTTCGATTCCTGGTCGAGCCAAGACTATAGTGCGCGTTTTCCTTGCAAAGTCACAGTATATTCACTTCTCAGGTTGAGAAGACTGGTAGACGGCGTGGATATGTCTACGTGCTAACCATACGTACCCCCTCAACCCAAGGCCGCGAAGTAGGGACGTCGCCGGTAAGTTTGAGCCGGTTCACGGGCTGTCGCGCCAAGTACATACATACATACAACACGTAGGTAAATACTGCCCTTTAACTCATGAGCTCTCTCATTGTCAAGAAAGAGATAAATTACTTATAGAACTTACTTTCATTACGGTAGAACCTTCTTATAACAGAACTCGTTTTTAAGAGACAAATAGGTTGTTCCGAGTCTCAGTATATAAACATAATGGACGTTTTCTTCCCGCATGCAGGAGACCTGCTTGTACAAGTTTTCCGTCTACTTTAGACAACAATTTTCCAGAGGCTTATTTCCTCGAGTCAGAGACAAAAGTCAAAACGGCAAATTTTCTCTCGCAGGTTGCAGCATGACTCTCAATAACGCTCGAACGGATTCCCCACCGCATCAGAATGGGTTTATGTCCGCGGAAATACCCTTCCAGAAGCACCCTAGCTCATCTGAGAAAGGTACAAATCTGCTTCCATTTTGTGGAAGGCGCCAAGGCATGTAGTCGCAATGGGGAGCTCATTAATGGTGTTCTGGTCGTATTCAGAGACGCTGCAGCAGCAGTGTGAGATGTGCAGCATTTTATAAGGCGAATGTATTATCACATGGCAATCATTATTGTATTGATTCGTTTTTCTCCATCTTGGCCATGTTAGTGTTGATGCTTTTTTTGCATGAAGTGTAACGTCTAAACTTCAAGATTTTTAAATGTTCCAATTGCAAAATCTCCAAGAAGAAAGGGAATGTCAACATCGGAAAAACTTTGACATCATATGTAAAATCGGGAAACTGTGTATGTAGATAACCTTAACTATAAAGAACTTATTTTAGCATTTCCCACTTACTACTGTTGCCATCTCTGAGAGACACATATATTAAAGTTTTTGTAATGTGATCAGTGGTGTTAGATTAATAATTGAAACTCAGAATCTCATTGAAATAAATCAAACTAAATTGCTAATTACTTCTCTACCCGAAAATAATTGACCGGGGTCCGATGATGTTTCCGACTTTGAATAATGACTGAGTTGACTATATATTAGTCTTACAAACTCGCTTGAACATATATTATAACACCATCTTCACAATTCTGGGAAATTAATATAGCAATATCTTACGTTTTGAATGAATAAAGTTGGGTTGCTTTTATTAAAATTTTATCTGCAACATTAGAAGGTTATTTATTCGAAGTTGAATATTTTAAGCTCCACAAAATAACTTTTTGTGTGTGATATCATTTTGAAAAACAATACAACAAATTGCAGACAAGTGAACTACAAAGAAAAAGAACATTGAATCGACAGTAAACATAAATGGAAAACGTGAATACCTGAGCTCCAGCGTGGGTAAGAATAGAAGAAGAAAGTAAAATGCGGTGCAAGAATTCCAGCGGATGAAAACATGGAATGAACTGGGAGTAGCAACACAAGATGACAGATTATACATTCGGCCAAGGAATATAAGTAGGGTTTGACTACCTCCAAAGAAAGGTCAATAAACAAATGTTGAGAGTTTTTAATTTACGAGAAATACGAAGGTCGTATTTCCATTCATTTGCATGACAACTATAGTAAATTAAAAATAATCTTAATGTAACGTGTTAGAACAAAGGTTTTTGAACACAACACTACTTTTCAATAAGTATTCCCATTTTCTATGCTTTTTCTCCACCGATGAACAAAAATTTGCGTGCCACAGTCGTAAAAATCTGTACCAACCGAGGTGATCCGGACGGGGAATTTTAAGGCACTACTCCATGAAATATCGCTTTGTTTCTGGCTCGTAATGATGACACCATAACTGTTGTCAGTGGTTATTCGATTCCGAAAACCACCATCGTCAGCTTCATATTGGATCAATAGTTTCTTACAATTTTCATTCGGTACTGTTTGCATTCGTGTGAAAATGATCGGCGTACCCCCCTCGCGCACAATTTTCTGTAACTCAATTTACTTAGCATTACCTCTGTTTCATTGCAGCAAACTCACATTTGTTTCCGAAGTCAAAACCAACGAAAAAATGGGAAGCATTACTTTCGGAATGACCATCATATTTTACGATTACGGCGTTCTCATTTTAGTTATTGGAGAACAGACGGATTGATAGCTATTGATCATTTCTTTACAAGGAAGTTATTCTATTGGGTACAGCTACGTACAAGGTGTGTTAAAAATACTGTTCAAATAAGTTTATATTAAAATATACATCGCAATCGTGTTTGTCGCCCTCAAAATACATCCCTTGACTAGCCACACACCGCTTCCAGCGTTTCATCTAGCTTTCGGTCCTCGGTACAATTTTTCTCGATGTTCTCGCATGAGTCAAATCGGCGGCCTTTCGAGGTAGGTTTCAATATAGCAGACATGAAAAAGTCGTCTGGGGACATATCTTGGGGAATAGAAAGGCTCCGGAATCACCATTGTACCATTTCCGCGAAATGCTCGGTCACAAAGAACGAGGCGTGGGCATTGTGAAGTTTGAATTTTCGATCCTTCCACATTTCAGGTTTTTTTCAGTGGCCCAAGCCTCTTCAAAATATCGACATAATATTCTGTATTAACTGTTTGTCCTGTAGGGTGGTATTCATAATGAACCAGTCCTTGCCAGTCGAGAAAACCAATGAGAATGACTTTCCCGTTGGACCGAGGCATCCAGGCTTGTTTTGGTCAGAGAGAAGTGATATTCTTCCCGATTTAAATAGGTTATTCCATTCCAAAAAATGGGACCGGCTCATAAATTCATCACCGGACGCTTGTTAAATCAACCTGAAGGGCTCTATAGCACTTATGCAAATATTAAAAGAAAACGCATGTTGTTCAAGTTATTTTCTTATGCGCCGACACAATCGCACCGCAGGCCAGTGCTCGCTCAGACAGAATCGCCGTCGCGCGGCTCCAATACTTGGCAGCGAGACGCACCAGGCGATGCATTGCCATTTCAATTGCCACGGATCCTGCTAAGTGGATCTCACTTCGATTCGTCAGGCGGTTTGCGAGCAAGAAACTCACTCCGGTCTTTTTTGAATATACAGTGTGTAGTATACTTCTCATTGATGGGAGTTCCTACGCAGTAATTCCATTCAGTGTTTTTTATGAACAAAAATTCGAAACCAATATTTTCAAAATTTATGAGCATTTTTGGATATTGAACACTGCAAGTAGTTGTGCCGTAAATTGTGTATTAGATATGTTTTTTGAAAAATGTTATTTATGCTTGTCTTTATACCATTTTTTCTTATCAGAGAAATGGTTAAGTGCAATTATCATTTCCTAAATGGAGTCTTGCATTCTCAATTTATCAAGCTTTCAATTTTTGCAACTCTAATTGATAAATTTTGCTGTAATTAATGAAATAATTCTGCCCCAAGAAGACCTTATTAAAATTAATTACTTCATTTCCTTATTAATCTACATCAGTGAGCGTACTAAATGAAGTAACCTCCAGTTTACTAATAAAAAACATTCATAAAATTAATAAATGGCTACAAACAAAGCTCCACAACAAAGTATGTTCCACTATACATTTGAATTTGTCATATCCTTAATTGCAAAAATTGTATAGATTTTTATTCTCATTATAGTTCACGATATGAGGTTCTGAAATGTTTGTTGGAACAACTGGATAATTTACTCCAATTGTTTGTTAATGTTACTTCTTTCTAATCAATTTTTAGTTATTGGTACTTCTGTCTTACCAACTTAATGTAATTCTATATTTGCACACCGGATGCGATAGTTCAGGACAAAAACTGTTGCCTCCGCAGGTCCTAAGGTTCGAGTCATGACTGTGGTCGATTTTAGACATTAGTGGATAGCTAGGTCAATTCAGCCATTATCTGAAGGACAATTACAGCAACTAGCTGCTCTGATGTGGAGTTTTCCGGATTTCTCCGATCAATATCAGACGAATGCCGGAGCACTGCTTTAAAACCAAAGCGCGCGCTTTCTTTCTCTCCTTCCACATCCTTATACTTTCTTCCCCCTTCACACACACACACACACACACATACATACACACAGACACACGTACAAGTGCATGCAGTACACTCCGCGCGAATCGGGAGACCAGTCGGGAACTTAGATGATGGGACTACGGGTGGGGTAGTGCACCGCTAGAGGAGATGGCTTGATGGGAAAACCCTCGCAAGCCAATGTGTATGTCGACGCCGAATATGACAGCATCCGTCTAAAGTTTTATTTTTATTTATTTATTTATTTATTTATTTATTTATTTATTTATTTATTTATTTATTTATTTATTTATTTATTTATTTATTTATTTATTTATTTATTTATTTATTTATTTATTTATTTATTTATTTATTTATTTATTTATTTATTTATTTATGTATTTATTTATTTATTATTAAATATCAGTGTCCTGTCCTTGCCCCTCCCTGGGAATATCTACTAACAGGGACGACTAGTACTTTCTAATAGGACCGTGTCCATAGCTATTGCTGCTTATGGCCCCGTTGCCCGTGCGCTGGAATGGGAGAGGGCAGAAAGCGGGCGGCGCGCACGCGTGCGCTAACAGCGGCCTGAGTGGGCGGGGCGCCACCGCTGGCGCTCGAGGCAGCCGGATGCGACTGTGGGCGGCGCGGGCGAATCGCTCCACGCGACCACACTCTCGCTGCGGACGGAAGTGGCTGCGCCGCCGCCCCCACACCTTACCGCCCCGCCCCGCCCCGCCCCGCCCCGCCCCTCGCCCAGTGCGGCTCGCCTCGCGTCCGGGTGACCCCCTTCCGCGGGCCCACGCACCCGCACGTCCTTCGCCAGGGTCCTCCTGCCAACGTTCTGCTCCCACTCGCTCTTCAGGTTACTTACTTTCTTTTATTCTTTCTTTCATTCTTTCTTTCTCTTTTTCCTGACATTTGTTTCTTTTTCTCTTCCTTTTTGTTTTCCTTTTTGTTTGTTTCTTTTTCTTTCTTCCTTCATACGTTCCTTTCTTTTCATTATTTCCCTCCCTTCTTCTATTTTGTCGTAATTTTTTTTATTTCTTTTCCTACCTTTCCTGTCGTTTTACCTTCTTTCCTTAGATTTTTTTTCATTTTTTTCTTACACTTCTTTACGTCACTTTGGTTTTATTTCTATGTACTGTGAAACGTATGCATTTCCTTCTACACTACGTTTCATTCATATTACCATTTTATTTCAGTTTGTTCACATATTTCTATTCTCTATTTTATTGATACAATTGAGCACTACAAGATCCGAGGAAATGGCTTAGAGGGGAATGTTCCTGTCAAGAGAGAGGAAGGATAACGTTAGAGGAGACAGGGTGCGTCATAAAACAAATCGACGGAGAGAGGTCTATAGTATTGCCTTCTAGAACGTTCTGATTCATGTAATGATTATAAAAAGGTAAGAATTGTTCGTAAAATGACATAACAATATCCTTGATGACTTTGTCTTGCACGTAATACATTAAGCTTATTAGATATTACATTAGATAAGCTTCCTTGAATACATGTAAAATCTTTAGTGAAATATTGTATTCAATACAACTTTGTACATCTCTTCTGACTTTTACATAAACCTTTAAAAAACCTGTTGCATATAATAGTTTATATTGCACTTACCGTTGTCTCAACATTGTTCAAAGAAACCTGCTGAAAATTCTTGAACCATCGGATAATTCAGACCTGCACCGGAACAGCAAGAAACACTTGTTGCTTATGTTGATAAATGAAAAGGAAGGCATTAGAAACAAATAAGTCAAGTGCAATAAATAATTTTATACTTGTACTTGTATTTCAATCTTGTTATAACTACGTAAGTATTTATTTGTTGCTTTTCATAAACGATAGATTGTACTGGGCCATTCTAATAATTGTGCAACTTTTATTATTCTTGTGTAACTTCTGTACACTTTCATCCACTTCTACGTTCAGATTACAAGTTTCATTTCACTTACCATTATTTGACAATCATTTATACTCTTACATTAAATTACATTACAGTGAAATAACAAAATGAAATTCAGCCCTTGTAGATAAACAAAAGGAACAAGTAAGAAAGTTCAGGCCAATACTTTAAAATTGTGAATTTTCTCTCCTCTAGTTCACTTATCTTACTTGGTGTTCGCCCTCGTGAGCAGGGATTAAATAATTAACTCCCCGTTCACATACCCAAAAGCAATCGATTTGACTTATGTTGTCAAAATAATATTCTCTATCTATAACTTTTACAGTAGAACAAAAACTCAACTTCGAATAGTGGTAAAGGTGAGAGACTTTTACATGGTACGGCGATAAATCAAAATCCTACAAGTGAAAAGATATATCAGTAAATTTCCAAGTGCAAGAGTGATGTACAGAATAATACAACAAATTCGATTATTTTTTTGTGCTCAAGAAATAATGTTACATGTAGTGGGCATAATGCATTTCCTTGTTAGTGAGATACAATTTATGACACACATTTTTAAGGGTGCCGTGCCAAATGTCAATACATCCTGAATTATTGTTTTAATATTTAGTGAATTACAACGTAAGCCCGCTTTTCGGCTAGAATTCGAGACCTAAAAGACAAAATGAATCCGATGAGGGTCACGGAAGTACGCAGGGCATAGACGTCAGCTGCGAGCCAGTGCCACTCAGGAGAAAGGCGCCTCTACATGCGTCAATGAGGAAGAGTGCTCTCAAATGGAGCCTCTATTCGCTTTGCAAGGAATTATTCCGATAAATAAGTTTGAGGAAGCGTGATGGCCTCTAAAAGCTTAGGTGCTAAAAATGTTCTTCTTACGCTGGGTGCCCAAATAACGGCAACTAAAACGTCCTATAAATTTACCCTACGGGGTCAATGAAGCCATTAGGCCTCTTTTCTCAAATGCCACGCTGTTTGTAGCTAATTCAACGTGTTTTCCATTTAGTGTACGTATAACGTTCTGTGGCACAAACTTTGAGAATGCACTTTGAAATAAAACTTTGGGAATGCTCCACCCATGGCATGTATCTGCCGCGACCAGAGGGGCGAATAATTTTGGGTGGTTAGGAAGCGTTGCGCGAAGGGCGTGGGCGGCGCGCTCCGCAGGAAAGGCGACGGCGGCGGAGGGCCTTTATTCGCTATTCCGGGAATTACCCTCATTAATACATCCGAGGGTGCACTGATGTTCCATGGAAGCGATTCTAACATGAGTTAGTGCTGGGGGTCAATATAACGCCCTGTTTCAGATTCTCATCAATTGAGACTACAACGATAGTGATGCCAAAAGGCCTCGTTCTTCTAGCGCAAGGATGCATGAAACCAATATCTCTTATACTCTATTTAGTGCACATACAAGTTCCGCTCAGCATACGTTCAGAGTACGTGCGTGCGGGACTTGAGAAATGCGTTGTGCGATGAAGGCGAATTCAATTTAATTGATGCTTTATTTTACGTGGCGAAACTGAGGCCATGAGGCCTACTCTTCCGTCTGACTACGAAAATTTCATTATGCTCTTTTCACTCACTAACGGAGAAAGAATGTATTTCTTGGGCGACGAAATAGGAGGTTTGAATTTAGCTCAAGGCTTCATTTAGGCTTGAGGATATTTTTACACGCACATGGAACAGCCGGCTTTACTTCCCCTTCGAAATAAGCCGTACGAATTATTTTTTAACGCGAGAGTGGCGGCGACGAACCCTAGCGCCCCGCACGCAAATAGCCCTTCCACGTGCGGCGAGGAACGTTCTCTCTTCAGAGAACCTTCCCTTGAATTACGCTAATAAATACGTCCGAGGGTGTAGTGATGGTGTCTAAAAGCAATTCTTAGCGATCAAACTTCGTATTAGTGCTGGGGTGAAAAAAAAAATCATCAGGTTAAAATTTCTAATCAACTCAACATACGTTGATGAATTGATAGGTTCAATACAACCTACATTGATGACTAAAATGATGCCAAAAGGTCTCGTTTATGTAGTACCAGGCTGCATACAATTAATATCTCTTATTTTCTGTTTGGTGTACGTGTAACGTCCGGTGGCGCAAACTCTCTGGGTACATTTTTTGACTTGGCCTCCTGCACGTAGCTGCCGCGTCCAGAGGAGCGAAGCGTTTCCCGCGATGGGGCGGCCGCGACCGGCGAGCGCGCCAGGCGTGGGCCACTCGCTCCGCGGCGAAGGCGAGGGCGGCGGCGGCCAGCCCCAGCGCCAGGCAGGCCAAGGGCCCTTCCACGTGCGCCAGCGTCAGCGGCTGCGGGCCCTCCGGCGCGCCGCCCCCGCGCTGGCCCTCGCGTAGCCCCTCGAGCCGCGCCGCCCGCAGCAGGTCGCGCCGCCACTTGGGCAGCAGCCCGGCCAGCTGCAGCCGCCCCACCAGCTCGCCCCACCTGCGGCACACGCCACGCCTTCTCGAACTAGCGGAATATTTTTTTCCTGTGTCGTACCTTATGGTCTCTTTTCGAAAGATTAGAACGCGAAATGGTGTAGGTATTGTAATGGCTTAAAGGCCTTCGGCCTAGCCACATAGGATCAAGTAATCTAATTTGTTTGTAATAATTACCTATTAAATAAAAAATAAATAATAATAAATAATAAAATAACTTACGGAATATACTCGCTGTCGTACATCAGCGGCAACATCGAGGTCCTCTGCAGTCGCAAGTAACTACATAGATACGCATTCTTGGCTGTCCGGGATGAGCCGCGTCTCGGTCAATTGTACTGACGTTTCGGCTATCTTGCTGTAGTCTTCTTCAGACCGATACTACTATCCAGCAGTATAGCTCTGAAGAAGGCCACAGCAAGATGGCCGAACTTCAGTACAATTGACCGAGACTCGGATCATCCCGAATAGCCAAGAATGCATTGACTCCGGCCGCGGAAGCCTACGAACCCAACCATATAGATAATTTCTTCCAAATTATGAAGATTTATAAGTTATCGAGCTCTCCGGTAATACGGAAAGAAAATTGTAGCTGTGATCGTTTTCAGTAAATGTTCGCAAATTTGTTCAATGCAAGTTGTTAACCGATTGATCGTGTAGGCCTTTTTACTGAATGACTTTTTGTCTGTTTTCTCACTAGGGATAATTATTCATTCTCGTACCGTTCAAAACCTGACTTACTTTTGCAAAAGAAAATAAATTACAATTATTATCATTCACACAAACTGTGAATTCGTGGCTCATTATTGAAAGAATCGAAAATAGGAACAAGTCGCTCAATGTGCACAGGCAGTAATGTATACATTTGTTGGAAAACAGGCCAACAAAGTAGGAAAACATTGGGTTTTGGTAAAGATCCAGACAGAAAGTAAACAAATCTCAAGAACTTTCCCTTGGCACGTATAGTCGAAAGAACTTGGAAGTGCGGAGTCCTTTGTTGCCTCACAAGCTTTCTAGAGAGCAGTCTAAAAATGCACTCTTACTTGGCACCATGTGACATACAACATACTTTGCATTAGGTTACTAATTTATTGGTGATTTTCAACGGTCCATCAAATAAGTTAATCTCTGTGACCATACCAGTAACATAAGTGACTTTATGAATGAATTATTTAACTTCTAAACTACTCATTCCTTTTACTGTATCAACTTACATAGTTTGTCTGTGTCAGTGTATTTTTTAATATTATTAATTATTTATTAATAATATATAAATATATATATATATATTTTTATATTAATTATTTCTGAAGATTTTTGTTGTCCTTAAGTATGAAATATCACTTATGAGAAATGTTGTTAGTTCTTATAACTTGATACATTGAAGATGTTTGTCATAATTGAATTTAAATATTAAGTTTCCATAACCGTGCAAACAGGGAGGGGGGACAATACTCTCCACCTGAATATTAGGAAAGAGGCTTAAAGGGCTCAACTCTATAAAATTTATCAATTGTATGATTAAAATTATAATTACATTCTTTCTGTAGTACATTCTATTTATTTCCTATTAAAATATGTCATGTGCAGATACAATTTGAGGAAAAATGAGGTCCAGAGGAGCCCCAAAACGTGGTTACCACCTCTTTTCGATAAAGGTGTGCTGGACACGCCTGTGCATGGATATCTTCTCACAATACCTCCATGAATCTCATCTCGCAGACATTCCATTGTTCATTTCATTTCATTCCAGATATGTGAAAAAAATAACTTCAGGAATGTGTTTCTGCAGTAGCCCATTTCTTGATTGATTAGTGATTCCGGACGTATCAACTTCTAAAAACATTAGTCCCGTAAGTGAAGTGCTTGTTCCCCTTGAGAGGTTTTGATTATCTTTTCCCATTGGATGGTGAAACCCGGCACTGACCTATCGTCGGGTTTTCCTAACGGGTTTCCCTTAACCTGGAATCTCTCACCTTCAGGGCATTGCCTCAGCCGAGACAAAGTCTAAACTCCCGACTGGACGCATCGGTTGTGATGTAGCGCATCCGAGTGTAAGTGTGTGTTAGTAAGGGGTGAGGATAGGGCAAAGAAGAGGAAGGAAAGATCGCGCGTGGTCCGTGGACCGTTTGTTAGGGTACTGCTCCGGCATTTGTCTGGTGTTGATCGGAGAAACCACGGAATTCTACCGATCAGAGGAGCCTATCGCTTTACTTTTCTTCCTGATAGCGGTTGAGGCCTATCTATCTAACTAGTGTCGGAAATCCTGCCACCGTTATGGGTGCACTCCTATGATCTGCCTGTGGGAGACCCTGCAGTGGCATCAGTAGATGCCCTGAACCCGTTTCTTCGCGAAGTACCTTCGCCGCGTGTCGTTGGCTGACCTGAGCGCGAGGGGGTTCCCCCGGCGCAGGTAGAGCGCCTGCGGGATGGCCTTGGCGACGCGCGGCAGCGGGCGCAGCAGCGGCTGGCCCAGGCGCGAGTGGTAGCGCGGCACCTTGTAGTCCATGGTGTTGGCGCCCGACAGCACCGCCGTGTCGCCCGCCGCCGCCGCGTGGCGCAGGCACGCGTCGATGTCCTGCGGAGGCAGCGCTTTCAATACTCGCGTGCTGCCGCACAAGGGAATGCCTTGATCGGGGCTTTCGGATGTGACATTCTGCATTTTGTACGACAGGTCTGCTCAAGTGGGCGTGCTCTGGTCGTACGGGCCCCTTCCCACGGCGCGACCGCGGCGCGCTTTGCAGCAGCGCGGCGCGTAGCAGAGCATTGGTTTGAATGGACGTGCAGCGGGTGGCGGCTGCTGCGGCAGCCGACGCCGAAGGGCCCCTTCCCACGGCGCGGCCGCAGCGCGCTTCCTTCAAGCAGCAGAGCTCTTCCGACGCAGCCACCGCCGGAGCCATGGCCGCACCGCCGCCCGCCGTGAAAGGGAGTGGGGTCTGGAGGGGTAGGTTTCGCCGACCCTCCGGCGACGACGAACAAAGGGACCGAAGCAGGTAGAACGCTGCGGCCGCGGCGCAGTGGGAACGCTCCCATTTAAAGCTGTGTTCTGCTAGCGGTGGCGCGTGGCCCCTCCTCCGCTTCGCGTAGCTGGAGTTCGGCGTCGGCTGCCGCAGCAGCCGCCACCCGCTGCACGTGGGAAGGCCTCCATTCAAACCAATGTTCTGCTACGCGCCGCGCTGCTGCGAAGCCGCTGCGGCCGCGCCGTGGGAAGGGGCCCGAAGCGTAGGAGGAGGCACGCGCCATGGCTAGCAGAACACAGCTTTAAATGGGAGCCTTCCCACTGCGCCGCGGCCGCAGCGTTCTACCTGCTCCGGTCCCTTTGTTCGTTGTCGCTGGAGGGTCGGAAAAACCTACCCCTGCAGAACCCACCCCCTTCCACGGCGGGCGGCGGTGCGGCCGTGGCTCCGGCGGTGGCTGCGTCGGAAGGGCTATGCTGCTTGAAGGAAGCGCGCCACGGTCGCGCCGTGGGAAGGCGCCCTACGGTAGTGTCCTGCCGCTTATCGGATCTGCCTCCCGGAGAGAGAGAGAGAGAGAACCGCCGTGGATTACCGCTTATCTGCTCGCCACAGATGTGGCTCGTTGGTACTTGAATCAGCTCCACGGGCGAGGAAGGGAGAGAGGGGCGCCTTAGCCCAGAGCTTATCTGCGAGCCACCGCTGCTTATTCAGCCAGCCCCACAGGAGGGAATGGAAGAGCAGGGAGAGGATGACGTTCCGGCTCAATCGGGTCAAGAGAAAGACAAGGGGCAAGCAGATCACTGCAGCGAGGTACCGAGGGCAGCCTCACCCAATTTCTTGCGTTTGAACAGCTCTGGTGTATATAAATATAAATGATTCGGACATATCTTATATCAGTCATCCATTCTAGTTGAACCCCATTAATGCGTGATTCAATACCAATTATTTGAAGAAACTTAAGAGTGGGAGTTTAAGTTTTTAGAATCGTTTTAAAATTGACATCAATTGACTCGTTTATTTCAGAAACCCGTCAAACGCCAAAATATAAAACACGCTTTAGAGACGGATTATAGTTCCAGGAAGATAGACACATCGATTAGTGTATATATATATATATATATATATATATATATATATATATATATATATATGAAAAATATTTATTTATCAGCTCCTTTAATAAAAAAATATTTGAAATCTGAAAACTTGGGAGGCTTATTCTCAGTTTCCTCCAAGAGCGAGATTTGTCGTTTGACGGGTTTCTAAAATAAACAATTCAATTGCGGCCTTAAGCCAGCTAAGCATGTTGACGCAGAGCAGGTTTACGGCGCGGAGGCGCGCTGGGCTGACCTGGCAGTCGTGGGCGCGGGCGCCGGCGCGTGCGTAGGGCGAGTCGTCGCCGCCGCGCACCAGGGCGAGCACGAGCGGGTGGCCCGCCAGGCGCAGCGGCGACCGCAGCAGCTGCTCCACGCTGGCGATGGCCGGCCGCCGCCCGGGCTCCAGCAGCCGCGCGAACACCGCCGACTGGTAGCCCGTGTTCACCTGCGCACCGCCCAGACCCACAAACAGAGAACTCTGTGTACGGCAAGGTTTCAAACTGGCCGCGCGCGCTCGGAGGCTGCGGGAAGCAGCAGAACGGGCTGGCCACACGTGATTGGTCCCGAGGCAGGGCTCGAGTCTCTGCCTGCAGCAGCGTCCGCTATAAAACGGGCCTGTCAGCACCAAGTGCGTAGTACCGTTCCAATGGGAGTTCGACGCGGCAAACACTATGGAGACTTCGTCAGTGAGTGTGCAGCTAACTACGGTCTTGGGGAAAGAAACCCGGGCGACCACTCCACAAGATGAGCTAGTGCGAGCCTGCGCGATAGCGAGGATCTGAACGGCCGTGCCTGAGATACACGAAAGTGTAGCGAATCGCGCCTGGAAAGCTGTGTGAGTAACGTGGGAAGTTTATATGCTGTTTTGGGAAAGGGTTCATGGATGTACTGAATAAACTGTTTGTTCATTTAAACCCTCTACTGATTATTCAGTACAACAAGAACATAACAAACTTCATGTTAGTTCTTTGGGGAACCCAATATACGCACCCCAAGTAGAAAAGTGTTGTAACTAAAACATTAATGAATTTTAGTTATATACATTATTTAAAGTGAAATGTTATGTTATGTTGCGTTCTAGAACAGTGTCATTTATATTTAGGCCTATTTAACCATTTATTGGCGATGTTCGTACTTCATAAACACGATTTGATAATGCCATTTAAAACATTTAAAACGCTCTTCTGAAAAATCACCTTTTTTCAATTACGACACTTTTCTACTGGAGGTGTGAAAATTGCATTTCGTATCCCCAAATTACTCAGTCATTACTCAGTGGATTAATGGAATAAACCAAAAACCCAACGGAGGTAATGATTGCTGTCTCGGGAGAAGTTAAAAATTCAAGATAGATATTCTCAAAGTTTATGAATATGGAATTTTTTCTTGATCTTGACAAAATATTATTTTTGGTAATACAGGGTGATACTTTTATAATTGAAATATTATATTCAAGAAGCTATTGATTAATGATAACGTCTTTCCCATTTTGTTCACGATTTTCTGAAAATATTTAGTTGTCGTATTTTCTTCATAAAAATAATTTTGTTATATTTAAAAAGAACTTTTAGTGCTGTCTTTAGCTTGTTTAACATTCTAGAATTCAACAGCTGGTTGAGAGTAAATGTTATAAACTTCTAAAACAATTAGAGACAAAGATGATTACATTTTTCAATGAACATCTGGTACGAAACGAAGTCAGTCATGTGACAAGTTTTATATGGCCCCTGATGTGTAGGCAACCCATCCTGCATTGCTGTTTGGCATGTATACTGACTCTTACCGGAAGACCTGTCCAAGGGTAACAACGATACCAAGTTATTTGGATTTTATTGTTCAGAATTGGTTCCTCATATCCGTGAAACCAGACACCATGCATGTATGAAGCATCATTGGCCATCAAATCAAGAGCAAAAGGTGTTTAAAATTGAAAATAAAGAAACAATACGTTTTTGTCATTGTTTGTGGGGAGGAGTCACGAATTGTTTGTGTTTCTTCCAAACACCAGAAGATGAAGAGTTACCTACTAATCAGGGACAAGTGGAGAGTGTGTCACCCGGTAATATGATATGACAACTTGATTACAACATGCTTATTGGCAAAAATGCATGCAAAAATAGCAAGTTGATATATATATATATATATATATATATATATATATATATATATATATATATATATATATATATGTGTGTGTGTGTGTGTGTGTGTGTGTGTGTAAGGAGTGAGGATAGAATAAGGAAGAGGTGAAAGAGATAGCGTGCGGTCAGTGGCCCGTTTGTTAGGGTAGTGCTTCGGCATTCGCCTGGTGTCAATTGCAGAAGCCCCGAAAACCACCGATGAGAGCAGCCGGCCTCAAGATTTCTCCTCCAGACAGCGGCTGACCTAGCTGACAGCGACTGTCGAAAGCCCTCCCACCCCGTCTTTGCTTTGGTCTGAAGGAGTACAGTGCCATCCGTTGACGCCCTGAGCCACCTGAGCCAGTGCCGCGCATGCGAGGGTGGCGGGCCCACCTGCAGGCTATAGAGCAGCCAGATCAGGAAGAGCAGGCGGCAGCGGCGCGTGCGCGGCGCGAGGGGCGGGGCCTGCGCCAGCAGCGCGCCCCACGCGCCGCACAGGCACGCGCCGGGCAGGCGGAAGGCGGCGCGCTCCGGCGGCAGCCCGCGGCCCCGCGACCCCAGCGCGCTCAGGCCCGCGGCGTACAGCGCCAGCGCCGCCGCGCACAGCGCCCACACGCGCCACGAGAACGCGCGCACCTGCACACACACACACATTAATTGATTTATTGATTAGTGATTTCGATCGCGTCAACTAATAAGGTCATTAGTTCCATAAGTTTAGTGATTTTTTACCAGGAAGGTGGCGATGATTGACCCTCGCTGGATGGTGAGATCCGGTGCTGATTAATTGATTGATTAGTGCTTCCGGCGCGTCAACTGCTAAGATGATTATTTCCGTAAGTGTAGTGCATGTTATTATTGCGTGAGATGGCAGTGATCTCCCCCCCATAGATAGTGAGATCCGGCGCCGACCTACGACGGCTTGCGAGGATTTTACCCAACCAGCTACCTCCCAGCGGTGGGACACAATCTCAGTCCGGACAAGTTCTAAGCTCCCGACCGGTCTCCTGACATGTGTGGTACTGCAGAGCATGTAAGTGTGTAAAAGTAACGGGTAATGATATGACAAGGAAGAGGAAGGAAAGATCGCACACCGTCTGTGACCCGTTTGTTAGAGTAGTGCCCCTGAATTCGCCTAGTTCTGATCGGGAAAAGCACGGTAACTACCAACCGTGCAGCTGGCCGATAGAGTTTTTTCTCCAGACAGCGGCTGAATTCGACCTACCTATACATCTAGTCGAAAATCTTGCCGCCGTCGGGGCTAGAACTCTGCGACCTTCTGGACAGAGGCACTGCGCGCGCAGAGAGAGATGTTTCCTTCCCTTCCTCATCCATATCCCGTCTTCCCTTACACACACATCTTACGTGCACAACTTACCAACCCGACCTGATAATGATGGCTGTTCTCCAATTTAATTATTGCTACTTTTGACTTTCGATCAGCTGGGACACGGTTATCCAATTAGGAACTTCAGTTCCAAAAATAAGTTCTAAGAAAGCTCTCGGTTGAATAATCACATTCCAGCATTTCGAACGTCAGAAATCACTATAATTTAACCGAGGTTTAAGCAATCGAAACCTGTTCATCTGAATAAAAATGTCCGTAAATATCTGCCCATCCCTCCGGAAATAAATACTATAAAATCTTTGCAAGACGGAAATGTGTCTAAAGATGACTTGTTACGATATATTGATTGATTGCAATTGACATTAGTCACCTTAGCATTTGAATGTTTTTAATCCTAAAAGATAGCGGAGTTTGTTCTTAGCTTAATGGTGAGATCTGGTGCCGATTCGGAGATGCTATCGTCTCTTACGAGTTCGTAATTATTTACTGGCGTCGAACGTGGAGTAATCATTCGTTAAATTATCAGTCATCGTCAGTCATCATCAATTATTGCCATTTAACCATTTTGGCCAGTAGCATGGCACCATTAGATCTCCGGGATTCCAGGCGGTCACCCACCCAGGAACTCGCGGTGTCGCGAGTTGCTTAACATCCACGAAGCGTAGTTAAGCAATATGACAACCAACGCAGCTGGATTAAGGAACGTGCTTGAACCGCCACTACGGAATTCCCTCGAAGCGTTCAATAATTAAGGAAATGAATTTAAGGTACTCTCAAGTTTGTGAGGGCATTAACTAAGAATATTATTGGGTTACACAGTAAAGTGAGGTATCGTGCAGTGTAGAGCTGAGAAAAAATAAAGGAAGTGTTATAGTAAAGTGAAGGACAGCGCAGTGGCAATGCAGTGTGGTCTTAACTGTAATAATATTCAGTGGGGATTAAGATTATAGACGTTTCTTTCCTTTTTATTCGTGCGATTTCATGTTTTATGAATCATCAGGTTTTATATTATTATTATTGTTATTATTATTGTTATTATTATTGTTATTATTATTGTTATTATTATTGTTATTATTATTGTTATTATTATTGTTGTTATTATTGTTATTATTGTTGTTGTTATTATTATTATTATGTCATCGACTGCCGCCGGCTTGTACCCAATGGCCGTTTGCATAAATGGATCTCATCTCCTGCCTGCCCAGGCGTGTGCGCACCAGGCTGGTCCAGCGCGGCCAGGGCGCGGGCAGCGGCAGGTAGAAGACGTAGCGCTCGGCGTTGTGCGGCGGGAAGGTGAGCGCGAAGGCGTCGGCGGCGCCCTCCCGCCACAGCTCGGGGGTGAACACGTCGGCCTCCCCGGCCAGCAGCATGAGCCTGCGCGCCGCGAACGGCTCGTGGCCCGCGCCCCTGCGCACGAAGCGCAGCCGCAGCTTGCTGCGCGCCGCCAGCTCGCGCAGCACCTCCACCTGCGCCACGAGGCAGAAGGCGGTGCGAACAAAATGGTTCCATGCCACATTTTGCCGGTATTAAAAAAAGAAGATAAAAATAGCAGAATTGGACGTAAACGGCACAAACTCACACGAGCCTGGTTGCGTTCACACACTTCGAAGGCACGCAAGAGGCGAATATGCATGGTTCATCAGACCGAAAGACGCCAAGGGTAATGACATCTGTATTATGTGCAGTGATAGAGAAGATAGGATCCACATCCTTTTAAATTGCTGTGCGACCGAAACATGGAAATGGGTGGGAAGGGAAACTACTACTTCCAACATGGAAACGTAACGTTCGCCTAAACATATTAGGTGATTTTGGTGTATTGGAATTTATCTCAGAGGCTTCTTTTAAGCTTGAGGATCTTTTACATGGAGTAAATCTAACACAATCTTCTTCCATTGCCCAATTCGGGCCGGAGGCAGATCTGGCTTTCAGATTATAGCATTCATGCTACAGACGTTTTTTTACAAGGAAATACCGCAGTTCTATACTTTTACTTTTTCGTTTCGGAGGAAATATAAAGTTGTGTTATGCTGCGCGAGAAAACGGCGAAATGTCGGGAGAAAAACTCCATGTTGCCATAATCCACGTTTTATGGGTTCTTGATACTAAAAAATAGAATGATGGCAAAACGTCTGTCTGTCCGTGTGTCTGTCCGTGTGTCTGTCCGTGTGTCTGTCCGTGCGTCTGTCCGTGCGTCTGCCCGTGCGTCTGTCCGTGCGTCTGTCCGTGCGTCTGTCCGTGCGTCTGTCCGTGCGTCTGTCCGTGCGTCTGCCCGTGCGTCTGCCCGTGCGTCTGCCCGTGCGTCTGTCCGTGCGTCTGTCCGTGCGTCTGTCCGTGCGTCTGTCCGTGCGTCTGTCCGTGCGTCTGTCCGTGCGTCTGCCCGTGCGTCTGCCCGTGCGTCTGTCCGTACGTCTGTCCGTGCGTCTGTCCGTGCGTCTGCCCGTGCGTCTGTCCGTGCGTCTGCCCGTGCGTCTGCCCGTGCGTCTGTCCGTACGTCTGTCCGTGCGTCTGTCCGTGCGTCTGTCCGTGCGTCTGTCCGTCTGTCACCATAGTTCTCGACTGGAGCGAGCGAGGGTGCGTGGATGGGGTAAGGCGCGAGCGGGGCTGTAGGCACCCACCTCGAGGCCCCCCGCGTAGCGCACGTCGTGGTCGCGCGAGCCGTTCAGCTCCGCCAGCACGTACTGCGGCAGCACCACGACGGCGGCGCGCACGGGGCACCCGCGCATGTCCAGCGGCGGCGCCCGCGGCAGCACGCTCGCCCTGCCAGCCACACATCGCGCGGACGTTCATTGTGTTACAATCGATTACGCACGAAGGAAGTAAACCGAAATTATTACGGTTTTATTTGAGAATATTGGATGCCCTTGTGATTTTCACTATCTTTCCCCATTTCTTGTTTTAAAAATCCGTTTCTCGTTACATGATTGCAGGCTGCCTCTGAATTCTCAGAAATTATTTTTATCTTTCGTGTGAGCGTTGGGTCGCAAAGCTCCGGCCCTTGTTACGTAAAGCTACTCCTAAGTAGAGCGGCTTGTCGCACACGCAGCCCTTGCGATAACCTCTATTTCCTGCGACCCAATTCATGTTGGCACCAACAACGTTCAGGAGAATGAATCATTACTGAATGGAATGGCCGAAACCAGGGATCGCTAAAATCAAGAATTGTTCATTGAAGTTTGAATTATATACAAAGTGAACAGTGTTTTAGACATTCATTCGTAATCCTAATGTATTCATTTGATACGTTTTCAATGGTTGATGTTAATAACATATAATTTTCATATTATTTAAAACGTAATATATTTTAACTTTGATGAAATTTATTTTATTTTTTATGGATGACGATCTACTCATGATCGAGTATTGAATATCTAAGGATATCTGCACCTCTAGCAGACAATGATACCGATTATTTATTTTCTTCTTTCGGGTTAAAATTGTGAATTTGTGTAAATGTTATTTTTAAAAACACTTGTATCAATGACCTACAGAAAAATGCTATTTGTATTAATTGTCAGTCTTTAAAATATGAATTTTTTAGTATTTGAGGAAGGAGATAAAAATCCGCCAAAAGTTATGTTTAATAATTAGTAAAATAAAATCAGTTAAAAAAGATGATTGTCCAAAATTTCTCTTTTGGACGTCATCTCTAAGTACTAATTCGTAAAAGTATGACAATCTATACCTCGCAAAATATATAATAATAAACATGCATTATGGATGAATTTCCCCCACAAAACGTTTAAAACATGGAAACATTTTCGGAAAAAGTATGCATTTTTAAAATAAATTTGCTAAGGAAGATATATTTACGAAATGTGAAAACTCTTCGAAGCTTAAATAAGAACATGCAGAATCCTGAATTTAATTAGGCACTAAACTTTTATTAAAACTCAAGACTGTAGTGTATAGTTCACACCGAGTATTCTGACAAAGGCAACAGAAATGAAGTGCTTGTCGAAGCTCTAAGCATGATGTTAACCGCAGAAGAAAACAAACACTGTTCATAAAACATGTTCAGTGACATGAACACTCAACATGAGCGATTGACACTGATATATAAAATATAAGCAGTGAAGTTCATTGCAAGTAATCCCTTCTTCGGTATTGTATTTAATGCAATTTGTTTACCCAGGAGCTGCGAATCTTTGTTGTACGTGTCCAGCTTCTGTGCCGCAGTTATTTTCTTCGTGGAGAGGATCCCATGTAAATGCCACGACGTCGTGATGCGCTGGGGTGTCTGGTAGCAGTGGATGACGTCCACCGTTCAACACTCCTAGACAAACGTATTATACTCATGTTAGAAGATTTTTCATTAAATTCTCATTTAATCATCGGAAATGAACAAAATATATGAAGTTCATTTTCATATATTATCGATATACAAAACTTCTTTCATTCTACAGTTTTCTCTCATTTTTTCAAACAAATTACGAGAATAAACTTTAAGTAGAATGAAAGTTCACGCACGAAATATGTTACTTTTTGGGGTTTTAATTCATCTAATGGTTTTACTCTACTAACTCATTTCCTTTCTAAGAAAAAGCATTAGTTGCAATTCTAAAATCAGAGGAAGATTAAGAAAATATAATAATGAAAATGAAATTGCGAAGGTCAACGATATAGTGAACATGATGGTGTTGTTGTGATGAAGCTGCTGATAAAAGTGAAGCAGATGTTAACGGTGGTGGTATGGGTAATAATAGTGAAAGTAGTTGTGGAGGACGTGATAGTGATGGATAATGCTGATGTGTGGTAGTATAATGTTTTAACATGTGTGTGTGAGTGTGTGTGTGTGTGTATGTGTAAGGGAAGAGGACGGGATGAGGTAGGGAAAATCGCGGGCGGACCGTGACCCATGTGTTAAGGTCTTGCTCTGACATACACAAGGTATTGATTGGAGATATTGTCGATTACAGCAACCGGACAATAGCATTTTCCTCCAAACAGTGCGGTGACTGAATTTGATCCAGCAATCCGCTAGTGATGAAAATCCACTATCATCAGTACTCGAACACCGGTACCTCCGATCAACGGCACTGCAGAGACAGCAAATATTACAGCTCGCAGGAGATATGTGTACTCGACGACTGTTAAAGCTTGAGAGAGACATTTGAGAAGAGAGACACTTCGCATGATCAGAAGAGCTTTCTACGTAAACTATCGCTTATCGGAAAACATCGGGCATCTCAATGCGAGCTCAATGCAAATGAAATGTAATCGCACAGAAATTTGTTGCGCCTTCCATAGTAATTTGATTCATTGGTTTACTTGGGTGCATTCTTACGTGGTGTGAACGAACTTTTTTTGTCTGCGGCTGCCCACCGAAAATAATTCACCGTTCTGCCCACTGAAAAACAATGTAAATGTTTCTGAGACATTGACTGTAGCAGTCTCATGTGATGTCAGCCGAGAGACGTCATACGTCAACTCTACCAGTGAGACATCACAACTAATGTCAATGTATCAGTGAAGGGTGAAGGTGAAATTAACTTGATTGTTTCATGTTTCCGGGCGCGTCAACAGCTGCGGTCATTAATCCCGTAAGTGTGATGCATGTTTATGTTATGGGTCGTGGTGGTTTCTTTCCACTGATTGGTGAGATCCAGCGCCGACCTGTACGTCGGCATCCGTAGTTTTCTTCATCCAGGTGTCTACCAACAGTGTGGCACCGCCCCATCCGGGCAAACTCGAAGCAACCGACTGGTCTCTCGACATGTGGGGTAGTGCAGTACATGTACGTGTGTGTATAATGGAGGCATGAGGATAGAAGAAAAAGGAAAGATATCACGCGATTCGTGGAAATTTTGTTAGGGTACTGCTCTGCTATTCGCCTGTTCGGGAAAACCATGAAAAATTACCCATCCTAGCAATCCGCCTCTAGAATTATGCTCCAGCCAACCGCTGAATTTGACCTCGCTATCTGTAGTACCTTTCTAAAATCTAGTCCAGTCGAGACTCGAACACCAGCAAATCGCAGTCAGAGGCACTGGAAGTTCAATGACAATCGAGTTGCAATTAGTGTCAATGGAGTGTCAATGTAATGACAATGAAACTTCTACGTAGTGATAATGTGGTTTCTCTGAAAGACAATGCTGTTTTAACTAGTGACAATGCATTTTCAACAAGTGACAATGGATTTTCAACGAGTAACAGTGGATTTTCAACGAGTGACAATGGAGTTTGAACGAGTGACAATGGAGTTTGAACGAGTGACAATGGAGTTTGAACGAGTGACAATGGAGTTTGAACGAGTGACAATGGAGTTTGAACGAGTGACAATGGAGTTTGAACGAGTGACAATGGAGTTTGAACGAGTGACAATGGAGTTTGAACGAGTGACAATGGAGTTTGAACGAGTGACAATGGAGTTTGAACGAGTGACAATGGAGTTTGAACGAGTGACAATGGAGTTTGAACGAGTGACAATGGAGTTTGAACGAGTGACAATGGAGTTTGAACGAGTGACAATGGAGTGTGAACGAGTGACAATGGAGTTTGAACGAGTGACAATGGAGTTTGAACGAGTGACAATGGAGTTTGAACGAGTGACAATGGAGTTTGAACGAGTGACAATGGAGTTTGAACGAGTGACACTGGAGTGTGAACGAGTGACACTGGAGTGTGATCGAGTGACATTGGAGTGTGAAAGAGTGACACTGGAGTTTGAACGAGTGACACAGGAGTGTGAACGAGTGACACAGGAGTGTGAACGAGTGACAATGGAGTGTGAACGAGTGACAATGGAGTGCCTGGTGCCCAAGCGCCACTCGCCTGCATTGTGGGCGCGGGCGGGCGCGAGCACCGCCGGCCAGTAGACGCCCGCCCTCAGCAGGTGGCGCGTGGCGGCGCGGGCGTCGGCGGGCGGGCGGCCCAGCAGCGCCAGCGCGGCGCGGCGCCCGGGCCGCACGGCGCCCAGCAGCCTCGGCAACTCGTCGCCCGCCGCCGCCAGCGCCACCAGCGGCGTGGCCTGCGCCGGCTCCGCGCGCGGCCCCGCCAGCGCCACTGCCCAGCGCGCGCGCGCGTGCACGCCCGCGGCCACGCCCTCCGCCCACGCCGCCCGCGCCGCCCGCGCGCTGCCGTTGCTCAGCCCCTACACAGCACGTGATGGATTGATTGATTGATTAGTGATTCCGGCCGCGTCAGCGGCTAAAGTCATTACTACCTTACGTGTAGTGAGTTTTTTTTATCGCGGAAGGTGGCGGTGTTCTTTCCCCGGTGGATGTCGATCTACCTGTCGGCTAAGATTCCTAACAGCGTGTCTCCCACCAGCGGGCCACCGCCCCAGCCAGGACAAGCTCTAAGCTCCCGACCGGTCTCCCGACAAGTGTGGTAGGGTAGTGCTTGTGAGAAAGGGGTGAAGATAGGATACGAAAGAGGAAGGAAAGATCGCGCGGGGCTGGAGTCCGTTTCTTAGGGTACTGCTCCGGCAGTCGTCAGGTGTTGACCGGAGAAACCACGAAAAACTACCGTACAGGGAGCTAGTATTCTCTTCCAGACAACGGCGCAATTTGACCTAGGTATGTGACTAGTGTCGAAAACCCTGCCACCGTCGGGACTCGAAGCCTAGAACCTTCCGGTCAGAGACACACATCAGTTGATGCCCTGAGCAAGTTTTCGGAGCGCACACGCTTCCAATAGGATGTATTTAGTTGCAACTCGTTTGTTCCTAACTGTGCAGCGAGATCAAATTTCCAAATAGACAATATAAAAAGAAAATTATCTGGACTTGTACAATTTTGTAATAGATCAATTGGTTCAATTACATCATCATCATCATCATTATCATCATCATTATTATTAATATTAATATTAATATTATTATTAATATTATTATTATTATTTAATATCACAATTTTATTTCACATCTATCTTGCTAATTTCTTATGCATACATAAATTGAAAAAAATCTATACAGTATAGGGTCTTTTGGGAGGTGTCTATCGATTTGTTAGACATATTGAAACTATGGAAACATACAAAACCTTCTGTATTACTAATTTTCAATGTTCGAAGAAGTTGAATGGAAACTATTCACCCTCTGGCTGACTTGCTATTCATGTGTTGCATTGTGAAAAGCGACTTCTTTTGATCCATAAAAGGCGGTGATACTGTGTATCCATATACTCTATAGTATGTTATTGCAGTAGTCGTGACAGCGGATATTGGCCAAATATTTAATTTACTGCAGTGCTATATGAGAGTATTTTATTTATTGTTTTTCAGCAATGTGTTTACTAATTTTTGCTAAACCATTATCCGTGATTTTCTTCAGCAGCATTTTTACTATTGCAGACCATTAGAACTCATTATTTTGCTAACATTTAATGTTACTCTACAATTAGCAACAAAGGGTCGTCGAAGAGGCTTATGGAAATATCAAAAACTCTTGATCCACGGATAATTTTGGTCGTTCGGGTTTATATAAATAAAACATAAATTGACGTCATTGTCCTTTCTTATAGGACAAGATATTTCCATGTTCTTCAAATCACAAGTACGATTGAACATCACCTGCTTAAAATGCACTAACTCGAGTTTCTTCTCGGGCAGTTTTTACTCCCACCATTTAGAAACCTTCCTGAACGTGGAACTCACCTCTGAATCGTAGAGAAGAGCCAAGTCTCCGCTAGGAACGCTGCTTTCAATGACGTCGACATACGTGACCCATGAGGGGATCGTCACTTCACTCTTCGCGTTATGTGTCATAGAAGTGATCCAAAGCATAACGCAAACCAGAGACTTTGCAGAAAAGTTATGCAGAAACCTCATTTTAGGAATTATTGCTTTCTCTTTAACAGTGAAATTTCCTCAGTGAAAAGGCATTGACGAAGAATTCAAATCATTGAAAAATAACCACCTATGTGGTGAAAATTCTTTTAGATTCGACAACTTATATATTCGTTCTACAAGCAAATACATTAATTATTCAAATTATTTTTTTATTTAAGATCGATTTCTCTAAGTCCGGAGAATATTTGCCAAAGTTTACGTCTCTACAAATAAACCATGTCCTAATGAGACTTTCATTATAGTTTATCTAAAAATAATTTAAAAACGATATATTTTATCAATATTTGCATTCACAATCCTCAACATTTTATTTAATTTGAATTTTATTATAGATTAATTTTATTCCCAAATCTCAATATGATAAAGCAAAAAATCATGAGTGAGCATCTTTTGAATTTCTGGAAGCTTCAACAATGAGCCTTACATAAGTGTCAATTCTACACTTTCTGACCACAGTTTTAAAATGTGATGTTCTACTCGAGTTGTTTTTTCACTGTGAAATTCTAAAAACTAAACCCAGGGTTTTAGATTGATAATACCCGTTGAACAAGGAAACGTAGGCGAAAGAAAAGCGTGCGATTGTTTTTTAATGAATTCAAAAGCAGCTAATTTCAGGGGACTGTTTCAGACATTTCAGATACAAGTAATTGGCATAATTTTATAAAAATCATTTGAAAAGAATCTTATATCGATTGCTACTGTAAGAGTGGTGGACAAGGAGTAACGTAATTGGTGTTGACTTTTCGGTGATCGATTTCAATGTTCCTTGTAGTACAGCGGTTATGATACTTATTTCACGTTTGGTCTTTCATATAATAATCAACAATTGTCCTGCTTTTAAAACTTATACTTGGAGCAGACTGAACCATCAAATAAAGCATTTTCTTTAAAAGTTACAGACGACGTTGGATCATATGCTTTTATTTTTGTCTACTTAGGACAATTGCAGAGTTGGCTTTGCTTCGTGAAGGCATACGTTGATTACTCAAATATTACGTTTTTCAAATATAAAGGAATTACAAAGAAAACAACATTCAATGCGGATATCTTTATTATTCTTCCACATACAAATTCATTACAAAAAGATTAGGAATGTATTGAGAAAAGCATTTCTTTGAGAACTGAAATACCTATTGTATTGAAGTTCACTACAAAATTTGTTTCGGCGGGGACTAGTATTCGATACAAGTAAAGTTGTTTGTTCTATTATGAGAAACAACTATATTTTTATTTCTATTTTCTAGAAAATAAATAAATAAATATTTATTTGTTCAATACATTATTTACAAAATAAAAACAGCATTGTCTTTAAAAATACAAATGTCTGCTTCAGAGCAGATGCTTTGGAACATTTCCAGATACATCTGTTGCATTCAAAATCACATTTCATTACTTGTCACTCGTTTCGCGTAATGTGAAGACTAGAGGTTAGCCTCAGTGTATTTCGTATTGTCTTGAAGAGTCATGTAAAAGAACCATAGTACCATCATACAATAAATTGTGAATCTTCTTTGTCATTGGTCTTTCACAATGAGTACCATGATAGCAACATATGAACGATTTATTTGTATTGTTCAAATTAGTATATTAATATGCGATAAGGTATATTTGTGTTCAAACGTTGATGAGTTTCCCTGGATTAATAATTTCTATATTCCTATGGAGACTATTATCCAATTTTGTATTTACTGTACATTATAAATTTTGAAATCACAGTCTGTGTGCAATATGAGGTCCTGAGAACATTACTGGCAAAGAGATATATCTATATATTGTAAATTACCCCCGTCTTAGTATAAACGACCTTCTTGCCTTTCTATTCATTTAGAATTCATGTCTTCCGAATTATCCAAATCATGCAAATTGATTTTCGAAGATTTAACATTAGCTTAAATGAACGAAAAAGATGAGAGTTGCCTTTTTATAAATAACAAACGGGAATGGGACGATTCTAAATATTCTCAAACCGCCATACTTTAATGCTCTTAGACATAAAAATTTCGCAACTTTTCAATACTGAATTTCATAGAACAATATTAGCAGCAAATTTGGTCGTTCCCGCGAGAAAAGCAATCAAAAAACTTTTGACAAAACCGTTCAAATCTTGAAACTTCAGACATACTGCATCTGAAACTTTTAGAATACAAATTCGCCATCCTTTCTGTTTAACCCTCAGACTCTGTTTCGGGTCTTTTCTGGCTCCAGGCGCAAATAATGTTTTGCAACAATGAAAATTATTCCCATGAACTTCTCCTTTTAGACATGCTATTTATGTCCAGTTTTACATGTGTTGCTAACTTTTCAACTTCTTTAAGCTTTCTTGGTTTGAAGTAATTTGATTTTTATGCGGATGGGGTGAGAAATGCTTCCAAATAGAATCCACTTTACACGTCTAAATTATAAGAAAAATTCTAAGAACGTGTCCATTCCCGTTTTATAATATTATGTTGTTTCTTAATGAAAATCTGGCGTATTTAATTATTACGAGTTGGTATCTTTGTATCAGAAATTCTGATGCTGGTATGGAAGATACCTATGTATATTTATGAGAATATGCTAGAATGTTTTTCTGGAAATATTATCCTTTGTTTTTTAGAAAGCTATAATAAACAAAACAAATAAATAGCATCATTTTCTGAATTGATAATTCCATAAATGAAATGAAAAACGTGAATTCCTTAAATAAAAAACAGGTAAAACGTGTGGGGTCAAAACTGACCCCAAACAGAGTCCACGTAAGAAATGGAGAAACAGTCGAAGGGGCTGAGACGAAAACAAAAGACCGTCATTTAGGAAAGGGAAGGGCGGCGGCGCTCAGTCGCCTCGCTGCTTGTCGGCGGGCGCATGCGCGCGGAAGGCCAGCTCGGGCCCGGCGCCGGCGCCGAAGCCGCGCCCGTAGTGCGGCTCCCAGCCGGCGGGCGCCACCGGCGCCGGCACCACGTGCGGCAGCGCCGAGTCCGCCGCCAGCTTGCGGCACAGCTGGAAGATGGCCATGCCCACCGAGATGGCGAAGGAGAAGAAGCTGAGCTGCAGCGCGTTCCACGCCTTCAGCCCCAGCGCGCCGATGAACAGCGGCACCAGCGTGATGGCCTTGAGCAGCACCAGCACCAGCACCGGGATGATGATCTTCTTCAGCTTGTGCCTCCGCGCTGTGGGGGTGAGTTGAAGTGGTAAAATCAAAATGAAATTATCGTTACGCAAAAATTAAGATATAAATAATAAGATGAGATAAAATAAAACGACTGTTTTGCACAAAGTGAAGAATTATGTTTCAAAAATGGTATATTTTCGTTTTGCACAAAGTGAAGAATTATGTTTCAAAAATGGTATATTTTCAGCTGTAAAAATTTCATAAAGTTGGTTCAAATGACAGCCGTATACAAATTAACACATTATAGAACATACGTAATGAATTACCAGTATGCAAAGTCACATTGAGTTGGGCATCAAAATAAATGAATGAAGATCGAATCAACCCTTTCGCCTGCAAAATACCGATTTTGTATGTCAGTTTTTTTATTCTTCGATTATATGTGGTTATTGTTTACTTGAATTTACTCTCTTAACGAATCATTCGACTAACATTCTAGATTTAGATTGTCTGAGACATGATTGTCATGATGTACGAATGTACAGGACACCTTGAATATATATATATATATATATATATATATATATATATATATATATATATATATATATATATGAAGTAATAAACATGAAAACAGTTTTATAGAACTCAAAGACAAATATAAACAATTTTACTCGCTTCACACCAAAATGAAGACAACGGCCTTCTACCTTAGCTGTAATTAAAACATGAATATAATGTGAAAGGTGCTTTTAAAGACATCTTGTTTGTCATGCATACATACACCCCCATTATTAAAAATATATAACATTTTTACATTACAGGTCTTATTTAACTTCGTAGTATACGAGAATAAATAAGTTTCATTCATTAATCTGATTAGCTGATGAAAATATTGCAAATATTTACGTACCATATTGTGAACTTAGACTTGTCAAATCTTCTTAATACTGATTAATTTATCTTAGGACTTTTCAGCAATTAATGAACATTGTATTTATAATATAATCACGTTATCTTTTTTAAATCTTCTCGCAATATTTTGATTTCTGGTATTTTTGTATTAGTGCCTCCTTGATTATTTCGCGTTCTTCATCGCAAATAGAAGGAAAGAAATAAATTTGCGTTGTTCTTTTAAACATTACAAAACGTTTGAAGTAAAAGAAATATCAATATTTAGTTTATCATTTCACAATAATATATAATCATGTTAAAATATGAGTTAATTTATTCAATAGAATAAGACTGAAAATGGGCATTGAAATTAATCATTATTGTGTAAAGTTAAATTACATGCCTTCAGGGTTTCATATTTGCAATATTGGCACCTAAGTACGAAAGTAAAAAGTGCGACAATTTCCCATCTAAAACTCTAGTAAATATTATTAATCTCACTTGGATTCGATTTTCTTTTATACCTCAGCTGCGAATCTGTACGTGTTCATTCAAAGGTCGTTAGGAAGGCCACGACTTGAGGTCATCTGTCATTTATTGATGGCGTTCAAGCTGCATTTGCCGCTGGCGAGATACACAAGTGAAATTTGAAATAAATGTACCATGATGCAAGGACGTGGGGTGCGCTGCTCCGATATTTGCTCGTTCTGTGCAGCACCAGCTACGTCACGAAGCACGTGCCGGGCAATTGACGGACACGGGCACTTGGTTTGAAAAGCCAGGCCAGAGGAAGCTGACCCCCGCGGCGGCGTGGTAATCGAGCAGTGCCAATGGGAAACGTATTGAAAGGGGAGTAACGTGACAATTTTCAACGGCGACCAACTAAAAATAACACGATAAAGTGGAAGTAGAAAAAAAATGCAAAATGTAAAAAAATGTTTATATAGATGTTTTGATGACGGGTAATATGGTGATTTTTTGGTATCTAACTGCATTTAAAATTCGCGCTAATAATGTAATACAAACTGGTGCATGAAGCTTTTTCGACGAAGCCGGATAGGTGGCGCAAAAACACACCCATGACCTTGCACCATGGAGTGCACTGCTACCTGTAATTTTATAATTCGTGGCATGAAAAGTATACGGTTCTGATGTCGAGTATTAAGTAGAAATCTCGTTTAAGAGTTCCAATACAGAAAATTTAAGCCTGAAACGAAAATCCCGATGTAATGACTGTCCCCCTCTCTATCCAGTTCATGACCTTATACTGCCACTGTGCTTAAATCAGAGCATAATCTTTGATTTGTTTTAGATTTCTAACACGTGACCTTGAAGTGCCACTGTCCTTAAATCCGAGTATAGTGCGGTTCGGTTAATTAGATCTGGATAAACGAAGCTGTACGGCAGTCATATCAAATTCTGTCCTCAGGTGCTACTTACTCGCCTGTGGAGTTCGTCACTGCTATGGGCACGGGCAACATCTCGTGACTCTGCATTAATTTTCCCTCCAAATTCAGAAAGGGGTGTACTTGCGCAAGTTGAAGCGGCTCGCTGCGGCGAATAGTGCATTCACATGAAATTATTTTCGCCAGTTTTTTTTTCTATTAAAAAGCTGAGAATTGTATTATGCCTATATTCTTCACTTCTTATTGTACTATTTAATGTTTATATTCGTATTAAATTCTTACTTATATAAACATGTTTGCTAAGTAACCGGAATACGTTTGAAAGTCGAATAATTTTCTTTCGTTTTCTGTTGTGTTATTAAATCATTGTATTTAGCAATAACGTGAAATACATTAACAAGTCTCTATAAGTTAAGAATTCTTTCTTGCGGACGGCTAGCGCTTTGAACAGACAAGATTACTTGTTTGTTAAACCTCCTAATCTGAACGGAGAAAGTTAATGCTTTTATAGCACTCATAAATAAACAGGAAAATGAAGTCAATGGTCAATGACTTCATCTGGTCAATGACCCCCCCTCTCGATGAGTTTTTTTCCAGTTTCCCTAATCCTCGAGTAAATGCTGAGATGGCCCCTTGTTTTGCTTCTGGACAGATATGTAACTTCAAATTAACTTCTCCCCATAGCACGTCACAGACAGTTTTTAACTGTTTTTGACGTAAATAAATGAATATTCAATTGATTCTTTTTTTTTCATTTTACTCTCAATTGAGGATTTGAAACCTGGCTCATTTATTATTTCATTTTTATCATTTTTTTTTTGCTTTAAAGAGAAAAGGGGAATTAATGTAGCTAAATTTGTGACAATAATTGTGAAGTAACATTTTCCCAAAGACTGTCGGGGGCAGGTATCCAGTGTCATTCCGCTACTCCGCGACATTTGTACAAGCCTTATTTTTAAATCTCGCGCCAATTTCTCTCCACGCGGTGCCCGCGAGCTCAAGTAAGCTCGATATATTGTTGGCTATCCGGGATGAGCCGCGCCTCGATCAATTGTACTGACATTTCTTGCTGTGGCCTTCTTCAGAGCTATACTGCTGAATAACTCCAGCAGTATAGCTCTGAAGAAGGCCAGATGGCCGAAACGTCAGTACAATTGATTGAGACGCGGCTCATCCCGGAGAGTCAAGAATGCATTGACTCCGGCCGCGGAAGCCTAGGAACCTCTAGTAAGCTCGATAGCTTGCCCGCGACCTTGCCCCGCCTGGTGTACAGCAAAGGGTCTAGATGACGAGCATTGGGCTGCCTTACCTTCGGAGACGTCTGAGCGGGCGCCCTGGGCGGCGGGGTGGGCGGCGCCGAGGTCGAGCGCGAGGTCGACGAGGCCGCGGTCGAGGCGCGCGGCGGAGGCGGTGAGGGCGGCGCCGCCGGGCAGGCGCACGCGCAGCGCGTGAGCGCTCACGAAGGCGGCCGCGCGCCGCAGCAGCCCGCCCTCGCCCTCGCCCTCGCCCTCGCCCTCCGGCTCCGCCCCCGGCTCCGCGGCCCGCGCCTCGCCCGCCGGCGCGCGCACCAGCGACACCGCGTCCGACACCTGCGGACCAGACACACACAGCGTTAACAATATTATAAAGATATTTCACTTCCTGTAGGATAATGAAAGTGATAACAGACACTTGTAATAATTATAGCAATAATGGGCTTGTAAGGAAATCGCATCGCATATGTCACAGGGTTCTTTTAAGAACGGTCGCTGGAGAAAGTTAACTATTTGAATAAATAATTTGAGTAATAATAATAGTAATAAAAATAGTAATAAAAATAGTAATAAAAATAGTAATAATAATAGTAATAATAATGAACTCTAACAAGAAACCAAATGCTACTGAACAAAGCAATACAAAATTGTTTTCAAAAAGTATAGCACGCACACTAATCAAGAATAACCAATACTATATCTCTTATAACGTGGCAAAAATTATATATTTCAGCAAGAACAGTCTTCACGAATACCAACATATCGTAGTGTAATTAGTGGAAATTCTGCGCTTTTCGTATTTCGTCCAAATGTAACTCCAAGACAGAAATATAAGTATAGACACGGCCTACAGGTTGGCAATGTTTGATACCATGTAGACAAGCGACCTGAGAATAAGCTCGAAAATCAAGAGTCAAAAAGGAATTGAACGTTCTGGACTGAGGACGTACTGTTGGGCCAAGCGGGTTCGGTGCAGATGTCAAATGGAATGCTATAATCAGAGTCGTGTAATTAATTGGAACATTTGGTGTAAAAGACGTAATGTACAAATGTGTTGTATTAATTGAGGATCGTACTGTGAACTGAACTGAAAATTGAATGAACTAAAATATTTTGCAGAGTGAATATAGTGAATTGTCTGTTTGGGATTGGACCTGAATTATGGACTTCGGTTGTTTTGAAACATGAAGAAGATGTATACATAGGTACCGTTATTTAAAACTGTGAATTTATCTAGAAGTTTCGTAGTTATTTTCGTTTAAAAGAATATTGTGTAAGTTAATTTTTGATTACGAATAAATGTTATTTTTTTGTACTGAATTTTAAAGTGTTGTAATTTAATATTTTCAATATGTTGCTTTATTCAGATCTATGGTGTACACAATAGAATAATCAGCCCTGAATAAATATCAAATTAATGTTTTTCTCTCCTCCCATTAAGTATATTCGTTACATTTCTGATTAATGGAAGAAGGAAAAACCTTCTCCACCATAATGTAGTACAATGTTCAATACAACTGTTCAGTACAACTGTTCCTTACTAACCATGAATATAACAAAAAGTTGCAGCTCCGTAAAGCAACATGCGAGTAGCAAATATTTAATGAAACGGCCTCTTATTCAGAGCCTTGCTATCGCATGACGTCACCTGTGCCGTAAGAAGAGACGCAATGACGATGAGAAATCCGCCGGAACGAGCAGTGTAAAAGCAGTGGAATAACACCATTAAATAGCGATAATTTGTATTTTTCTGTCAAAATCGAATCTGTTCCATTGGCTTTTTACTTTTTCGTGAGTTCTGAGTGTTTAACGAAACCATAGACGCCGAATCAGATGGATCGCCGTGGTGGGTAGAACGTGTGCAGACTCATTGAAACTTATTAAAATAGATAATGATAATAGTAAAAGAAAGCTGTCCCGCATATCAGAAAGCGCAAAGACGAAAGGGATGAAACAGTCTAATCACGATTTTCGCTTTGAATATGATTATTCATGTATGTAGGTTTAAAAAGTGGTATTTTAGTTATTATTTACAAGAGTTAAATACGACTTACATTTGTTTGTTTTGCTCTGTATTTTTTCTATTATTTTTTTCTTCTTCATCTTCTTTTGTACACATTTCTGCATTTCCAAGAATAACATTGCTGCAACTTTAAATTTCCTTATCACCGTCTTTGAATGGGTGTCCGAGATTCATAAAGATAAGTAAGTATTGCCGTAATATCTTTGTAATTTTAAAATAATCAATAGAGTATATTCTATTCTATTGATGTATTGTTCTGTTTTGGTTAATCATCATTTGTTTGTTTTTGCTAGTATTACTTCTTTTTTGTATCTGTACGGGGCAGCCTTTGAATTTATATTCCATTTGTGGAACCTTTTAGTTTATTTACGTACTCTTCCTGAAACCGCCATCTTGCATCGGCGTTTTCGTTTATCAGTCTTTCCCTAAGTGCTTAGCATGCGCGTCGAGTGCTGAGTGCAAGGCGCTGGAGCTGAGCTTCCTTATTTACATTCCCTAAGTAAATGTAGTTTCGTCCTCAGTGGATTTTGGGCAGCCATTTGCTCAGACGAGACGGTACAATATTTATTAATGGGCGGGATTGGGATGGGTACGTTTAATTGGTTTCAACTGTACATTCATGATGTTTCTTTACACTTATCTATTAATCCCACTATCTTATAATAATTATCAGATATTCCTGCACCAGTAGTCTACCCTCTGGTGTCACCAGCATTAAGTGTGTGATGCGATCTTTTATGGAAGAAGTGATGTCAAACTCTTCTTCGCAGCTGGTGGTTAAAGTTGACAAAGTTAATGGCTAGTGAAAATCACTAAAACCCAACACGGCGAACAAACACTTAGGTGAACGAGTAGAGAACAACGGAAACGCAAACCTTGCCCACAAAGTGGTATGCGATCACGTGGCAATATATCTCTGCCTTCTGCCAGAAACAAAAGTTGTTTCTTAGTACCAAAATCAATTTATTATTAGAACGTAACGAACACTTTCTTGTAAATATGATGCGTTTGTTACAGCATTGTACTATAATTATAATTATTAAAATGAAAAATATTTTAATTATTTTAATTAATTTTTTGTTATTAAATTATTAACAATATTTGAATTGATTCAAATCGTACCACAATTTGTCAGTTCCATCATCAGAGTATACTTGTTATGTTCATGGTAATGCTTACGTTCACACCGAAATGCGCATTTTTGACTGTGGATTGCTACCTTTACAACTGTGAAGTTTTCTTGAAAGGGCATTAGAAATTAACCTAGAAAAATTGTAACTATATATTTTTTATCCTCTAAAAATGGCATATAATTGCAAAATTTGTTGATTTATCTTTCGGTTAATTTTGTTTTTGAATATAGTTGTAATGCCAAAAAACAAATTAAACTCAAATTTTCGTGATAATATAATACAAATACAGTAGCTATGATTGATTACTAAAGTAATATATATTTACAAGTAATATAGTTCAAAATTGACATATATTGATATTGTTTTAACATGTTGAGGCACAAGTATTTTTGACACGTGCGTATTTGTGAGAAGGGGTAGCACTCACCTGGAAGTCGTCCTTGGTCATGAGCTGGTCGACGAAGTTGAGCAGCTTGTACTTGACGCAGGCCAGAGACTGCGGGTCGAGCGCGCACTCCTCCTTGAGGCCTCGCACCACGTCCTCGAGGGGCGTGTCCTTCCACAGGGAGGCCGCGGGTGCGGGTGTGGGTGTGGGCTGGTGCGGGGCGGCGGAGGCGAGGGCCGCGAGGCACAGCAGCAGCAGAGCGCGAGCGGTCGCCATGGCGCGGGGGGCGGAACAGGGCCCGCCGCCGGCCGACGCGCCGCCTTTATACAGGCCGAGCCGCGCCGGCGGCGGCGCGACAGGCGGCCCGGATCCCGAAGGCGGCGGAGGGGTCGTGGAGGTGGAGGAGTGGGCGGGGCAGTGCGGGTGGAGTGGTGGTTGAGGCGATGACTGTGTTAGAGATGGTGGGATGACAACAGGGGTTGTAGTGGCAGCGTAGACGGTGGGACGACGGGTCGGCGAGACGGCGGAACAGGGGACGGTGGGACGGCGGGGACGGTGGGACGGCGGGGACGGTGGGACGGCGGGGACGGTGGGACGGCGGGGACGGTGGGACGGCGGGGACGGTGGGACGGTGGGTCGGCGGGGACGGTGGGTCGGCGGGGACGGTGGGTCGGCGGGGACAGTGGGTCGGCGGGGACGGTGGGACGGTGGGTCGGCGGGGACGGTGGGACGGCGGGGACGGTGGGACGGCGGGGACGGTGGGACGGCGGGGAAGGTGGGACGCCGGGGACGGTGGGACGGCGGGGACGGTGGGTCGGTGGGGACGGTGGGTCGACGGGGACGGTGGGTCGGCGGGGACGGTGGGTCGGCGGGGACGGTGGGACGGCGGGGACGGTGGGACGGCGGGGACGGTGGGACGGCGGGGACGGTGGGACGGCGGGGACGGTGGGACGGCGGGGACGGTGGGTCGGCGGGGACGGCTGGGTGGTAGAGGCGTAGACGGTGGGGGAAGCGGTGTCCCAGCGGTGGGAGAAGTGGCGATGGCGTCCGCGCGTGACGCATTGTCAAAGCATTGTCGCGCCGCGTGCCGAGTGAGGCGGGAGGAGGGAGGGGGGAGGAGTAATTATTGCCGCGACGAGGAGACGCGCATGCGCCGAATATGGGCGGCGGTGGATGCCATGGGGCGGATGTGGGTGCGGGTGGCCGCCGGCGGTGATGTTCTACTTCCGCAGTGGGGTCGGCGAATAGGCATACCCTTGAGTCTGCTTTTTCGGATTCGAAAGCCACATTAAAGGATATTTTTAAGGATTTCATTTTTTAAATGTGCAAATGCCTTAGTGTTAGTGATTATGGTTGAATGAATTGTGAAATTAACAAATGTCTGGTGTCAGTGATTGTTCTTGAAAGAACACGAAATAGCGAAGATTTTTGATTTGAGAATCCCTCCAGATACCTTAACTCGGTACCAAATACTGAGCGAATTTCTGAATGAAATGTTATCGAGATGTCTTATCGTTCTTTTTACGGTAAGGAGAATATATTATTTGTAGATTTGGTTTTTGTATTACGTGATATCGCCATTTTTTTCATTCTCTTACATTCAATTATTGATGGATTTCAGGGCTTGTCCTCATCTGTGGTCATGCCGTCGAGGCGAAGTCACGAAATAATTATTTTTAATTTTTCGAGTGACAGAATTCACTGTCGCATTATGTCACATTATTCCAATTGTGATTGAACCCAATCTATGATATCCAAATTTTAGACCTTTTTATTTACATTTGATTACATTTGAGCGTCACTGCGAATACATAAGTCGTACTCAGATATAGTGGGGAATACGTAAAACTTTGTCAGGACAGCCTTCGAATTGGGCTGTGGTCTCTTCAAAGGGAAGAGAGACATTTTTGTTGAAGTTGTACGATGCAACAGGAAAGTCTCTCCTCAATGGAACCAGTATCTGGTGAGAGTGATAGGAAGATAAATTAAGTTGTTAACAGGAAGTTTAGCTTGTAACAAATGAAAACGTATATTCCATACTCACCACAATCATAACAGATCCTGGAAGTGTTGTTCCCTTCAGTTGTTTCTCAGTGATCTGGTTGCTAGGCACATAAACACAATATTTAATAGGAGCCTCTGATTTGACTCGATGCGAAAAGACTTCCCTTGCGCACGTTATTACATAAGGGGCTCTGGTTCCGGCAAAACGCGTGGTACCGTGTGGTGCCAGCCGTGAACGATGGCCGTCCGTCCAACGAAAGCAAAACCCAGGGCAAGCGGCCGAGACGCGAGCAGAGCCCAGAGGAATAAAGTTGGCAGAGGCGCCCCGTCTACTCCGTGCCACTCATTCCATAGCTCGTAATGAGGGCTAGTTACGTCGTTTACACAAGATTGTTGGCACACGTTGGCACGTTGGCACAAGATAGGAGTTAGGTGTATCTTGGCTCTGTTGTTATTTTTCTTCTGTTGCGTAATGTTGCTTTCAATGAAAAATGTTAGATTTTTGGATTTGTCCCTAAAAGGACGTGGTATTAGAACTTCACGTAGGAAACGATATCAGAAACCAACTTAGATTTCTCGACTATTATTCTATTTAGGAGTCAGATTTTGGGGAATTAAAGACATTTTTAGAAGCTAATTTATAAATACATTATAATTGAGTTCCCATAACTGATTTCTTTGAAAAAATCCGTGCATGTGATTGTTATTTTCGCGAATTTGAATTTTTTCCTATTTTTTCCTGCTATTTTTTCGTACTAAAATTATAAAATTTGTCTCGCTTGAATATTTTTTAGATAATTTAGTCAACAGAAATGTCACTTCTTTCTTCATTGTATAATATTCATTTTCCCTTTCTGTTGTTGGTTATTGGTAAATGAATTTCAGTTACTGTGACTGATGGTGAAATGAACTTACATTTCAAATATTTTGATACACCAGTTCCCTGTTCTGTTTTCAAGAATATTCTTAAGCAGATTGCTTGCAGCAGCTTTGCATATATTTTAACAATAAAACTCTGACATATTTTGTACTTGAATTATCAAGTGAATCATCATTGTGTTGTAGTATACCATGCAACCTTGGGAAGTAGGTGTTGGTGATTTAAAAAATAAAGGTGAATATACATATGTGACGCAAATAAAGCACATATCTGTAGAGTGGATATTTTAGTGATCATATTTTCCTTTTGTTTCAAAAGAATGGCGATTCAACTGCTAATTTCCGTTGTTAAATGGTTTGATAAAAAGTGTGATTTTTTTATGTGTACGTCAATTTTGTTATGTTATCAGAACAGTAAAACTTTGAAGAGACTGGTATTGGATTTGAATTTTTTTTCCTTTATTCAATTATATAGTACAACAATGTTTAAAAATGATGATGTCACAATATTATTCACTCTGAAACTAAGCAGTGTACTTGTATACCTTTAAACGATTATTTGGAAAGATCACATCTTCTTTAATTGTTCGGCACTCATACGTGGCTGGAAAATCATTGCAACTCCTGAGACGTGGCCTGCTCAAGGTAAACAGAGAAACACTTCTTAGATTGCATTAACCGACAGTGTATGTATCATACTCACTTTTAACAAAGCTAAAAACATATTCCTAATAAAATGGAGAAGTAACTCTTTTTCACCGGAATTGGGGATGTGACGTTTTCTAATCGAGATTAAGTTACGTGTTTCGATTTTAGGCACTTCACCTATTGCTTCTATTTTAAGCGTCTCTTTGGGAGCAGGAATGCATCCTCAAGCAGATCCTGCATGTCGTGCGTGCCTCAACCAAACCCCGCAATGCATGCAAACCTGGCCGAGCGATTGGACCTCCTACGGTGAAAACCTCCAACCCGCAGCCTGGTGCCAACTCCCCGAGGCACGACGAATCCAGTCACAGACCCCGTGAACGCAAGGGTGGCACACGCGGACCTAGATATTCCTTCGACCGTGATTATTATCTCATTTTTTTTAAATTTCGGATATTTTGTTGAACTCCCCAGCATACAGTATTAATCAACTAGATTTAAGAGCTTCGTCTGTGACAACTAGTTGTTAAATAATTGAGAGGTGATATAGAATGAAAGACTGATCTAAGAAACTCAAATTTTATTTTACTCTATTATTAATTATAATATATCGTTTCTCAATCGAGTAGTTGGCCAATAATATCCTTATGATGCGATCTTACGAAACGTGTTTGTTGTTAGGCAACAATGTTAAATAAAGTGTTTTTAATTTCTTATAAACTTTGGGTTGTCTGTCTTCGTTAGAGCATTGACATTAAACGTCATACATCGAATATTTACTAATTATCACTTGTGTAATATTCTCCGATATCTCTTTCTCTAACTGATCTGGAAAGGGATCAAGAGATCAAAGACTCTTCTGGGTTTTCTGAATTATTGATTTTTGGTTTCAGGCACTTCAATTGATAAGTTTATTCCCGTAAGCGTATTGCATGTTTTTCTCGGGGATGTCGGTGATCTTCCCCCTGTATGGTGAGATCCGGCGCCGACCTACCGTCGGCTAGTGGAGATTTCCCCAGCCAAGTACCTCCCAGCAGCGGGGCACAGCCTTAGTCAACACAAGCTCTAAGCTCCCCCACTGGTGCCCCAATATGTGTACATACCAGACATTTATAACCTCTTCCAAACCAGCTAACACTGAGATAGAGCTCTGGGGTGCCTCAGAAATATATCAATCTCCGAGAGATTCACGGAGAAGGGCTAACGAGCCATACCCAACATTTGGGGACGCGAAGGGTTCCGTCATATTTTAGTGATGGAAGTAGGAAGCGAAGAGATAATTGTAGTTTGGCGTGATGGGTGAGAGGCGTGAGAGGATAGTCTAGTTTAATGGCTACATGATCAAAAAGAAATATTAAAAATAACTACCAATATGGAAATACCTAGATTGATTTCTGAGAAAGTTCGGAAGCAACTTCTTGATTTTACGTTGATTATACTTACCCTCAAAGTTGAGGCCAATTCCCTCGCTCTCTTAAATAACCGTGCCACGCCAATCACCGTAGGTGGAAATGCACCCGTTGCACCACTCCTTCACTGCGTGCGTGTTTCGACTAAAATCACCCAATGAATGTAAATCCGGTTGCTGGTAGAACTCTCCTCGATGCCAGAACACCGCGCCATGCGGAGTCCGAATACGGTGCGTGGTGGCGAACGGGCGACACGCCGGGGACAGGATCCACATTCCCTACAAGCGCTGCATCCGACAGAAAATGAAGAATATTTTTGTACTCGACCTGGCTAGCCGTGGTCGGTAAGGCAGATGGTGACAGAAGGCTAGGTGTCTCGGTTCGAAGAGTTGCGGGTTCGAATCACAATTCGGAGGCATGCATGGTTGATTTTTTGCCGTGGCAAGGTGTGACTCTTTCAAATACAATGTGTCACCTATCAACCCTACTGATGCGAATCCTGGGTGGCGAAGAGGCTTGAGGTGTTTGCGTTCAGGTATTTGTTATCTACAGGCAAAGGGTGCGAGTTTTGCGTAAGGCGTGGGCGTTGTTACGTGGTGCATCGCCGCGCATCCTGACTAACCAACCCTTAATTCGGTCACGGAGATGGGCCCTCCCCACGTAGGTAGTGTGAGCGAAGATAAGATCAGGAGCGTGGGTTATGAGATTGCGGGCCTTGAAGACAGCACCATGATCGTTTAGCCTGCGTCTCTTCCTGGAATATCCGACTAACCGCGACGGACTCACGAGATGCGCTCGCCATTTTCACCGAGAAACTGACACGGTTAGTCGATTGACTAATGTCTCAGGTACTAACGTAATGAAGTATGTTCCATTTATCCATATACTTTAGTTGTTTATAAAAACTCGCTTGTGAGTGACAGCCACTGCGATGTTCGGGTATACAGAGAGGCGAGCGAGACAGCAGAGAGCGGAGGTGGTAAGTAAAGTGAGTGAAGTTGGCAATTGTTTCACTTAAGTGCCTTACAACTTCTTGCATCGCCATCCATTCTTCAGAGCATTGCCCGCGAAATCCATTTATCGATAAGCTCAAGGTTTTGTAAAAAAAAAAAAACCCGCTCACTGCTCCGGTCGTTTGATGGATGTCTCCGCACACGTCAACTAGTCCCGTTATTGTAGTTAATATTCCCCCTCCACTGGATGGTAATATCTGGACTTCACGTGAGCTTGCGGGAGTTTCCCCCAGTTATGTCCCCACTGGGAGCCCTCGGGGGCTCGTTGGTTAGAGTGCTCGCTTTCCTCGGCGAAGCCCTGAGTTTGATTCCCGGTCATGAAAAATAATAACCGTGCGCTTTCCGTGCAATGTCCCAGTATCTGTTGCTGTGTGACGATGAGAAAGTTAACTTCTCTGGTTGAGAATACCAGAATTCAGCGTAGGGATGGCTGTGTGCTAACCACATGTATCTCTTAACCCATGGTCGCAAGGCCGGGACCTTGCTGATAGGCCTTAGCTCGTAAAGAGCTGTCGTGTCAAAGTATATACATGGACCGCTCCACCCACGACAAGCTCTAAACTCCCGACATGTGAATGCAACGCGTTTAAGTGTGTGTGTGTGTGTGTGTGTGTGTATAACGGGAGAGAATACGACAAAGAAGGGGAAGAAAAGATAGCACGCTGTCTACGGCCCTTTTGTTAGGGCACTGCTTTGACATTCACCTGGTATTGATCGAAAAAATCACGGAAACCTATCGATCAGAGCAGCCGTCCACTAGAATTACCCTAACTACGTAGCTAGTGTCAAAAAGCAACTAGCGTCTGGACTCAAACCCTAGGACCACTCATTCTGACTGGCTGTAGATAGAATTCTTGGTCTAAGATGAATTCAGCCAGTGAAACAATCAGTAATGCTCTGGGGCAAGCGAGGAAGCAGAGAGTGGAGGTGGTAGCCGACGTATGGAGCCTCTTCGTGGAAATGGAAATGATCAAGGAGAGCGAATAACATTGGCCATGTCAAATTGGCATTTGTTCCACTACATTAACACGAACATGTTTTTGGAACCATTTGCCACTAATTGTAAGAAGGCATTCCACATGCGTTTCGTTTGTCGATAAGCTGTAGTTATTTGTAACAAAGCGGAGAATCTTGTTCAGGTCATCAAGTGATGTCACTGCAGTGCCTCGGACCGGGAAATTCTAAGGTTGGCGTTCCGACGGTAGCAGGATTTTCAACACTTGCTGCATAGCTGGGTCGAGTTTAGCTGCCTTCTGGAGGAGAATTCTTGCGGTGGGCTGCACTGATCGGGTGTTTTCCGGGGTTTCTCCGATCCACACCAGTCCTAACAAACGTGCCATAGACCGCGCGCGATCATTTCTTCCTTATCCTTGTCCGCTAGCCTCCCCTTTCACACACTACATTACACTACCTCACATGCCTGGAGACCAGTCGGTAGCTTAGAGCTATTCCCAAATGTGGCGGTACCCCCACTGGTGGGAGATACTTGTTGTAGAAAACCCCGCAAGCCGTCGGATAGTTCGGCGCTGGATCTCGTCATCCAGAGGGGCTGGAACACCGCCAGCTCCCGCGATTAAATCGTGTACTACATTGACGGGACTAGTGACCATAGCAGCTGAGCTCCCGGAATCACAAATCAATGTTCACTAATCAATCAATTAATAAATCAATGTATGTTTGCAAAAGAAATCCCAGCTCAGGTGGTCTTTGAGGTGAACCTCTCCGAAGCGACCTCCGTGCGCGAGGGGGCGCCGGCGCGGCGTCCGAATGCGTCGCCGGCCGGCGCGGGGCCGGATCCGCGCGGGGGCTTATCGGCGCGCAATTAACCGCATTCGCCGCCGGGAGAGGCGCAGCGGCGGCGGCGGCGGCGGCGGCGGCGGCGGAGGCCTGGATGGCACGCGGGCGGGCGGGCGCCACGAGGCGACGCATCGGGATTTCAGGGCGCGTCGCGGGGCGTCGCGCCGCGCCGCGCCGGCGACGCAAGGTCAAGGCGCCGGAAGTGGGCCGGGGCCCCGCGCTCCGTATGCGTCGCGCGGCGTCGCGACGCCCCTGCCGCCGCCGCCGCCGCCGCCGCCGCCAATCGAGGAGCCGTCGCTCGCTTTCACCTGGTGCGCCGCGGGTAGTGGTTCAGGGTGGAATAGGTGGTGGGTGGATTAATTAATTAATTAAATTCGTGTTTCCGGACACGTCAACTGCTACTGTCATTGGGACAGCATGCTGTTGTTTTTTATCGCAGGAGGCGGCGGTGATGTTTTCAGGCTAGATCGCGAGATCCGTCGCCGACCTAGGTGTCGATTTACGAGAGTTTCCCGCACCAGTTATCTCCCACTAGCGGAGTGGTGTCCCGCTTGTGAGAGATGGCGGCTATCTAGCTAGTGTTGAAAATCCCGCTATCGTCGGGACTCGAACCATGGAATCTTCTAGTCAGAGACATCAGTTGATACCTCAGCCAACGAACTGGTGTGGTGTGTGTAGCTAGAGGTCGTTCGCGGGCTACGAGGCGATAGTTTTAAAGTTATAATAAACTAGCTCAACCTGGAAGAGGTTTTCCTGCCCTTCATCTTCCTTTCTCTCCGTTCGTTCACACCCCCCCCCCCAGCGTTAATGTAATAGAATATTCAAAACGATCTCATCCTGTAGGTTAAGGTGAGAAATTTTTAGAGGCTTTGGGCCGTGATCAAACGAACAATCAAAAACGTTAAAACCACACACTTTGTGGTCTTATCTTGCGTGATGAAAATGTATAAAAATACACGACATTATAATGTGTGTGATTATTGAAATTATTTAAAATAATATCGTTTAAAAACATTCCAATAATATTTTATACAAAATTATTGATTTTTTTAACAAACGGTCTGAATAATGTTAGTCAAGAAAATTAAAATTTAAGGAAGTAAGCAAGAAAACCGATTCTTGCTGAAGACCGAGCGGGACACATACGTTTTTAAGAACACTCCAAATTGTATTTTTAGAATGTTTATGCTTAGAACTTACAGCCAGTTTGCTCGTGGGATTGCACCACTGTCTATCAGCCACGTGTCGCAACCGCACCCGATTCATATCCTACCCTCCTTCACAGTTCATTTGAAAATCGAATCGATTCATTTGAAGAGCCAAATAATTTTCATTGTGGAACATAAGATAAAACATAACTTCAATTATGAAATATTATATAATCATCTGCATGAGTATACTTAAGTAACATGGGCACAGAAGTAGAAAAACGTGTGTAATTATTGAATTTTAAAGTTGTTTAGTTTCTTGTTTGGTACCATCGTATTGAGTAGATGTCTTCATTGAACTCAGTTTTATTCAGTTGATAGTGTATCTTATAGGGTCATAGTGTTTTTTTTATTTTATTTTAGTGTACTTCCATAAGTATATGCACTTGCATCATCAGTTTTCTGCAAAAACTTATTATATTTTAACAATTATTTATTCAGTGACCAAAATTGACAAATTTGATTGTTCTGATTTTTTTTTTTTCAAATCAAGCGATCACACAGAACATTCTCAATCACATGTGAACATTCTCAATTTAATAACGCATTATTAGTTCATGCATTCATTCATTTATGGGTGACTAATCCACTCTTGAAATTAAAACGAGATTGTGATGATAATATCATATAATATGTATGAAAATCGTGATATATACCTCTGATGATATTATCGCTACCTTATATCACTTGTTTTCAGTTGTGTTCGAAATATTTATTTAAAAAATTATTAATAGAGTGAGCAATTTCAAGTGGAGAAAACACACCACAAGAAGTTTATCTAAATAACGTATGTAACTCTCCGCAATTATATGAACAAACGATGGTTATTTTAATGCTGTTATAGTACTGCTGAGCAGTTTATTCACGATTTATTATTTGGTCACAGATTTTTGTACACCCTAGACCTATTTCTAGGTTAAAAACACAAATGTAAGTCCAGAAATGCTTTCTTTGGGAAAACAGATTTAAAATGTTTACACTTTGTTCAATTCACTAAATATTGATAAATCGTTATTCTTCGACGCTATGTCTTTTGTTTAGAGATTGAGCTTCGGAGATTATCATTAAAACAAATTTTAGATTTGAGGCGATTTTTTTCTGACCATGTGAAGAGAGCTATTTGTAGATCGTTACAGATGTTGTTTTTTCTTTTTCGAAGAAAGACTTTATATGTCTAGTGTATGAGCGCCAGTTACTCGTATTTTGTTTTACTTCACTTCTGTTGCTAGATGAGACTACTTTTTTGTGAATTGTGGGTGTTTAAATTCCATTGTTTAAACAATTTACCGTGAAAACGCTCTCTCCAAATGCACTACAATATGTTTGGATATATTTATATTATTATTATTATTATTAATGCCTTATATTATTATATTACTGTTCTATAGTCTACAAAAGGAAATATTTTGCGTTTATAATTCCATTACACCCAAACTATGATGCTTCATACAAACTTGGGTATTCCATTTCTCTCTCATAAAAATGGCTGTAGTATGACAACACGGATTGACCCCTAACATATTTGTCATGACCTGAATCTAATACGGACAGCGAGTAAGAAACTGTTTTATATGTCACCAGACCAAGTGAAAGTGGGTGTGTATTGTGTCGATAACAAAGTAGTCGTTCTCCTAAAGCGAGGAGGGAACATGTGCGAACGACGCAGCTCCTAATGTGCTCGTAACTGTAACAGTCGCGTGCTACGCCAAAGCTTCTCCCGAAAAGGATTCGAATTCCTGCGATCAACGGGACAACGGTATGCTTGATGTATGTAAGTGTACAGTACATACGTACGGTATCCAGAACGCGAACGTGATATTGAATCATGTGGGAGAAATGAGAGAAGCATTAATTAAAAATGTTTTTAATATTACGTATAATTAAATTATGAATTGGTGTCTGAACAAAGTGAGAAATATATAAAAGTATATTGTTTTGTTGCGGAAATGTGCATCAGAGACAATAATATTGTGGAATATTAGAAATATTTTTGAGTTGTATGAAAAAGTTCACTTTTTTTACTTCGAAAATTCATAAATAATTGTCAGGATTCACTCGTAAATGTTCTGTGGTGATATAAATCGTCATTGTCGTAAATGGTCATTCATTATTTTATTAAGTGAAATTAAATTCAGAAAGATTTTATTATAATTTTCTAAGTGATTTCACTAGATTTCTATTAAGTTCTTGGAACTGTATTTGAGTTATTGGAATTTGGCAGCATGTTGACATATTTTTAGGTAGCAGAAATTTTATTTAAAATGTGATATTCTTTTATTATATAACCTCTATTTTGAGATAACTACTTAATAGCAGAGTAATTTCCAAATAATTGATCTGATTGAAATAAATTCCATATTGACTTACCGTTCACGAATCCACTTCTGAAAATCCATTTAGACACCATTTTATTTGGTAGGTGATTGAAATTACACAGAAGATAAACATCTTAATAAATAGAAATACTGTCTGGTTTATTTTTCAAAAATAAATAACATGATACAAATAATAATTTACACAATCTCAACGCAGGAGTGATGAAATGTACGTGAAAGGAACGGCTATCAGGGATATTAAAATTCCATTCTTTTTCACATTTAAGTACCTCAACAAGATACTTGCTTTACAAGATGGAGATTGCATCAGGAAATGGACGTTGCCACTCGGCGACAATTTGTTTGCGACCAAAGGGATACGCTAGCGTTCCTGGTGCTTCCTAAGACTCGTGCGGACCGCGGCGTGAGTGCGGTCCTCCTGCGCTGTGACCGGGAACCTGAGATGGATGAAAAGGGGGCGGCGTGGAGAGTTCACTGTTGAGCGTAGGCGCTGTACGCCAGCTGCTGGGCGTCAGGCAACGCGCGGCCGTAGCCGTGGTGGTCGTAGGGCATGGCCACCGGGTGCTCCACCACTTGCGGGGCGTGCGGGTAGTGGATCACCTCGTAGTTGACCACCTGCAGGAAAATCGCGCCCACAGATTAGCTTTCCGTGTGGATACTGCGTGAAATGATATGTGTGCAATTGAATGAATCCACATGGAACTCGTTTTATCACTAGTTAAAATCGAAATTACGGTTAGCTGACGAAGGTGACCCAAGTGATCAGTTTTAGCGTCTTGATATAAGGATTGCCTGAATAATGCCACGGATTTGTGACTTTTGCCTCACATTACTGTTTCGTCACATAGAAACACGTATTCTGTTATCTTCGTATAAGCGTCAGTGTCTAAAATATAGTTTGACTATAAAAAGGTATATGTAATATTAAGAAAATGTTGACAAATCTACGCTATAATATTTCGTAAATTAAGCATAAATGTATATTTCATCAATTTGTATTTTACTCATAGAATTATATCCCTTAAGAAAGTTTGGGATATGTTATTTTCCTACATTTAGCCTACTGTCTTCTCAATGAAGAACATTTAAAATTGTGTGTGCTGATTTTTAAGATAACGATTATTTTACTTTGTGAAGTCTATCAGATCCGCTCTCTTTAGTAAAACAGTCTACTTATAAAAAATGTGTTTAGAGAAGCAGATGAATATCAAACTGTGAATGATGCACACTATTGAAAATTCTAAATATTGGGTTAACGAAGAGGCAATGAACTGAAAAAATGAAAGGTAACACTTGCAGAAAAGTATATAAATGGATGCATGGGGGAAATAAGAACCTATACAAGATAAAAGAAGATTACAAGGGAGGCAGAATGAAGTAAGATAATTAAATGAAACTGTAAGTAAGAGTGTGTAAGAATAAGTGAGGGTAGTGTTGGTATGAGGCAAAAAAGCATATCCTGTACTTTGTATGAAGAAACATTCCGTACCTTTCAGAGAAAAGATACGAAGAGAATGGGGACTGCGAAGAAGAAGAAAAAAGAAGACGGAAAGAAATAAAATGCAAAAAGTGGGCTTGGGGAACCCACGTCAGACATAACTTGATAATCTAATAGTAAGATGGGGCAACAATGCAAATAAAGAAAGTAGTTGAGGTGAGAAGTAAATAATCTGTGTAAATGAGTTATCAGCATAACCACTGTGCATCTCGAGACGAGTGATTTTGTTTGTAACAATCTCAAAGTGATAAAATGAAGACGGAAAGGAATGAAGACGGAAAATGATGGGAAAGGAATATAATCAGAAGACGAACAGAACAAAAAGGGAAACCAAAGGAAAATAAAAAAAAAGTCTGGCAATGTGAATGTCAGGGGGTCCCAAGAGGGCGTGGAAGGAGGTGCGGAGAACAGAAATGTGAAAATGCTTTGGGGTTATCGAGTTAGTTAATAAGTAATTAAAGCAATGAGACAGAGCGGCAGAAGTAGAGAGAAGAAAAAGCGCAAGCGAGCAGTTGTCGTTGTGAATTTAAAAGCACTTGCGCCACTGAGGGAGAACGTTGGGCTTGATGAATTTGTTAGAAATGATCTAAGGGAAAGAGAACCTTTTTCTTGTTAAATATGATAGAAAGAAACGCAGAGAACAAGCAGAGAAATCTAGAAGCACGTCGGATGAGGAGTGTAGAAGCTCGATAGCTTGAGCACCTTGGGCTTGGTGAACATGTTAGAAATGATCTGAAGGAAAGAGAACTTTTACCTTGGTGAATTTGATAGAAATGCCCTAAGAGAAGAGAAAGATAGAAGCTCGTCGGGCGAAGGGGTGGGGAGCACGTGAGCACCTTGGGCTTGGTGAACTTGTTAGAAATGACCTGAAGGAAAGAGAACTTTTACCTTGGTGAATTTTATAGAAATGCTCCAAGAGAGAAGATAAAGCTAGACGCCCGTCGGGCGAAGGGGTGGGGAGCAGTGAGCATCTTGGGCTTGGTGAACTTGTTAGAAATGACCTGAGGGAAAGAGAACCTTTGCCTTGGTGAATTTGATAGAAAAGCTCTAAGAGAGAAGAGAAAGCTAGAAGGTCGTCGGGCGAAGGGGTGGGGGGCACGTGAGCACCTTGGTCTTGATGAATTTGTTAGAAATGACCTGATGGAAAGAGAACCTTTGCCTTGGTGAATTTGATAGAAATGCTCCAAGAGAGAAGAGAAAGCTAGGCGCCCGTCGGGCGAAGGGGTGGGGAGCAGTGAGCACCTTGGGCTTGGTGAACTTGTTAGAAATGACCTGAAGGAAAGAGAACTTTTACCTTGGTGAATTTTATAGAAATGCTCCAAGAGAGAAGATAAAGCTAGACGCCCGTCGGGCGAAGGGGTGGGGAGCAGTGAGCATCTTGGGCTTGGTGAACTTGTTAGAAATGACCTGAGGGAAAGAGAACCTTTGCCTTGGTGAATTTGATAGAAAAGCTCTAAGAGAGAAGAGAAAGCTAGAAGGTCGTCGGGCGAAGGGGTGGGGGGCACGTGAGCACCTTGGTCTTGATGAATTTGTTAGAAATGACCTGATGGAAAGAGAACCTTTGCCTTGGTGAATTTGATAGAAATGCTCCAAGAGAGAAGAGAAAGCTAGGCGCCCGTCGGGCGAAGGGGTGGGGAGCAGTGAGCACCTTGGGCTTGATGAATTTGTTAGAAATGACCTGAGGGAAAGAGAACCTTTGCCTTGGTGAATTTGATAGAAATGCTCCAAGAGAGAAGAGAAAGCTAGGCGCCCGACGGGCGAAGGGGTGGGGAGCAGTGAGCACCTTGGGCTTGGTGAACTTGTTAGAAATGACCTGAGGGAAAGAGAACCTTTGCCTTGGTGAATTTGATAGAAAAGCTCTAAGAGAGAAGAGAAAGCTAGACGCCCGTCGGGCGAAGGGGTGGGGAGCAGTGAGCACCTTGGGCTTGATGAACTTGTTAGAAATGACCTGAGGGGAAGAGAACCTTTGCCTTGGTGAATTTGATAGAAATGCTCCAAGAGAGAAGAGAAAGCTAGACGCCCGTCGGGCGAAGGGGTGGGGAGCAGTGAGCACCTTGGGCTTGATGAACTTGTTAGAAATGACCTGAGGGGAAGAGAACCTTTGCCTTGGTGAATTTGATAGAAATGCTCCAAGAGAGAAGAGAAAGCTAGACGCCCGTCGGACGAAGGGGTGGGGAGCAGTGAGCACCTTGGGCTTGATGAACTTGTTAGAAATGACCTGAGGGGAAGAGAACCTTTGCCTTGGTGAATTTGATAGAAAAGCTCTAAGAGAGAAGAGAAAGCTAGAAGGTCGTCGGGCGAAGGGGTGGGGGGCACGTGAGCACCTTGGTCTTGATGAATTTGTTAGAAATGACCTGATGGAAAGAGAACCTTTGCCTTGGTGAATTTGATAGAAATGCTCCAAGAGAGAAGAGAAAGCTAGGCGCCCGTCGGGCGAAGGGGTGGGGAGCAGTGAGCACCTTGGGCTTGGTGAACTTGTTAGAAATGACCTGAGGGAAAGAGAACCTTTGCCTTGGTGAATTTGATAGAAATGCTCCAAGAGGGAAGAGAAAGCTAGACGCCCGTCGGGCGAAGGGGTGGGGAGCAGTGAGCACCTTGGGCTTGGTGAACTTGTTAGAAATGACCTGAGAGGAAGAGAACCTTTGCCTTGGTGAATTTGATAGAAAAGCTCCAAGAGAGAAGAGAAAGCTAGACGCCCGTCGGGCGAAGGGGTGGGGAGCAGTGAACACCTTGGGCTTGGTGAACTTGTTAGAAATGACCTGAGAGGAAGAGAACCTTTGCCTTGGTGAATTTGATAGAAAAGCTCCAAGAGAGAAGAGAAAGCTAGACGCCCGTCGGGCGAAGGGGTGGGGAGCAGTGAGCACCTTGGGCTTGGTGAACTTGAAGATGACGAGCGCGCCGGACAGCACGAGCGAGAGCAGGCCCAGCGTGAGCGCCTTCCACGTCTTGACGGCGATGAGGGCCAGCGCCAGCGGCACCAGCGCCGTCGCCTTGAACTTGAGCCCCAGCAGGAACGGCATCACGATCTTCTTCAGGAAGCCGCGCTCTAAACACCAACGGCGCACACGCGCTCTTACACTACACTGAATCACTGATGGATGGGAAGAATTGAGTGGGTGGTTAGGTGGGTGTGAGGGTGTGAGGGTGTGAGCGGGTGGGTGTGAGGGTGGATGTGGATGGGTCGGTGTGAGGGTGGATGTGAGTGGGTGGGTGTCTGGCAATGGATCATTTCTTGTAGGTTGTGGGCGCGTCAAACTAGTACGGTCATTAACTCTGCAAGTGAAGTACATATTGTATCTCTGAAGGTGCGGTGTTCTTCACGCAGTCGAATGTGGAATCTGGCACTGTCCTACACGACAGCTCACGTGTTTCCGCCTCTAGGTGTCTCCTTAGGTGGGACAAGCTCTAATTAGCAGATTAATTTCCAGACGTGTAAGGTAGTGCAGGTAAATGTGTGGGTGTGTATGTAAAAAAGAAGTGGTAAGAGTGAAGAGGAAAAAATCACGCGTATCCCGTGGCTCGTTTGTTAAATAACTGCTCCAACATTTACCTGGTATTGATCGGAGAAACCATTGAAAACTACCGATCAGAGCAGCCGGCCGCTAGCATTCTACTCCCGGCAGTCCGTAGATGAATTCGACCTAGCTATGTAGCTACTGTCCAAAATTCGTCACCGTGGGAACTCGAACCCTTGCACCCCTGGGTCAGCGGCACTGCAGAGGCACCGAGCTTGAGTCACAAGCTGATAGGACGAGATGCGATATCTTCTGATCATAATCATGTATAGCCATGGGCATAAAAAGCCACGCCACGCGTGTGCCCAGTAATTCTGCTGCATTGCGTCGCGTTCCTGTCTGGTAAATCTGAGTGTGTTACAACACGGTGGACAAAAATTCTCTAGACTGCGGAAGACTGGATGATTCATCGATAACATAGCTGAAGTGATGGGTTGAGCTTCTGAAGCAAGTATTGATGAACAACAATATCTGGATTGGATCAATGCAGGTAGACTACCTGTTCATACATGTGCTTATCATTGTATCTTCATTGTATCAATTCGGATTTATAATCGAGTCTCCTGCCTCATTACTTTTTAAATTATTTCGCTGTGTCGCTTAAAGTGTGAATGGGTATTATCTGTGCAATTTGGAAATGCGTTTTGTTATTCCATTATATCAAGTTACAGTCGTGATAGTCTCAACGTTTCTTATGCCAAGGCCTATAATGTTATAAAAATGTGTGTATGATCGAAAATTCTGCTTAAGAAACCAAAATTAGATGTTCAAGAGACGTTCCGAGCAAATAAATTATTGTCTGTTTTCAAATTAACACCTTACAGACCAAATTTGAAATATTTTGTGTTGATTTATACATTTAAACGTTTTGCTGCGGACAAAGCCGAGAAAACGTTAAATATGAGAATCGTGTATCGAGATCTTTACAGATGATCTTACGGTCGGTTACAGATTGATTACAAAGTATCTTGAATGTGATGTGATAGGGATTAGGATCAATTAGTAAACCGTAAACAATGGCCTTGCTCCGTAGATAGTAATCAGATGTAAAATGGTTGAGTAAAAATAGGAAGATAGGGTGAGACGACTAAAATTGCTCACTATTAAAAGCATTTTCGAAATTTCTCTAATATTTTTTACTATTTCTAAATTGATTCCTGAGATAAAATTGCCTTTTTTATTTTTAAATTTATTTTCAACCCTCATGTTTTTCCAAATGGGTCATTTGAAATTTGGAAATGTTTGCTAGTGATCAGATATCAGACTTCTACTAATATCTTATCTAAGTCCAAAAATCCATGTCCAAAAATGTATTGGTTCATGGTACATTATTTGTGTAGCAGTATGAATGTGAATATTATGTTTTAAGCTTATTCTTTAACCATAAAATGAGGGGAGAGAAAACATTACCTCCGTTTCAATCCTCAATAGCAGGAGGCATATGAGATCCACGTTTTTCTGCAATTTTGAATCCACTGGGAAACTTTTTTTTTCAAAAATATTGTGCTTGAAGTGGCCACTATGGACGCAGTGGCTACCATTGGTCATCTCTGTCTTGTCTGAGATAGAAATGTCATACCGCCCACATTCCATCGCAGTTTAAACCCCGGCCGGTGCATGAGTACGGATGTACGTATATTGTGATCTAAGAAGATAGTTCGCGGCAAACATTTCTGGGGTTATCCTCTTTCTCCAGCCACTCATTCTAGCATTGCTTTATCACGTTTCTGATTACTTCATGATTCGAGCGGGAGCTTACAGCCATATCGCGGGAACATCATGCACTACACTTATTGGAATAATGACCTTAGTTGTTGAAGTACCCGGAATCAATCACTAATCAAAATCACCCATGAGATCAGTCATCCATAAGTCTTAGGAATGTGGATCATTGTAGGATTGCACAGCTGACCGTAAACGTTATGAAGCAACCCCATTATGGCAATAATCTCGACTTTTGAGGAGATGAAACATTAAGATTTCATTTAGTACAATATCGTGGTCAGTTCATTAAAGTGTTTCACAACTAACATTCCCTTCCCTTCTGCCAGATTTTGCTAGATAACAAAAATACGAATAATCCCTCGCGCTCGGCTAGAACGATGAGGGAATATCAGTTTTGGAGAAAATAGTCTGAACGGTTTATACTAGGATTTCACACAGATTGACTAACATACAGAAGTTTGGAGATAAACCAATGGTTCGGAATCACGGACTCACAAAACGTGGATTCCACCTACACGTATTCAAGGAAGTTACTAAAATTAGGTACAAGAATTGCCCACATTTTTGGCGCCAGTGACCTACTATAAGAATTTCTCTGCCGAAAGTCATCTTTTGCCCCGGCTTTACAACACTTTTCTTATACTATTTAACAAGAAAGTAAAAACGGACTCTTTTGACCCACTTTCCAGTCTCACCCGAACCCACTGCCTCGATTCATTGATTGTTAGTGATTCCTGGCGAGTCAACTGCTAAGGTCATTGTTTTGTAAGAGTAGTGCAGTTTTTTTTCCTCTGGAAGTGGCGGTGATCTTGTCCCGCTGGACGGCGAGATCCTGCGCCGACCTACTGTCGGCAATCGAGCTTTTCCTCAAGCAGGTATCTCCCACCAGCGTGGCACCCCCTCCCCCCAGCCGGGACAACGTCTAAGATTCCGACCAATCTACCGGCAAGTGTGGTAGTTTATTGCATGGTATTATCTGTAAGCAGTGAGAAAATAGGTCAAGGAAGAGAAGGAAAGATCACGCGTAGCCCGTTTGTTAGGTTACTGCTCCGGCATTCGCCTGGTATTGATCGGAGACACCACGGAAAACTACCGATCAGAGTAGCCGACTGCTAGAACTTCTTCTTTAGAAAGTGGCTGAATTCGACGTAGCTACGTGTCAAAAACCCTGCCACCTGAGGGAATGGGATGTAGGACCTCCCCGTGAGAGGCACCGCACTGCCATCAGCTGATGGCGCTTGCGCGCGGCGCGGGGGCGCGTGACGCACCCTGTCCGACGGGGTGGGCGTGGCCGTCGGCGAGCGGCAGGCGCAGCTCGGAGGGCAGGCCGCGCAGCAGCGCAGACGGCACCAGCGCCGGCAGCGGGCCCTCGCGCAGCTCGCGCGGCAGGCGCACGCGCAGGGCGTGCGTGCGCAGGAAGGCGTCCACGCGCTCCACCACGTCGCCCGCCGTCGCGCCCTCGCCCTCGCCCGCGCCCGCCCCCGACTCCACCTGCAACGCACGCCCGTGTCAGCTCGCCAAGGCCGGACCAATGTTGCAGCAGGCTACGACGGTTTCCGAAAGGCCATCCTTTTAATTAAAAAACTGTAACAATCCTCCATAAGTATTATGTCAATTTACCTTAGGTATGTGCTGATGGTGGCAGCGGTATAAGTGTTGGTGGTGTTGGTGGTGTTGGTGGTGTTGGTGGTGTTGGTTGTGTTGGTGATGTTGGTTGTGTTGGTGATGTTGGTGGTGTTGGTGGTGGTGGGGGTGGTGGTGGGGGTGGCGGTGCAAGTGGTGGTTGTGGTGGTGGTGGCGGTGCAAGTGGTGGTGGTGGTGGTGGTGCAAGTGGTGGTGGCGATGTCTACATTGATAAAAATACCAAAGAATGGTATTTTACGTAAAGTATCGTACATGGTTTCACAGTACGCGAATGATGTGTGTCAAAAATGTTGCCGTTTAAGATGTATGTGGTGGCAAACTATACGGCCTTCGTAAAGTATTGATGTATACCTTAAAGAATTTTGAGACGGTCACGAGGGAAATGAAATTTAAGAGGTCTCATTTTCACTGTACACATGACTTTCACCTATCATGACCGTGCAATCTGAAAAGCGATATGTCTGTTAAAATGTCGACTTTAGTATATTTTATGCTTAGAAATACTTCCTCTTTTAGTTTAAAATCCAGAATATTAATTTTCTGAATAAATATTGAAACAATCATTAACTTTTGACCACTCTGTACGAAACTATATGAAACTCTGCTGAACTATAAAAGACGAGTCATATAGTTATATTTAGAGTAAAAGAAATGCATATTTCATTGACTTATTTGAAATTATAATCTGAATTTTTAGTTGAATTTTCAGTTTTTGTTACAAGATAATGTGAAATTTCTTTGGAATATATTAATTACATTTCTTGATCTCAAAATCGCCATTAGTTGAGAATCAATCAAAATAAGTAAGGAAGGAAATTACCTTCTCAAATATAAAATAAAAGTCATATAATTGAAGATTCTCCAGCAGATTTTTAACTATCAAAAATGTACTAAATTCTGTGTAAATGCAGCACGTATTTATCACGTCAAAAAATAATAATAATATTCATTATTATTATTATTATTATTATTATTATTATTATTATTATTATTATTATTATTATTATTATTATTATTATTATTATTTGAATAATAATTGCACAGCATAGTCTCCTACTCAAAACGAGGGGGGACTGTACAGTCAGTCCCGAAGAGTTTTGTACAGACAAATATTGCAGCAAAAAGATATAACACTACAGGATGTAAGCACGTGGTAATTTATAAGCAGAAATGGTGAAACCTCCACGAGAATGACCGAGCAACACACCCGAAACGTCGCTCCACCGAAGGCGCAGAAGGAACTTTTTAGACTCACCGGGGCGTCGTAGGCGCGCGCCGTGCGCTCGATGAGCAGGTCGCGCGTGATGGGGATGACGTCCTGGCGCGCGGCGGCGCTGAGGAAGGCGAGCACGCGCGGCTTGACGCACGCGAGCGAGCCCCGCGACACGCACTCGGCGTACACGGCGCGCGCCACCTCGGCGGCCGACGCCGGCTGCTCGCGCGACGCGAACCCGCGCGCCTCCGCCTCGGCGCCCTCCACCGCCTCCGCCGCGGCCTCCGCCGCCGCCTGCAGCGCCGACGGGTCCTGCAGCGCCGCCTCGGGCATCGCCAGCGTCACCATCGACGCCTGCAACACAGAGGATCGCACTTAGCCACGTAGGGGCGATTCGAAACAGCACGTACATTCAAGCACAATTAGGGGAAAAGTATTCAAATTTTCGAAAATTTGTTCTTAATAAAATTTTACTAAAACATTCCTAATTTCAAAATATATCTTTAATGAACACATTTCATTAAGGACAAAAATTTTAATCTTTAAAGTTGTAGCTGTACAAAGACGGTGAAAAAATTTTGAATTTTTGAAATTTTGGAAAAAATTAGATCTTTCAACGAAAATGAGACCTGTACCATTCTCTTAAACGTCCATTACACTATTCATCAACAAAATTTAACCAAAATCGTTGGAGCCATTTGTTTGAAAATATTCCATGGGATTCATGTAAATACGGTCAAAATTAAAATTCAACTTCAAATTCAAGGGGTCGCCACATCCGCCCGATCGAAGGGAATTGTCAATTTCGGAGAAAACCGGCTTAACGCTAGGATTGTTCACAGACGGACGGAGGGATATACGTTTTGTCATCATTTCATTTTTCGGTATCAAGGACACGCAACATAGAGATTCTCGCTATACCATCTGTTAGACGATTTTTTCTACCTACTTCAACTGGATTTATTCACTTGCTCGTTATCAAGGAGCTTCATGTAATAGAGTTTGTAATAGAGCCGAAAATCGGCCGTTTTTCGCGCAACATTACAGAACTTTCTCTCTACTGCGTAAACGGTATCGAGAAAGTAAAAAGCATATCAATTCATACCCAGAAAAGGATTTTTTAAATTTTTTTCTGCGATGGTACCAACGCGCGGAATATAAGAACTGCTTGGCTTGCATGAAGCTATTCTTTTCTGAAGAGTGAAAAAAGTGACGTCATCGTGCCATAGTTATTTACAATACTAGTAGTTAAAGTGGCATTTTATTTGGCGAAGAGGAAAGGAATTAAGCAAATCAAATGAGCATATTAAAATCACGATTACGACATGCGCCAAACACTACTTTTTATACAGCCTTATTGACATTTATTTCGTTTTACTTCAAGAATACAAATCTATTAATTACGAACTATGTTACCTTGCGTTCGGTAGCTGCTGATGCTGTCAGACGACAGAGTTTTGTTCAAAGTTTTATCTGAGCATTTGAGAAACTACTCATATTTATAATTGTGCTAAAATTGAATTTTCAGCTCTCTGTGCATGCCATAAAAATAAAGGTTTTTACTAGTGCTTGTCTAAAAAATAATTTTTATGTGAATATTGTGCACAGAGTTAGGAATGAAACAAGTAATGATTCATAAAATACGTTTTTTATAGTATTGTGCAAAAAATGTATTTTTATTTCGCCAAAAATTAACATTATTTACGATTGTCGACAAATGATACCTATAATAACTAAAAAATCTTTAACAACAATATTTTATTGTCCTTTTATAAGACATTTTTTTGTAAACTGACAACAATGATTGAAATACATACTCTCTTTTGACTTACCTTCGTCTAGCAAAATTGTATAAAACTACTGCTGAATAAGCCAAGTAGCCAGTGACCTTAACCTCAGCATGGTTCAATAAACCAAAATTGTTGAGTACCTCTACGTCTATCGCGAAAAAATTCGTAAGATAATTTTCTGAGAATAAAAGCATGTTCACGTATAACAATTATTAAATGGAACTGAGCCTTCTGTGAAAAGAAACACAATACTTCTTTTCTATGTGTCAAAGCATTATTGAATATGCCAAAATTGTTGAGTATCACTGTGCCTACCGCGATAAAAAACGTAACCTGCTTCTCTGAAAATAAAAGCATTGTTGACGAATCACAATAGTTAAGTACAATTGTGCCTACTCGGAAAAAATACAGTCCTCCTTTTCTACAGGTAAAAGCATTGTTTAACTAAACAAAATTGTTGCGGTAGCACTGTACCCTCCGCGGGAAAAACAAAACCTACTTTCTTGCAGATAAAAGAATTGTTGATGTATAACAGAATAGTTAAGTATCAATGTGCCTTCTGTAAAAAGCACAACCCTCCGTTTCTATGGGTAAAAGCATTGTTGAAGAAACAAAGTTGTGGAGTAGCATTGTATCTATCTCGAAAAAAACGTAACCCCATTTCCGCTAAAAAAGCATTGTTGACGTATAGTAATTGTCAAGTAGAACTCAGCCTACTCCGGAAAAAACACAACCCTCCTTTTCTGCTGGTAAAAGCATTGTTGAATAAAAGAAACTGTTGAGTAACACTGTGCCTAAAGCGAAAAAAACCTTTCACACTAATAAAATAATTGTTAACGTATAATCATTGTCAAGTAGAACCTTGCTTTCTCCGAAAAAAAAACACAACCCTCCTTTTCTGTAGGTAAAATCATTGTTGAATGACCCAAAATCGCTGAGTAGCACTGAGCCTAAAGCGAAAAAATGACAACCTTTTGTTCGGGTAAGAGCATTGTTGAGCCAAGCAAAATGGTTGAGTAGCACTGAGCCTACCGCGGGAGCGTCCTGCTGCGCGTCCATCGCCGTGGGGTCGGTGGGGAGTCCAGCGGCGAACGCCGCCGCCATCGCCAACACACACAGCGCCGCCCTGAGGTCCATGGTCACTTTGCTTCCTTCCGATTGCCTTGCGAATGCCTGCGGCGCCCCGCCACCCGCCGCCTATATAGCGTCGCCCGCCTGCCTCCCACCCTCCGCGCCCCCGCCCTGCCCCCGCCCTGCCCCCGCCCCCGCCGAGCCTCCATTAGGGGGCGCGCTGCCCTACAATTTGCGAGAAATGAAGAGGGAGACCCGGATCGTCAAGTAGACCGGACGGACCGACGGACGGGCGGGTGGACGGACGGACGCGGAGGCGGCGCGACGCATGCCAACGCGGAGACAGCGGCGGACGCGCAGGCGACGGCGGCGGCGGTGGGGGGGTCGTGACAACGACGCAGGCGGGAGAGCGAAAGGTAATGGTGATGACAGATGGGACAGCGGTAGTAGTGGTGACGGCATGGTGGTTTTGATTGTGGTAGTGGTGACGGCATGATTATTATTATTGGTTGTTTTCTAGTGATTCAGAGTGCGTCAACGGCTTAGGTCATTAATCCCGTAAGTGTATCGCATGATTTTGCTTAACCGGTGCCCGTGATCTTGCCCCTCTGGATCTATAGTCTGCTAGCGCGGTTTTCCCTCAACCAAGTATTTCTCAACAGCGGGGCAACGCCTCAGTCGGAACGAACTCTGAACTCCTAAACGGTCCCCCGGCATACGAAGTGCTAGTGTAGGACCTGTTAGTGTAAGTACAATATATGTAAGGGGGTGAGGATAGGAAAAGGAGAAAGAAGGAAAGATCGCGTGCGGTCCGTGGCCCGTTTGTTACGGTACTATTCCGGTATTCGCCTGGTGCTGATCGGAGAAACCACGGAAAACTACCGATCAGAGCAGCCTGCCGCTGGAATTATCCTACAGACAGCGACAGAATCTCGACCCTGATGACGAAGATCAAAATGATGGTGATAGGAGACATGATAGGAACGGTGGAGATACCAATGGTGTGGTTGATGGGGCAGGGATTGGCGACTGAGCCGCTGGGTAGCGGTGGTGGTAGCGGCAGAATTGTGGGCGGCTTGATGGTGGCGGCAGGACCTGTGGGGATGGCATGCAGTAGCGACTTCAGCGGGTGAAATGAAGGCTGCTGTGGGCGGCGAAGGAGATGGAAAAGTTGGCATTGTCTGCTCTGGCGCCAGTCGCATTTTATCTTCACACCGTAAAGTTCGGGTCGTTGCTGCTTCCATTGTCGAATTTTTGTTTCTGTTCGCTGTGAAGAAAGCCGTTCTAAAATAACAATGATAGATGCATTGTCTTCTTGTCAGTTTATTTACGATCTCCGCTGCGACGGGAAGGGTAGAAAATTATTGTCGCTCAAGGAGAATTGTGTAATTATTGATTCAAGCTATACTTATTACCTGATTACAACGTAAATACAATTTGTTGATATGCTAAGCACACAGCTATGTCCGAGCGATGTACTCAGAAACGACCGTCCAATAGTTCTCGATTGTTTTGTTTTGCTGCTCTTCAAGCACCGATATAAAAGTCGGCGAAACGTTTGTAAAACATGACTGGAAAGTGTCATATTTTCTTGCGAAACTATATGTGAGACTTGCTTCAAGCGAGTAGCGTGGAATTCAGCACGGATATATATTTAAAAGCAACGAAATGTTGAAACTAAGTAATTTAGCGAGAATGATAGAACTTTAATTTCAAATTTTCAAAAGCAAGACTGGTATCATCCGTTTAGTTCATAAGTCTTGCAACTCTCTCGCTTTACAGCTTTGATACAATTAAGTTTTTTTTTTATATTCTTAGTATATGAAGGATTTTTACCAAATAATAAATAATATTTTTATACTATTCGATAGAGTACTGTTCGTATTTTCCTTTTTAAAATGTATTGAATGACTATGTAAAAAATAGATGATCATACGACGACGAAATACATGGATGATCATACGTATCGGCCACTGCCGGCTTGGCTGGCAGCAGATCTTCTGAAGTCACGCTGGGAAATATTCGACTACCCAGTTATAATCCGGATCTCACCCCTCCTCCGAGATATCCATCTATTCTTACATCTCAAGAAATTCATGTCCGGCCAACATTACGCAGAGGGCTGTCAAGTACTTGTACTGATTACAAGTGACAGACTTCTAAGACACAAGGATACTAATGTTGATCCCTCAGTATGACAAATTACTCAATTCTGGTAGTGATTATGTGAAAAAATAATGCAACATGAGCTAACAATAAAGTTTTACCAAGCTATTATGCTTTCTGTTTGTTGCATTTATGGGTTCTTCTGTATATTCAACTTACGTGCTACGTAGTAGTGAGGAACGCCGGTGAACTTCTAGGCAAACTGTGCGACTGTCTAGATCTGAGTGTGGAGATGCCCGCAACTCCGGAACGAAGTGGTACCCACAGAGGACATAGGGCATGGATAAAAATGTCTCAGTGCAAAATAGATTACTTAAAATCTAACATACAGGTAAAACGGGCTTTATTCCCCCTTTGTGATACCAAGTACAAGTGACGTAAAAGTGAAACAAATGGACATTAACAAGGAGGTCATCTGTTCTAAAGCAGAAAAGTGTTGCAGCATGGCAATGAAATCGTGTGTTTTAATTAAAAATTGAACAATTCCAATTAATTAAAAAAGTAAAGAGTTGATAAGTATAGTTGATTCATTATTAAGTATAATTTATTTTAATGCCTGTTTCCTAATATAATTTATGTTTCCTAAAGTCAAAGTACTTTAAATTAATTCATAAATTAATCAATTATGGGACCAAGAACTTTGAAATTTTAAGGATGTAAAATGTTCTGTTATCTTCCTTCGGAAGGAAAGTTCAGCTGATTCAATGTCACAGATTTTTTAATTGATTTTCAGGATAATGTACCCAAATGGATAGTGATTGGAGTATTTCGTGCCTTTATCCACGTCAATTACTTTGCAGGGGACAAACCTGAAGAAGTAAAGATTGCGAGCTGAGGATTGTCTATTTGTTAGGTTGCTGCTTCGGGATTCGTAAGGAAGAGGAAGGAAAGACCGCGCGCGGTCTGCCGCCCGTTTGTTAGGTGCTTCTCTGACATTCGCCTGGTCGGCGAAACCACGGAAGGCTATTCTTCAGAGCGTGCAGTCGCTAGAAATCTTCTCTGGACGGCGACTGAATTTAACCAAACTCTGTGGCTAGTGGCGAGAGTTCTCCATCTTCCAGAGTCGAACCCTATGACCTCTTGGTCAGAGACGCTGCAGTGAATACGCAAGATATCACTAAGCCATCTCAGCTGATCCAAATGGATAAATGAAACAAGTCGATATTTTCCGAATGGTAAAGGGCTCAGCAATTAAAGCAATAGAGCAATAACACTACCACTTTCAGACCCTGCCTACACAATTGTGTAGGTATAAGTACAGTCCCAACCCATATAATTGTGCAGGTTACGTTTTTTCTTCGTTTTTAGGCCAGTACACATCGTTTGTGTAGGTCGTTGAAAAACTGTGTTAACACTTCATTTCGTGTACAAATTTTTTGAGTAATGCAAAATAAAAAAATATATCTCAGGATTATAGGGCAATTTATTTCAAAAGTCCGGGGCTGAAAGGACTACATTACAGTTCTTTCCTTCACAAAATTGCCGAAAGGGTCTGATATTGAGTGATAGACACGTCGCTTCAGGCTTCTTCAGTGCGTGTGTGTGGGGGGGCGGTGGAGGCTGTGGTGGCGACGACGGCCGGCGGCGGGGGTGGGGGGTTGGCAGCGGCGGTCGCGCGTCCGCACGCGTCGCCGCGCGCTGCCAACCTTGCCGCCGCCGCCGCCGCCGTGTGAAAGCGCTGCGCGCGCCCGCGGCATGCAAACGGCAGCCAAGTCGCCCGCCCCATTTCGCCCGCGGCCGCCAGCGCGCCTCGGGGTCGTTCATTAGCGGTCATTGTGCGAAGGGGCGGGGCGGGGGGCGGGCGGGCGGCGCCTTCGGGGGCGCACTCTCGCTGGGCGGTCGCGGGCTGTCAATGGCCGCGCGCGGGTGCAGAAGGGAAATGGAATCCGATTCATGACGGCGTCGCGCCTCTGGTGTGGTTTCGATGGGCTGGGAGGCGTCGAGATGAAAGGGATAGTGCGCGAGATCGAGGAGGGCAGCGGGCAGTTTTGAGCCCTTTCTACGGAGAGATGGCGCAGTGCATTAATTGGTCTCACTGCCGTACCTCTCCACCGGAAGGTCCTAGGTTCGAGCCCCGACAGTGAACAGTTTTCGGCACTAACTTGGCCAAAGTCAGTCGCTGTCTGGAGGTGAATAGCGGCTGGCTGCTCTGTTCGCCAGTTTTACGTGATTTCTCCGATCATCATAGAAGCTTAGCGCTTGTTTCGGCTGAGGCGCTGCCCCGCTTGGGAGAGATACCTGGGAGGGAAATAAGGGAAACCCAGGTAGCCGACGGGAAGGTCACTGCCTGATCTCACCATCCAGCGGGGAAAGATGACCAGCATTTACAGGACCTCCGTGTCTGGCGCGTCCGTAATCACTAACAATCAACCAACCAACCATTACAGCCATTTTTTGTTGTTAAAGTCGACTTATAGCTCAGCCCTCTGCTTATAAAAAGATGTAGCTTGTGACATCGTGAGTTAGTAGATCACGAAGCTACGCCACGCTACCTGTGAACCAGTTGTCTCTCTGAACGAACCCTGTCAAGCATGGAATACTGAGAACCATAAGTCTCTGCTGCGTATTCTTGAAAGCGGACAAGATCTCCCTCTATTAGACGGGACCAGTGGCGTTCTCCTGTACAAAAACCGTACAAAAACCGAGTTTTTCTCAAAACTTTTAACTTCACTTAACTGTTACGTACTTACCCAGTAAAGACATATTAGTATGTATGACGTCAGTATTGTAATTCTGCGGTAAAAATCTGTATTGTAATTCTGCAGTTTAAGAACTGTGTTTTACCTATATTTTGAATCTACATCTGATATAAAAATGTGGATAAATATTGTTCTTGTATGTTGTAAATTACTTCCTCTACACGACGTTATATCAGAACCTCCTTGGCAGTGAGAAATCGAGTGACGTCAAAATATTTCTCGATCCGTGGTCAACGCTAGCGCCGGAATTGTTCAGACGATTTTTTTCAAAATTGATATTCCTCAATCGATTTAAATGAATGGATATTTTGATTTGGGGGCTTCTTTACAAGAAGTCTTCAAAAATTTCGAAATATTTTCAAAGTCTTTTTGACACTAGCTAGGTTGAATTCGGCCGCTGGTTGGAAAACATCCTGCAAGCCGATGTATAGGTCGGCGCTAAATTTCACCATCGCTCAGGGAGAGATCACCGTCACCTCTCGCGATAATCACGCACTACACTTCCGGTAATAATGAAATTAGCTGTTGGTGCACCCAGAATCACCAGTCAATCAATCAAACAATTGGAAAATCTCGCGAAACGTGAAAACTAAAGATTGATTGATAGTGACTCCGGGTGCATGAACTGCTAAGTTCATTGGTACTGTAAGTATAGTGTGTGTTTTCCTCAATGTGTGGCAGTGGTCTTCCACCGCCGGATGGTGATATTCTCTAACCTCCCGACCGGTCTTCCGGCATGTGTGGTAGTGTAGGGCATGTTAGTGTAAGTAATGGGTGAGAATAAGACAAGGAAGAGGGAGGAAAGATCGCGCGCGGTCCGTGGCCCGTTTGTTAGGGTACTGCTCCGGCATTGGCGTGCCGCTAGAATTCTCCTCCAGCTAGCGGCTGAATCCGACCTCTCTAGCTAGAATCGAAAACCTGCCACAGTCGAGACTCGACCCCGAGGACCTCCCGGTCAGAGGCACTGCGGTGACATCAGTTGATGCCCTGAGCCACCTCTCCCGGTGAAAACTTAGAGTTCCCGTCCGCCGCGCGGGTGACTAAAAGCGCGCCTCCGCCTGCCATCGCGGCGCGGAGGTTGGCAGGGGCGGGCGCGCGCCTGTGCGTCTGCGTGCGCGTGTGCGTGCGCGTGCGAGCGCGTGTCCGGCGCGGCAGTGACCTCCGCGGGAGGCGGCCCACATAGCGTCCACGGCGAAAGCGCTCGCGCGTGCCTCCGTCTGCCGCCGCCGCCGCGGGACACCACACGAGGACGGAGTGGGTGGCTCAAGGCAAGAGTTCGGGTCTTGTCGGTAACAAGATTTTCGACGCCCGCTACTCAGTTAGGCGGAGGAGAGAGGGGACAAGGGTGAGGAAGGAAATATAACGCACAGCGTGAGCCATGCGTGGGCTACCACCCCACACTATTGCCATAATCTAACAGAGAGCATAAATCTCCGGGACGGCACCTATGGCCTTTCGCCTTCATCCACACGCACAAGTACATCAACCGACTGGTATCCGGATCCCGTCGAAAAGCAGTTTGCTCTCATGGTAACCTCCCCATACGATGCCTGGGCTAGGGTCGCCCTGTCGGCTCAGAGCTCCTAGCTTTTCAGGCTAGTACCGGAGTCCAAACAATGCGCTACTCACATGCGCGTCACAAGCCTCTCCTCTTTACATGGGGCCATAGCCACGACGAAACCAACAGCCAATCAGCAGGCCACTCGAACTAAGGTCCAGGCAGTTTGGGGCCCCTCTTCCTGTCTCCTCCATGCTTTCACTTTGAGGCTATTGACATGAGTACCGCCAGAACCTAGGCAACCTGAAAGGGAGGATCTGATCCCGCTGGACTTTTATATCTGGGATCTGGAGCATTCCGAACAACGTGCTTTTCCCAATCCCGCCCAAAGAGCGACGCGCCAGAGGCCCAACTGGTGGGTTACTGGATGACCGACAACCAGGACCTTGAACATCGCCTACTCACTGCCCTCACCTTGAAACTAACGACATGAGTGTCGCCGTGTAACGCAGGGTCCGGGTGGTCGTCTACAACTCTCCACCGGAAATCGCACTCACCTACGCCGACGCGATGCGCCCCTGCGTGGAATATCACGCATGGTACGTGGTCCATTTGTTAATGTTCTGCTTCGGCATTCCCCTCAAGCTGATCGGAGAAACTACGGAAAACTACCGCAGTTAAGCCGCTCGCTAGGATTCCCTCTCTAGATGGCGGCTGAATTCCACTTAGCATTCTAATCATGTCACATACCGATGCCCTTCTGGTACCTAGCGAATGCCAGCCCTGGTACCTGAAGAATACCAGCATTATAAATTGCAAAATTACTGGCAAAGGTTTACAGTTAGCAGTTGATGCGTCCGGAATCATTAGAAATGAATCGTCAATCATCGAGATCGCGTCTAGGAATGCTCGTAGATAGAGCTAATTGGGCCACAGAAAATTGAGTAGAGGACGTAAACTACACTGGATTAACTGTAGAATAGTATATTAATTAGACATAACGAATTTTTTTTTATTTCATTCACCAATTTTTTTTGGTCCATCCGCAATGAAATCTTTGTGTCTCATAAGTAAAAATTAACTTTAAAAAGGAAAGTCAGTGTAAATAAAAAACGAACAATAAATTATATTAATTGAAATTCGCACCTAAATCCACAGATCTTGTCACGTTTCAGATAAAATCTTAACAGAAAGGAAATAATTTCTTACTGCGACCACTAAAAGTACCTAGTGTTGTGCCCCAAAAAATCATAATACGACATAGTGAATGCACGAGAAGAGAAAATAATTTACGTTTAATGGTGTTCTGTAAAACAGCTAACAAAAATGGATAATAAATGGTTTTGAAATAAGTTGCACATGAGTATTTAGAGGTTTTAAAAAAATGTATTAAAACAATTCTCTGAATACATTCGAGCAAAAATGTAGAAAATATTCCATAAAATAAATTCCTGACAGTGGTGTATTTTATTCACCTTCTTGTTCTGGACATTTACCTTTATTTATGTCGATCATTTCTGAAACAAAAAATTGAATTAAAATATGAAATCGTACATCAAATCACACTTTGTTATATACACTTTATCTTTTTGAAGTTGTTATAAGTTTCACGATATTAATAGAAATACATCATGGTATAAAATTCACAAAATTCACAAATTTAATGAAATATTACAATCGGTTTTTATGCTTATTTAAGTACGGTTGGTACCTAAAGTAATGTATTAAACGACGAATCGTTGAATGCGTCTACGCAGGATGACTGACAAACTCAACAACGTAACATTTTATTATCCCCTGATGAAAAACTGCTTGAAATTATTAGCTGTGAATGCAAACCTCAACACATGCCGTTGCAGCACCATCTTGCTTATGTCGAAAACGGGACACTATCTCTCTAGTCAGATTTTCAGTTCCCTGAGTAACGTTTATTAGAGAGGATTTTATACAATTGTAACACTTGATTCAATCTTCTGCATTTTTTTTAGGTTAATCTATTCTGTACTCTCCACTCAGTGACGCGAAGAATCTCGAAATCTATGTGGAATGACACAAGGGTGAATGCATTTTTGTTTGTTAATATCTTCTAAAGAGTAGTATGTTTACTCACACACTGTAGGCAGTGTTACTGAACTAGACGATGGAATTTGGGTTCCAGACTGAAGAAATTTTCCTTTTTAAATCAAGAATGTCTCCACAAACCCTCTTTGAAAATAAATTTCTCCGCAAAATTTAGCTTGAGAAGCTATATTAACTAGGACCTCCACGTAAGCAAAATAATTTATAAATTTTTTTAAAAATAAAAATGAGGAAGTTTAAATTTGGCAAGGAGACACCCAAGGTTTCGTGCAATTTGTTTATTAACTTCTACAAAATAATTAATTCTAAGATAAGTTAAATTCAGTGTCCGCTAGCACACTCGTGTTAAGCTATTAGTAAGTTACAATTAGAGTTTTCATACCACATTTCTAGTTACCGAAGGTTCTTTGAACAGCTTATTCCTTTGTGCTACACAAGAGTCTAACACAGTTTTGTTGTGAATACTCGTTTCGGTCAATATGAGGGAGGTAGAGTAGTTTGGTAAACTGCAATCTGACGTCACATATAATTAAAACATGTTACAGTAATAAAGCTTTTTACTTTCTTTCCATACGAATACTTCGTAAGAAGAGAAAGTTATGTAATCGTGAGCCAGCGAATTTTTTATATTTGCAATAGTACGTCTTGCACGTCTCATTTTGGTATCTTTATGTAAAGAAAAGATATCATTACTTGATGACACGTGTCGATTTAAGGGAAGAGGACGTGTTTGGTACAACGATAGCTCCAGTACATCTTAAGACCCTCAGTTGTTGAAACATACGTTCAGCTCTCTGGACTTGTGATGTGTGAATAAACATAGTTTGAGTATTTGCTTACGTATTTACTGTACCATATTGCTCGTACTTCCTTTACCGCGCACTCAAGACATTTCACATACCCCGTCGTGGTTGCGACTTCAATACAATGAACCTAAAATTATTTTAATTTCAGGGTACAACCCCGGGTGTCGTCGAAAAATTACGTAATGCTAAAGATAGGGGAAAGTGTTTGAGACTGAGTTGCTCTGCATTACATAGCAGTAGGGGGTGTTGATTTAGTATTACGTAATGCTATAATTTTTTAATAATTTTTTAATCAGTCGCTGAAATTATTTTTTTACTCTTAACCTAAAACATTAAATATTAATAAATTAAATTTAAAATATAAATCAATTAAACAAATTAGTAAATTGGTACTATAAATCGAAATTATTATGATTTTTACATTGATTTAATCTGTTGGATTACGAGGAATATATTCAAAACTGATCAGTTGTACATTCTTGAACCAATTAAATTGGACGCTGCCTTATTGACAGAAATTTCGTTGCCAACGTGTTTTTTCTTCATAAAAAATGTACATAATCTTACTGATAAGTGCAATCCGCTTCGAAAATTAATTCTGACTTACATACATTAAAAGTAATGATATTTTATCATAAATTAATACAAATTATTGTACATGTATATAATTTATTTTACTCTAGTAAATCAGGGAGTCGTTGCAAGCGTTGTGTAATTATTTACGGGGATTCAAGCGGCGTTCCGGGTGCGTTGCAGGGCAGGAGGAGGCATTTGCTTCACATGCGCGAGAGCGTACCGATGCCGTTGAGCGCCTCGTACTGGCGCAGGAAGCAGGCGTTGCCGAAGCTGAGGCGGTCGCCGTCGGGCGCGCGCGCGCAGACGGGCGCGTAGCGCAGCGCGCAGCCCGGGCCCTCGCCCAGCGCCGTCGCGCTCCTCGCCGCCCGCGGCGCTGCCAACCCCCGCCGATTAAAACATTGTTCTTAATGGTTCCGAGCGCTTCGTCTACCAGGGTCAGAAGTCCCGTAGGAGTTGAGCGTGTTTTTGCGCGGGAGGTGGCGGTGGTCTTCCCTCGCTTTAGGCCGAGAACCGGCGCCGACCCAACGTAGGCTAGCGGGGATTTCCCTATCCAGGTATCTCCCAGCGGGGCAACGTCCCAGCCGGGCAGTGTTGCCAGATGTGTTTAGAGAGATTCCGCCATGTTCGTTTCAGTTTCCGCCGAAAATCGGCTGAATTGGTTTTAAATTTCCCGCCTAAATCCGCTAAACGTAATATAAATTATTTTTCCATATTTAAATGTTGTATTAATTTATTCTATTAAAACACAAATATGATTGCGAAATATAGTGGCTTTATTGAACCTGTAATTCAATTTTTAGATAGTATAGAATGCATTACTTGGGTGAAAATTTGCAAAATAATAACAATTAATTTCAGGTAGTATATAATTTATTGTATAAGTATTATATTATTTATTCTTGCTAGTAACATGGAATTAGAAGTTTTCAAAATATACATCTGTGCGAGACAACTTATTAATAGAGGTTAACGAAAACTGATGCTTTACTAATTTTACTGCTTTACTAACTTTATTAATTCCCGCCGTTTATTCCATTCCGCTGTCCGCGAAACTCTTTCTTTTTTTCCGCCCTACATGTTCAAAATCCGCTGAAAACAGCGAGAATTCCGCCGATATGGCAACACTGCAGCCGGGACAAGCTCTAAGCTCCCGACTGGTCTCCCGGCATGTGTGCTTGTGTAGTGCATGTTAGTGTAAGTGTGTGTGTGTGTGTGTGTGTGTGTGTGTGTGTGTGTGTGTAAGGGGTGAGATAGGGACAAGGAAGAGGTAGGAAAGATCGCGCGCGGTCCGTGGTCCGTGTGTTAAGGGACTGCTTAAGCATTCGCCTGGTGTTGATTGGAGAAACCACGGAAAATTACCGATCAGGGCAGCCTAAAATTTTCCTCGCCTAAACTGCGGTAGAATTCCATCTAGCTAACAAGTTACTGTCGTAAATCCTGCCCCTGTCGGGACTCGGACCTCTGGTCAGAGGGACTGCAGTGACATCAATTGATGCCCCGAGCCATAATCGGAGGGACAGAGGTCTAGATTGTATGTAGGGTGACCAAGAAACTCCCACTTGAATTTCTGCGAGATTGCCATGTTTGTGTCAGCCGTTTGAGGCCTGTGTGGTCAATACTCCACGACAATGCAAGGTCTCGTTTGGCCATCACAATCACGGCAATCTTACAGAAATTCAAGTGGGAGATCGTCGGTCACCCCGCAGTCCAGACCCCCCCTCATTCAAGTCCAGACCTCTCTCCCTCCGCATTCGCCATTTTCGCTACATTTTGGGTCTTAGGAGCAAATGATTCACTTCGGACGACGACGGCGTTTAGAACTCGTTCACAACGCAGTCCCGGGAATTTTACGATAGAGCCAATCACCACCTTGCGTCGCAGAGGGACAAGTGCCGACGTCTGTCATACAGGTACTGGTTTTCGTTCCTAGGCGTCCGGTTGGTTTTTTGATTGCTCCTTATAGTAAACCATGAAGCTTTGTATGCATCATGGGCGATGTTTATATTTTTCCCCTCAGGCGACTTTCAACCCCTCGATCCAAAGGCAGTCGGGCTTGGAAGTCATCCTTGGGGCAAAACATATCTAACGCCGAAGATACATAATACCTTTTTTTTAATGTTTCTAATCTAACACGTATCTAATTTTAATAGTGACATTGGTGTTACTTCAAAAACTAATATGCTAATTTCTCAAATTATTAGTAAACCATAATTTTGACAAAATGATTCAAACCATGATTTTGTTATTAACGTTCATAAATTTTGTACAAAATTCCTTATGTTAATTTAAACTGTATGTCATATTCTATTTATTTAATGTAATCCTATCGTATCTACTTTCGGTAATATTAATAACTTACATCTTTTGTTTAACTTCTTTTCTGAATATAGCGTTCAATTAATTCCACTATTAATACTACACATTCTATTGTTATATTCCAAATTGTGTTTTCCCATATTTACCTGTGAATCACAGGCTTCATTGACACTCGCCTTTTGCTTAGCTATAAAGACATTTGATTTGTTGTTGTTATTATTATTATTATTATTATTATTATTATTACTATTACTATTACTATTATTATTACTATTATTACTATTACTATTATTACTATTATTATTATTATTAGAATTGGTAAGATTACCACAATAGATGGCTCAGGGCATCAACTGATGTCACTGCAGTGCCTTCGATAGGGAGGTCCTAGTTTCTACTTCCGAAGGCGGCGAAATTTTCGACACTAATCGACACTAGTCAGTTAGGTCGGATTCAGTCGCTGTCTTTAGAGGAATTCTATCGGCCGGCTTCTCTGATCAGTAGTTCTCTATTGGTTCTCAATCAATCCCAGGCGAACGCCGGAGCAGTACCCTATCAATCGGGCCACGGACCGCACGCTATCATTTGTTCCTTTTCCTTGTCTATTCCTCACCCCTTACTTACACAACATACTCTACACTACCACACATTTCGGTAGACCGGTCGGGAACTTAGAACTTGTACTGCCCGGAGTGCTATCCCGCTGGACAGAGATACCTAGTTGAGGAAAACCCCGCTAGCCGACGGTAGGTCGCCGGCGGATCTTACCATCAGCGAGCGAAAATCATCGCTTCCTTCCGAGAAAAACATGCACTACTTACGGCACTAATGACCTTAGTATTGGCCCCGCTCGGTATCACTAACAATCAATCCGTCAATGAATTATTTTTATTATTAATAATTATTATAACTTACCAAGCATTATGAGTAAAATCAGGTAGCGCATGTTCATGGAACGCTTTCACGTCTGTAACTGAATATTCACTCCTGTAACTCTAATTTACACGCATCTAAAAGTGTGGTTGGACCAACATGGAAAGTTCCTATCTTTATGTAACTCCCATTTTACTAATCGAAACATCTGCACGGAACCTGCTGCGTCAATATCGGCACTCTGAATAAATACGCCCGAAAGTTATTAGCAGGGTATTAATGAAGCATTTCAGTTTTCTCCGTTCCCATGTTAGATGTTGGGATGATGCTCGTGGGGAGTAAAATGTGTGAAACTTCCAAATGTTGGTAAAAATTCGATATTGTATATAATGCACGCGGTGTTAATCTAGAGGTGAATTTGTGACGCTGCGAACCGTTGAGTCAAACAAATCGCTATATTAAATATTATACACGTTCTATGGACTTGTTTTAATACATTTTCATTTCAGCAAAACGTGACCACTCTTCCTTATCAATAAACCAACTTAACATTTACACGAGTTTTTATATTTTGCAATAATCCGTGCACTGTTTATTCCACATTGAATTACCTGGTAAGTTACCGTGTACAAACTGAAGTACCCAGTGTTGCCCGGGTTTTTAAAAATTACATTCCTCTTAAAGGGAAAGAAATGAATTCGTCTGTAATGTATTCCGGATTTATCCTGCCTACCTCACTCTGACATATCCTGCCCAGAACCTCACCACCGGCTTAGGTGTCTCTGTGAATCAATTATAATTGATGATAATAATTGAATTGAATTGAATTGAATTTGCCTTATTTTACGTGGCGAGACTCGGGCCATCAGGCCCGCTCTGCCGTCTGACCACGCAAATTTCGCTACGCTCCTTTCACCAACTAGCAGAGGAAGGAGGTATTTCTTGGGCGAGAAACAGGCGATTTTGAATTTAGCTCAGAGGCGTCATTTAGGCTTGAGGATCTTTTACATGCAAGTAAATCTACTAACATGGGACAGCCGGCTTTACTTCCCCTCCGAAGGAAGGCGTACGAAGGATTTTGTCGCCCTAAAAATCCACGGCTTCGATCGAGTTTGAACCCGCGAGCTTGGGTATAACAGTCCGGTACGCTAACCGTCACACCATCGCCGCCGCCTAAATAATAACATTAATCATTGTTGTCACTGCAGGGCCTCTGGGCGAGAGGTCCTAGGGTTCAAGTTTCGGTGGAAGCAGGATTCTCGACACAAGCTACATCGCTAAGTCGAGTTTAGCTGCTGTCTGGAGAAGAATTCTAGCCGATTTGGTCGGTAGTTTTCCATGGTTTCTCTAATCAACACCAGGCGAATGCCAGAGCAATACCTTAGCAAACGGTCCAAGAATCTTGCGCTAGTTTTCCTTCCTCTCTTCCTTGTCATATCCTCACCCATTACTTACACACACTTACATACACTACACTAACTTATACCCCGAGAGACCAGTCGGGAGCTTAGAGATTGTCTCGGCTGGGGCGTTGCCCCGCTGGTGGGAGATGCTTGGTTGGGGAAAAACTCACTGGCTGACGGGTAGGTTGGCGTCGGTTCTCCCCATCCAACGGACGAAGATCCACGCCATTTTCCGCGGTAAAACATGCACTAAACTTACGGTACTATCTTAGCAGTTGACGCGCCTGGAATCATCAATCAATCAATCAATCAATCAATCAATCAATCAATCAACTGAACCTTTCTCCCTCGCCCGGTCGCACCCTGCTCCGTCCAACTCATCTTGCTCCATCATGCCCCTTTGCACTCTGAATAGTGTCACCCGCCCCATCTTTCTCCATCATGTCTGGTTTGCTATGATCGTCATCCACCACCATCGTTATGGGTCGATGAATATTCGTGTATTTTTGTATGCTCCTGGCAGACATCCAGTAACAATGATGGCCTTCCGTTACTCCGAGCCTAATTGGGCGTAAAGAGTCGAAAGGCATTTTGTTGAAAATTTTATGGGTGAATCTACTCTATTTGCAAAATACAAGCACAAACCGAAAGTTAACTCTTGTATTTTGCTTTATAAAATAGAAAATAGGGGTAATTTATATACTATAATATTGGTTGGGGGTGTAATTATTAGATGGAAGAGCATCGACAGCAAATTCTTGTAGAGAAATGTGTAACGTACTTTTAGTTAAGTATTATCAATATTGATAGTAGCCTTATTAACTCTAATTATCGTTCATCCAATGGAACTAACGTAACTTTAGAAAATTAAATTTTAGAGAAACAAAATTCTGAAATAAAATTCTTTAAACCAATATTCCATAGTAGAAGTCATGGTGCCTTGTGCCTTGGTGAAATGCAACTTCTTACCAAGATCTTTTTAATTGTAATTTTAATAGAATTTTTGTGGTATTTACCTTTGCATTCACCTCCTTTCTCACATTTGTGCAATTGTTCCTCTGAAATGTATATACATTTTATTGTAATTAACAATTCGGATGATTTCGAACAGTCATTTAGGTCAATGTCACAAGGAACAAATGAGACAATAGAATTCGATTGAAAAATAGCAAAAAGACACAATTCTACATTTACAGCGTTATACCGCTGAACGTTTTGTGCCCTTGTTTCACAAAATACCATACAAGAACTTTTACAATTGCCATAGAAGAAGCTTACTATGCTCTACCGAACACGGGAGAGTTTCTTCTACTAATATCATACAATCAACTGTTGCGTTGTTGTTCTTCTCAATGATGTGACATTCTCGTATCATTTCACCGACATAACTTCTTCTTCGCGGAACAAAATAACAATTGAGTTGATATTTCTGCAGATGTCTTAAGTTTCTGTAATAGTCCGGATCCATTGACTTTCTTTCGCACAATTCAGTAGTTACGTCATTGTTCCCTTAGAGACACGTAGGGCAACTTCGTATACAGGAAACTATGTATGTGGTTGCAGAACTCAACATGCGAGGCAGAATCATGAGAATTGAAACATTGCAAATAGCAGTTAGATATTTTAACTTAAAAAGTATGAGAAATGTGATTGTAGTTAAAAATAAATAAGAAAAAAGTTCGCATTATACAGTCACCTATTTCTCTTTTTGCAACGCAGTTTGGACAGTTCATTCAAACCTTAAAAATGCTCTCAGGACGAAGAAAGGGAGAGGAAATATGGTAAAGATCAGTCTTGGGTGTGTGTGGCCGAGGAAGAAAGTTTCACTGAGCTGACTGTTACAAAAATATTTATTTCTTACAAATCGTGCACCCAAGATGTTTCTACTATTGCACTCATGGAACAGCACTTTGTGAAGTAGAATTCCTGAATATTTAGTTTTATCACATTGTTATCTTCAATTTTTTTTAAATGTCAAACAATGCCTTATTTATAACTTTATTCCGAATATACTTTTTTAAATTTGTTTGGGTTATTATACATGAAACAATTATGAAAATTACGCTATTAAACCTTTAAACTAGTGATCTTTTAACACCTATCGGTATTTTAGGTTTTATAGGTGATCTAGTTATACACATTGTTTTGTTTACTTGTCTAACTGCGCAGGCACAGTCTCCAGAGTTTTACCATTACAGCGAGACTAATTATGGTGGCAAAACCGTCAAAAGTCGGCTCTCTAAATAAATCCTTTAAGTTGACGGAGATGACTTCAATTATTTCATCATAACAGCGCAGCGTCATACCGCAGAGTACCCAAGCTTAGTTTTGATATCGCTGTGTGTAGATCTCGTTTTCTTGCTTTAGAATTGTGGTTTTGGATACAGATTTTGTACTCGTTTTCTATTTTGTATTTTGAACTCAAAAACAGAGGGTACGAAGACATTACTGTTGTAACTGATTGTTCGACACGTTAAGCAAGGTCAACAATTTTACCACATATTTGGCTGTGGTAATAATCAAAATCAGGATTATTCACTTAAAAACTGAACATTTCGAAAGCATTACGAAAATATTTGTATTATTTTGAGTATAAGTATAAAATAATATATTATTATTATATTTTCAAGAAACTTCACATCAAATATTGTAATAGTTTTTTTTTATTAAATACAAATATTGAAGCCAGAAAATGAATACTTTTTCGTATGAAGACACAGAAATGGAATAAGGGATTTTGTTTAGATATTAGGACAACTCAGATTCTCAATTTAATAATTTATCAAAATCATCAAAACGTCAAACTTTAAGCAATGGCTCTCGATAATGTTAAATATATTAACGGAATATATCTACAGAAACCTCCATATTTTTCCTAAAGATATTTCATCATATTGTAGCCAATAAAGAATCATATTTTCGATTATCGTGAACTTGACTAGAAAGCTTGTATTTTGTGATGAAATTTGAAGCATTACATAGTATTTTAAAATGTAATATTAAGTAATCGACAGGAAAAAAATATATATCCTCTTTTGGCATAAAATAAGTTTTCTTATCTTTCAGAATTCCTGTTAATTGAATATTGTGATCATAAATTCTTACTAGATACTTGTTATTGGTAGGTCTCAATAAAACACTAGGACGAAATTTAATGGGTTTTGGAAAAAATAAGCTAAATGAAATTGAAAGGCCTAATATTTAATTTGTTTATATTGTAAGTCTTTGTAATGCATACAAGAGCTTGAAAGAAATAATTCTTGTTTAGTCCATATGTAAAAATTTAATTCGAAGAATTAAATGTGTTTTCACGGAAGTGTGTATTTCGGAAAAGAATAAATGTTTAATTTGTTGGTTTGATTCCTAGGATAATGAGAGGGTGGCTAGTCCGAATAAATATGAGGGAAGATACGATTTTGACAGATAATTGTAGCAGTGTGTAAGAGTGGCATTATTATTTATAGATAATTATAATTATATTATAGAAAATTTTGAATGTCGAATCAGTCGTGCTTTCATCTGCAATTGGTACTTCTGCCATTTCTGATACATACGTTATTTTTTTTTCATTAAAATAAATCAAAGAACTTTGTCTATTGCAAAAATATTGCAAAAATACGCAGCGAACGCATTTAGAAAAAAATATAGTAGACCAAATAAATTCTTTGGAACACGTTTGTTTCAAACAAAACAGATAATACATTTAAACAATGCAGATAATTGCAACTGTTACTCTTCTGATAAATGGCTTCCGAAACGGGTGTGAATGCATAAGATAAAACGTTCCCTACAAAATAACAAAATGGCATCCTGCGTCCCCTTCATTGTCATTTATTGCTGTACACGACTTGGGACGGTAGGACTGAGGTAATTAATAGTGTTGCCTTGGGGAAAGAAAACCCCTTTATCCCATTTGAGGGGATTAGGAAGCTCTAGATTATTGCAGAGAACGATCCATAATGCAAAATATTATCTCGCTTTCCTGCACGAAATATGGAAGAGTTCTGAAGCTAACTTAGTCGTTACCTCCAGAGAATACAGAAGTTAGAAGAAATTGTCAATCAATGTGGCACCAAGAATACGCCCGATTTGCTGGGAGAGTCGCCTCGAACTACTTTTCTTTGCGACACCTTCCCGTGTGGCAACATAAAATTTCTTACACATTGTGAATTGAGTTACTCACTCAATACGTTTCCTACCCCCAACGTCGTACCTTATGGAATTGTAATGTTTTTCTGGAGAGAGTTATATTTTAAAATTTTGATCATGGTTCAATGCTATTTTTACGGTAGTGTGAATACAGTGAATGAATTATTAACACTGTTAAAACGGTAAAATTAGTGTTTTTTTTATTTTCATTCATAAAAAATGAACAAGTAATAATATAATTTAATTATTTCATTCATCAGTTATTAGCAATATATAAGCTAAATATTAAGGTATAAGACTCCCAATTATAGGAGTGGGGCCAGTTTCACAATAGATGGAATACAATATGTTTCAAGTTAATAGCAGGGCTTCATAAAAGCTCAAATGATTTCTTCTGGCGTCGGAAAATCGTCTTGGAAGCATGACCCGGAACGAAGTAAGGTATAATCTGAAAAAAAAATACAAAAGTAGGTGTCAGTAAATAAAGTTAATATTTGTTGAAAAAGTAATAAATACAACGTAAATTTCTAACAAACTACTATTTGTTAAACCATAAATTAAGATTAGTAGGACGGCCTTGATCCGGAGTAACTTGTTTTGCGACAAACAACTGCTTCATCTCGCCAACCTTGAAGTGGGAATGGACTGAATTGGGGAGAAGGCCCATTGACCCGTCACTTCTGTAGCAAGTGTGCGATATGTCATAGAAAATGACTTTTTTTGCTAATGTAATAGATAAAAATCGACCACACTAAAAAAATAGGTAACCAGATAATACAATTTTGGAGTTCATTGACTTCTTTTTGTAACGCACTTGAGTTTATTTTAAATTATTTTCTAATACATGTTCTGTTACAGATGAATATTTTAAGCGGTAGTTTTCAAATTTTGCAGTAATCCAAAAAGACATTAAAGTGCATTTCGAAAGCCGGAGAAAGTCACAAGGAAAACAAATAGGTGCAGGAGAATTTCCTCGCGAAAGAGAGATTGCATTTGGAATGCAATTGGCTGCGTTGGCTCAGTGCCAGCATCGTCGTTGACTAGAAGATCCTACGATCAGCACGCTTATCGTAGCTATTCTCAACACTAGCTTCATAGTTGGGTAGAACTAAACTTCTGTACATATGCGAATTTTGTCGGGAGCTGCTTGTGCCGACTGGGGCGTGGGCCCGCTGGTGGGAGATACCTGGTTGAGCGAAATTCCGCAAGCCGACGTGTAGGTCGGCGCCGGATCTCGCCATCCAGCGGAGGAAGATCACCGCCACCTCCCGAGCAAAAACATGCACTACAGTTACGGGACTCATGACCTCGGTAGTTGAAACGCCCGGAATCACTAACAACGGCCCAGCGGCGAGCTGCTCCGACCTGTAGTCTTCTGATCGACGGCAGAGAACTGCCGGAACAGATCCTAACAAACGGGCCACAGGCCACGCACTGTCGCCCCTTCTTCATCCTTGTCCCCTTACACACATACATTTGCGTATACTCGTACACCCCCTTACGCACTACACTACCATATCCACTATCACTACACTCAATTACCGTGTCCAGAGACCAATCGTATACATAAGCTTCTCTTCGCTGGGGCGGTGCCCTGCTAGAGAGGGTAAACCTCCCAATCCGAAATGTAGTTCGAGGTCGAATAATCCGTTTCAGTACAGCAAGAACATCGGCATCTTTGAGTATATTTCACGGAAGAGTATGGGACTGGTTTCCTTATTGTTTATGCTCCAAGAATCAATATTCACTCACTGATTCGCTCACTCACTCATGTTGATTTATAGGAACGCTACTGACCGGGGCGAACTTCTGCTGCAACAACAACCCGCTTGCCACCAACCTCGAAGTGGGAATAGGCTGAAATGGGGAGAATAAGACCATCCCCTGGATAAAGAGGGTAACATTTGTTTCTCTCGGACTGTACCTTTTTACAGAGAGGTAAGAGGCTTATTCTCCAATTTAATTATTTTGCCTTCTGATGTTTCATCAGTTGAGACGCGATGATCCAATTGAGAGTTTCAATACCAAAAATGAACTCGTTACGAAACTCCCAATTGGTTAACGACGTCCAGTTGATCACACGTCACCAGTCACTATAATTAAATGTAAGAACATGGAATCTAGTCTGCGAGATGCGACCGACATACGTCCCTCTGCTGTTGTTCTTACCGGTGTTTCTCTGATCCACAGCAAGTGAATGCCGGAGCATTACCCTAACAAACGGGCCACGGACCGCACCAGATCATCTTCTTCGTTGTACCCTCAACCGTTACTTGCACTCACACATACAACCGCTACACCAATGCTGGGAGATCAGTCGGGAGCTTAGAGCTCGTCCCGTCTGGGTGCCCCGCTCATGGTAGACTCCTGGTCGCGGAGAATCTCAGAAGCCCGCGTGTAGCTCGGCGCCAGATCTCACCATCCAGATCACCCCTACCTCTCTTGATAAAAGCATGCTTGACCCTCGGGGGGCTAACGACGTGAGTTGCTGCCACGCGCGGAAACACGAACTGAGGACTGGCCCTTACCGACGTGCGTCTCCTCCTCGGTCGCCCGCATGCTGCACGCGTTGGGGAAGGAGCGCAGCGAGCCGTCGGGCGCCGGATCTCACCATCCAGATCGCCCCTACCTCTCTTGATAAAAGCATGCTTGACCCTCGGGGGGCTAACGACGTGAGTTGCTACCGCGCGCGGACACACGAACTGAGGACTGGCCCTTACCGACGTGCGTCTCCTCCTCGGTCGCCCGCATGCTGCACGCGTTGGGGAAGGAGCGCAGCGAGCCGTCGGGCGCCGGATCTCACCATCCAGATCGCCCCTACCTCTCTTGATAAAAGCATGCTTGACCCTCGGGGGGCTAACGACGTGAGTTGCTACCGCGCGCGGACACACGAACTGAGGACTGGCCCTTACCGACGTGCGTCTCCTCCTCGGTCGCCCGCATGCTGCACGCGTTGGGGAAGGAGCGCAGCGAGCCGTCGGGCGCCAGATCTCACCATCCAGATCACCCCTACCTCTCTTGATAAAAGCATGCTTGACCCTCGGGGGCTAACGACGTGAGTTGCTGGCGCGCGCGGACACACGAACTGAGGACTGGCCCTTACCGACGTGCGTCTCCTCCTCGGCCGCCCGCATGCTGCACGCGTTGGGGAAGGAGCGCAGCGAGCCGTCGGGCGCCTGCGCGCACACGGGCGCGTACTCCAGCGTGCACGCGATGGTGGCCGCCTGCGCCGCCGCCAGCACGCAAGCTGCGGGAAGCCCAGTTGCCAGATCATTTCAACATTCCGAGCGGGAAATTTGAATTGGCATTGAAATTAGTGGATTAGAAGGTTGTTTTTTTCGAGATAGAATGCATACCATATGAAATGCTTGATGAGTTGTTTTTTTTGGTTTGTGAACATTGTAATTAATAATAATATTTATGTAAAAATTTATTTTCGTAATGAGTTATATTATAATATTTGAAAATAGTTATGACTAGTCTGATGACTACGGCAGATAGGAGAAATATTTTAGGATTAAAACACTTCCCATTTTCACTCTCCTAGCTCCTCTTAATATCTGCGCTTAAAAAGATTACCACAGAAATGCCCACATATGCATGCTTATTCCCTTTGGTTGAACAGAAAATGCTGGCAGTTAAATCGCACTTCCAAAAGAAAATTTTAAATGGAGTGTTCTAAAACTTACTCAGAGTTCAGCCACGTAAATAATAATTTGTATTATATACTCATGTTGTGCGCGACGAATGCGCTGTGACTTTTAGAAGACACTCGGTATTAGAGATCAAAACACTTACGTTACTCACTTCGCAAAGTGAATTTGAACGAATTAACATGATTAACGAAAAATCATGTATAATGTAAAAAACTAAAAAATTAAGCACATTGTCAACGTCGTTGTGGCTGTTTTTTGAAAATTTTGTCGTAATCTGAAAACCCGCCCATAACCGCACATGTTTTGATGCATTTCCGCCCGTTGGGCGGTATTCCGCGAAATCAATTTTTGCCCCGCGAGAGAGAGCCGTTTTGCATATGGTTCATGAGTAAAAACGTTCAGAATCCTACCGAACGACAGAGGTTTTTGATATAAATTCTAAAGTGTAAAATTTATGTACACATGACTGCAAAACATGATTCGAGCCACATAACAAGATATGCAACGGAACAGAATTGAAATCAGGTTGAAAAGAAATGTTGAAATGAAACCTGTAATTGATTGTCATCGCTAAATCAATGCCTAAATCTAATTGGAAAACGTTTTCCATTACTGTAAAGATAATTGAAATTAAAATATGTGAACCATATTAAAGTGCATAATTTTTATTACTTGTTAATATTCCCTTGTCTGTTATTGTTAACATAATTTTCATTAGAAGGTACTAAATATAACTTCGTATAATTGAAGAATGAAATTGTAACGTTGTCATTGATAACAAAAGAATGTACTATATTTTGTAGGAATGGATAAGATTATTCCACAAACAATTCTAACATTGCACAAAATTCACTGTGATTATTTCAAACCTCTGTAATATATCTCTGGAATGTACGGTGTAAATTCAGAAATGAAAGGTGTTTTGCACATGAAACGACGTAGGGCTTACCCGCAAGGAGCAACACGGTGAGGGTCTTCATGTTGTCGACGTTCATCTGCGACGCACACCAGTGGAATGCTTTTTATAGTGATAACGCCAGACAGGCGCGAAGAAATGCAACAGACAGGTGTTGATAATTCACCTGCTGTGTAAACATGAAGGAGTCACGACCTCGTCGACAGCTGGCTGCCAACTGTGCTCGCAATGCACTGATGCAGACTTCCTCGTTCGGAAAAGATTTGATTTGTGTAGGGAAGTTCAAATCTTTACGTCTTCAGTGTGTAATTTGTAATGAAGTTTTATGTATGTTCTAGTTTGTAAATTTACTTATCTATTTTCTTCTCTCGCACGAAACATAATCTGCGCCCAAATGTGATAGTTTGATGAAGTCAAAAAATTATAATACATTGAGTTGAGTGTAGAATTTAGATATGCAAACCGTGAGGAATCAACGTTCTATCAGATGAAAAATATAAAAGATAGAAATGAATTGACATTCTCAAAGTACTGAAGAAGAAGAAGAAGAAGAAGAAGAAGAAGAAGAAGAAGAAGAAGAAGAAGAAGAAGAAGAAGAAGAAGAAGAAGAAGAAGATAAATGTCTATGATGTAATACTGATAATTATTACATTGGATAATAATTAGTTTGGTCCTTAAAATAAATAAAAAATCTTCAGTATCTGCCAATTCTTCTTCTCTTGATTCGCAATCCGGAGTTTTGGGTTCGATCCCCGGGCCAGTCATCCTGACATGAGTTTTCATGGTTTTTCTCGGTCACAAGGCGAATACTTGGATGGTTCCAAAATACCATGAACAGCTCCAACCTCCCACTACCCCACCTAAAATCTACCATCATCCTAGTCCTTTCATCCCTCCTCATCACCCTATAATAATAATAATAATAATAATAATAATAATAATAATAATAATAATAAACAATGATAATAATAATGATAATAATAATAATGATAATGATAATGATGATGATAATGATAATGATGATGATGATGATGATGATGATTAGTATATGGAAAGTCTTTTTAGCGGATAAAACATCAATGAATAGGAAGAAAAGGAAAAGTGTTCACTATCGTGAAAGGTCCCAAGTTTCTTGCTTTGTTAAAAGACGCTGTTTTTAGTTAGCTCGTTCAATTTGCTGGGCATAAAATCGCCTTCCTCATTCATCACGAGTCACGTAGAACTTAGTTGGTCCTTGCCCCAACTCTGTTTTCTTGTAAGATACTGGAACGGAGTTCTCTAGATATGTCTTCAAGTGGCATTTATTACTTTGTCTCTAGTTCCTGACGCATAATATAAATGGCAAATTTCAACACATTTTATTTCCACCCTTTCTTTAACATGTGGGGTTGCAGATAGAGTTTTACGAACTAATTTTCAGATTAGGGCCCCATAGATGGGAAAACTTGATACCCAAATTGGAAGATTTAACCATTCGCTGGTTAAATAGTTAAATCTATTTTATAAAATCGCGTACCTATGTAAATATTACGTGAATATATCCAGGTTTCACATTTGTAAATTGCAGTTATGGCCCCCTATGTGAACCTTTTGCATCGGGGCTTTGTACAACCCACCTACGTCCCTGATGGCCCATGAGACCCCTAAGTGACAAAATCGATATCATTGGGTAAAGCGGATATAAAACCTACGTAACCGCGTATCTTATTTAATCTTTACAAATTTTATGTACATTTTCCTTTTATTACAGCGCATACATTTTGTCAGCGCATCTTACAGCGCAAAAATTGTTGAAATCAAAACTCTTACCAAGAGTTTTCACGAAATGTCGAGATGTATTTTTCACGTGCTGTAGAGAGCAATTATAATAACACAAGTTGATTCCGTAGTTGACTGTAAACAGCCTTCTTGATAGTTTGTTTAAAAAGCTGTCTGTTTCAAATTTAAACTCCTTGACTCACCAAAATTGACGACCCATCTAACCTCACTTCACTCTCCCAAGAAAATAATGTTTTGTTGTAGCGCTACTGATTCCCAAAGTTGCTCATGCACAGTTGCATTATATTAATTAATTTAGTCTGTAAATATTTATTACTGCAGATTCTATTTACAAATGGGTTTCCGTAAATATACAAGTATACTTGTATTCCGAACTATATTTCGCCCTTGCATGCTCTAATTTTATTATGTAGATAGCCTTTAATGATGAAGAAAAAAGTAAATGAATACTTGGAATGTTTTTATTATTTTTTTTATTTTTGAATCTAAATTTGTTGAAAAAAAATAATATGAATATTAACGGACTATTTCATCACCAATAACTGTAGTGTCTCTAGCCAGGAAGGCCTGGAGGGTTCGAAATCCGTGATGTTGTGTTTATTCATATGAGATATTTCCACCATACATTACAAGTTCAAATGACAATTAGGAAAATAACGTTAAGTAAGCACTTCCCCTGGTGACCACATACCCCTGTCTGCCCGTATGTAATAGCTGGAAGCGCAAGGTGCAATTTGAAGAAGATTGATCAATAAGCATTCATCGAATCAGCGGTGTTATGTTGAACGTAGAACAGTTGTCTCTCTTACTACTAGAGTGCGCCGGTCTCAATGTGCGGTCTCGCTCTATGGAATCATGCCAGAATTTGTCATGCAGTGGAATATACATTTGGGACAGTGTGACATCATCAAATCCACGGGAACTCCTAGGTGTTTGCAAAGCGACAAAAATTTTAAGTGATATTTTACTATCCTGGTCGTTCAGAAAGCAAGGATGGGATATAAAAGGCTGTATTTAAAGTTATAAAATTATTGCGTAGTTGTTTAGATACGAAGGTCGGCTAGATTAGAATATGTAATTTGAGGTTTTTGAAGCTCTTATTGGAGTTAACTTTTGGGGTTAAATAATGATGCCTTACTTCCAGGTATAAACCTGAGAAGTCTTCGTAGTAATTTAATATCATACAAACCTTGAAAAATAATGTTGCTAGGTGTAATGTTTATCCAAGTCATACTGGCGTATGACTGCGGGTATTATGATGCTTTTGTAAATGAGTAATTTGGTATCAATTTTTAGAGAGGATGGTGAATTGATGAGCGAGTATAGTTTGATAGCTTTTGTTGTTGCTTCTTTGTACAACTGACTTGAAGTGCTGTCTCCATGTTAGACGACTGTCTACTTTAATACCAAGATATTTGATTGGCCTTGGAGTTGTTTGACTGACGAGATAAAACCTTTAATGTATGTGAATAAAAATTGAATTTTATATGTGATTCGATACAAGAACTATGGTTTTTGGTAACATCATTAGAGAAGTTCTTGAGGACTAACCAATCATTAGGGAAATTCTTGAGGAAGCTACAAGTATAGTTTTAAATAATTTTTTAAGTTGTTTCTATTAACAAATATCAAAATATTAAAAAATATGTTTCCTTATAATCAACACATATAAGTAAATTCAGAGCTTTCATCAGTCGAATCAATAACACCTTTATAACAGCCTTTTTTTAATTTCTTGAATATACCAGTAGTATGCGTTCCCCATTGTCTAAAATGCGAAACTATGGGAAAATGTCATGGTTAAAAATAGTAGGAAATCAGGTTTTAAAATTTCAATTCATTTGTTTATTTTATTTATCCATTAATTCATATTCATTTCAATTATTTTATTATTTACATAAATTAACACTTTTTTGTAGATTTGCGTTTAATTGAGTATATATTATGCTTTTTATTGTACTTATTTGTCATAGAATACTTTAATATTTATCTTTTGTGTCTATTCTGCTTGAAGTAAAAGAGTTCTGATCGAACTCAGCCGAATGACACATCCCAAAGTATCAGCACTCGTGTGAATCGAATATATTGGGAAATGTTTGACAACATAATAGGTAGTCAACTGATGTTAAATCTGCAACAGAAAGCCAATACATTAAAATATTTCTAGAGACTGTATTTATATACCCTTTTACATCACTTGGCTAATTTCGGATCTATTTTATTTGTATTGCTATTGCCAGCTGTATTAAGAATGTAATAGCTAGGGTTAATCTTAAGGATTACAAAACATTTTGTCATCAGAATTTACACTCCGATTTTGAAACCGAGCACACGCACGATTTACAACGGTGTTGGAATTCAACTCCGACTACATCTAATTACCACACACTAATTATAGCACAGTGCGCCAGAAAATGCTGTGACCATTCTGGTAAGAGTGCTAGCAACAGAAATTAAGTTGCTATCACGACCACAAAGCAGCGCTGAGACCGTCCCCATCTCGATCAGGTTTTTGTCCAGTTACCCTGATCCATTGAGCAAATGCTGAGATGGACCCTGGTTTTCTTCTGGACGGAAATGTAGCTTCACTTGCACGTTTTGTTGAACTCTCCTTTTGCTTGTAATGGTAAGAGTAGAGGTAAGGGCGAGTTGCTATTTTGTTAGTAATGCAGAAAAATCATACTTGCAATTCGTGTACCGATGCAAATAAGTTTTCCATAACTCCGAAACGAAAATGACTATTTTTCAAATATTCTAATCTTCGATTTTAAATTTTTTTTATTGATGTTAAACGTTTACTCACCTTTCAACTATTTACAATTAAAATGACGAGAAGGGATTCTGGAACTCAAGAAAACGTACGCAAATAATCTTTTCCACCCTATGTCACATACAGTTTGGACTGCTTTTTTTTTTTTTTTTTTTTTTTTTTGTGACTGAATAAATCTAAATCTAAAGTCCGAAACGGGATGCAGAGGCGGCGGAGGAGGGGCGAGGAGACGTCACGTACCCGACACTAGCGCCGCGCGAATTGGAGGGCGGAAGCGAAGACTGGCAGGCTCTGACTAGGCTCGGTAGTGAGGGTCTGTCCTAGCGCGCTGTTCTAATTTGCATCAGGACAATATGAGTATGCTAGTATTTCAACAGAATTTCAAAAGAAAACTAGTGATGTTAAAACAGCAGGACGTTCTTGCCTATACTTTAACGCAACATTACGCGAAAAGTACTCAAAGTTTCGAAAAATTGTGCATGACACCTCAAAATCTATCTTTAAAGAACATATTCTATTGAGGGGAAAAAACCTCTATCTTCATAATTATCGTTGTAGGAAGATACCGAGAAAACCTGAAACTTTTGCGATTTTCGTAATATCAGAGTTTTTAACAAAAATGAGGCTTACACCACTCTTAAACGTCCTTTACACTACCCAAGAACAAAATTTAATCCAAAACAATATTAGCATTTTTGTAAAAATTTGGAAAATGCCTCAGGGTCTGCATGTAAAGAACCCCCCATCACCACCACCACCACCACCAAATATTGTTTTCAAATTCAAGGAGCCGCACCATCAGCCAGATTAATTGGGATTATCAATTTTGGAGAACATTGGCTGCACGGTTCAATCGCTAGGTTCACAGATGGACAGACAGACGTTTTCCATCATTCGATTTTTTGGTATCAAGGACCCACATGAATTCTGGCTTCACCACATTTTAGAGGATTTCCCCCCCATACATTTAGTAACTGAATTTATCCTTATTTTCATTACCAGAGCCCTATAATAAATGTTTTTCTGTGAAAAATGTGCCGTTTTTTTTGCGCAGCATTAAATAACTTTCTCTCTACTGAGTAAACGGTAACGAGAAAGTAAAAGATAGCAAGTCATTTTATGTGGAAACGCAGTGCTCATACACTTCACAGTGCGCCAGGAAAGCCTCTCAGCAGTGTCGCTATGCTGTTGGGAATCCTAGCAACGGAAATGATGTTGATATCACTATATATACTACACACACACACTATTTTTATATATATATATATATATATATATATATATATATATATATATATATCCTTGGAAGATTCTGCGTCATTTGTAGTATTGAGAGGTGTCAAATGTTGAATTTTTTGCATTATTTTCATTATCAGCTGATTTTATGTATTTGCTGGGGTAACAATTATTGATGTTGTTCTAGCTCATTCTGTTTTTTAGTTGTTGCTCGTTAATTATATATTTTTAAATATCCACTTGAATTCTGCAATAAAAATGTATAAATAGTAGTCGAATAAAGTTCAGTGCTCAAATTACAAATATAAATTGAGAATTTTTAGTGGAGTTACAATAACTCTTTAAACATTATTTTATGTAGAATGGCATGATTTATTGTTTTTATTAATTTTCCCAAAATATTTCAATTAACAAAATGTTATAACAACTGTTTAATAGCATAATGTTATAATGTAGTTACATAGTGACTTCATAATGAAAGAATTTTAATTTTTTAAGATGATATATATATATATATATATATATATATATATATATATATATATATATATATATATACACACACGACTACGATGAAAAATAGCCTAAAGTGCCATTTTCGGGGCACCTGCGCAGTGCGCACTCTCTCGTTAAAAGCATGTATTATTGGCAAACTCTTCTTTTCTTATATAAAACTTAATTTTTAGAACGCAGGCGGGCAAAAATAATTAGACTTCCCTCTTGCCTCAATATTTACAAAAACTACGGGCTGCCGAACAAAAATTACAGGACGAAATGAGACTCTCGCATTAATAATGAATAAAAACATATTTACAAAATGCAGTGCAGATTGTTTCCCTTTTATTTTAAGATTTTCTTTATTGTTAATTTCCCTAAACAGTTTTTCGACAGCCACTCCCATTTAGACGTTCACATTTTTGTTAATACGAAAAACATTCCCAAGATTCTATCTTTCCCCAGTTGCTCAGACAAAACAATCGCGAAAGTGCAGAAAGTTGTTACATCTGGTATATACATGTGGTTTAATAGTAATCATTCAATACTTACTAGTATTCATTTCAAATGCAAAATAATTCTTTTCGCAAGTATTTACGAAGAATTCGATGCTGCCATCTGGCAAACGTCGACAAACTGGAGCGTACACTTCCTCGCATTCCTCGCTTGGGGATTCCTCTGAGGTCAACGCATAGCCCCAACTCAAGGTGAGACACATTGCAGCTGAAAAACGAAAAATAACGAAAAACTCAAGAGATTAAAATCAATTAATAAAAGGAAGAACCCGGCTCAATAGTGAGAGTTGTTGAAAGTTAAAGAAAATAATCTTAATTCATAGCGAAAATGAAAATGATATCAAAGGTTGCAAGTTTGATGGAAAAATATAACGTCATTAGGCTAATGCCTGATGGCTGGTGTACAGCAAATAACTGACTCTGGAAGATTGTAAAATGAAGGGATAGCCGGTGTTAATAAGTAGGATTCTTCATTTGTGTTAAAGGGCATGTGTAGTTCAATATTTTTTGTAATAGTTTCTTGTGAGAAAAAATCATATAAATAAAAAAACCTTTGCTTTGAAACGGAATATTGAAAGTTTCACACTCGTTCGTAATATTTGGCTACAATTCGTTGATCTTTGTTCACCCCTTTGACTCAATTGTTCTTAACAACGAGTGACCGATAAACTCTTCAGTGAATACCAGGCACAACGACAACGAAATTATTACAACAATATATTACATATTTTACGTTTGCACACACGAAACGGGTACAAATAAAAATTGATAGGTATCCCATTAATTGTTTCTTCGCTCTAAAACGTTTTCCAAGCATAAGCCCCTGATGACTGCTTCAGTGATTCTATGCACAGTCATTCACGTAGTAAGTTAAGCGGCGGCCAAAGGTAGAGGGCGGCTGTGGCAACTTGTCGAAGACCCCGACTTAATTGGGGCTCCAGAGATTTTTCATTCGAAACATTATATATTCTTCTAATTGGAGTTAACTTATGTAAGACATTTCTGTTGCAAGGAGATATGAATTGAAGGGTTTCTTCAAGAACCAAACTTGTCCAAACTGGAAATATTTCAGGAGGCGCCAAAAATTTCGTAGCGTAGATGTACATAGCAAAGAACTTACAATATTTCCCCGCCTTATATCTTCCGATGTATTAGGCAATTGACGTAAGGAAATGACCCATCAGATAGCGCCAGGGAATAACTTGGTGAAATACCTCAAAATATGGATTTTTGGGCTAGTTTGATTCTTATAAGAAACTCCTCAATCATGTTTATGCTTTTGCTAGAAATAAAAGTCCTCATGAATACACTGTCCCAGGCTTCTTGTTATCTCTGGGCACCTATGTACTTAGTACTTAGCAATGTTTTGGTTCAGCAAAGAATATTGTTCAGGCACCGCTTTTTAGTTTTTTTTCGGCTTAGCGGAAGGTTTGTGTGATTTTGGTATTGCAGTACGCACGAATTTAGCGTTTTACTGCAATGTGTAAGGGTCTGGTGTGGGTTCGCGACGGATCTTAGTCGATAACCAAATCGGCTTATGTGTCGCACTACGCCCTCAGATTATTGAGAGGAGTGCTTGTCTTCATTGTCCTGTAGTGAGGACGTGTAGAGATAATTGTTTTAGCGTTACCGGAGCTTCGTTGGTTTGAAAGGCTTGATAGGCTTCGTTAAACGAAAGCCGTGTCAAGCATCGAGTGAAGAACTCCATATCAAGTTCGTTTCTCGGTACTTTCAACCGTTTCCGAAGCGGAGGGCGTGCTACGAGCCGTAGAACTTTGTTCTGTATTAGCTCAAGTGTATCGTTGTACTTCTGTGCTGTGGTAAATCACGTTGCCGCAGCGTAGGTGGCCACAGGCCGGCAACATGTTTTATAGAGTGCCAAGTGAAGTTCCAATGGGAATGTGGGTTCCTTCTAAAGAGGTAGTAAGAATCGAACACTTTGTTGTAATTTTGATTGAATTCGCCTGACATGTAAATGCCAGCGCATCCTTCCATTAAATGGTGTCCGAAATTCCATATCAGTTTTTGTGTGCCAAGTGTAATTTGTTTTGGTTGTGTAAAACGTTTAGTGTATTTGTGTTTGCGGTAAAGATAACAAATTGCCTGGGACTGTTCCGTTGAGAAAGTCAAATGGTTTTGTTCCGCTCACTTCAGCGCCAGGTTCATTTGTTTTCGTCGTATTTTCAATTTGTCTATGTTTATTCCTCTTGTTAAGACGGCTATGTCATCAGCGTAAGGGAAAATCCATATTCGTGGTATATGTGGGATGTCATTGGTATACAGCGAATAGCGGAGAGAAGACGGAGCCTTGAGAGACTCCGGCCCAATTCTCCGCTTTGAGGATCTCACTTTACCCACATTTACCACGAATGCGAGGTTTGTGAGGAAAAACTTAACCATTTCGGTTACTCTTGTGCAAGGCAGCGCCGAAGTTTTGTGATGAGAGTAGTGTGAGGCGCTCTGTCAAAGATTTGCACCATGTCGAGATATATGACAGGTACATCCTGTGTAAGTAATAGATCAGCGGAAATGTGCTGAGCCATGCAAAGTGCTCGTAGTGAAGCGGAGTGGCCCGGTCTGAATACAAACTGTTCATCTCGGATAAGTTTCCGCGAGAGAACAGTTCGCAGAATTCGCGCGAATCCGCCTCTCGAATTATTTTCCCATAATAGAAAGCAGACTGATTGGCCTGTGGCTCGCAGTATCGTGAGATCCTCACCGGGCTTCCGAAGCATGGAAATACTTGCGAATTTATGATCTTCCGCTGTGTTATGCTGTTGTAGATATTATATTATTATGTAATTAAAATTAGCATTGTCTTAAAAATATTCTTCAACCGCCTCTCATATTTGTATTTTTCACACTTGCTGTTGAGTACATCAGCACTAACGCGTTCTAAAACTTATTTCATAAGATAAACTTACATTTTACTGTGTCTGTTTTCAAGACTTCGTATTTTACACTCAATTCACACTTTAGAATAATGGTTTACAGTATTAGTTATATGACAATGCTTAAAACCTCTTCAAATTCAAAATGGCGCCACAGTTTATTAAATATCTTGATAAGTATGCTAACATATTGTTACTTCAACATAGGCGGTTATCATGAATCGCCCTTCGAGGATAAAAAACTGCATTTTTAATCTTCGTAGTTTCCTCCGATACAAAGCAGTTTCCAGCTACGAACAGTTGTACATGCCGCGCGGATTTTGTCTCACCATTCCGGTGAGGTTAACTCTCACTCTCTCTCACGCTCTCTCTCACTTTCTCTCTCGCTCTCTCACTCTAACTCTCTCTCTCACACACACATATATTCGTACATACAGGCCGAAGAGAAATGATAGGCCTTGGTCCGTAAGTTGGTCCGTATCTTTAAAAATATTAAAGTGTTTTATACTATTGTACACAAACAAAAAAATACGATAGTTTTAGGATATTTACAAAAATGTTAATCTTACCGAAGCAGTTTAGTACACGCAAGAAAGCCATGACGCTGTCTGAACTATCATGTAGCTCAAATGAAATAAAGGAAAACCATTGGCATTTGTTATCTGTTCTAATATTCGATATGTCTTTATCGATATTTCAGAATCAAAGGTCGTCTGTGCCTAATACCTAATACTCACGTCCCAAGCAGATAAAACACGAAAATAAATGCCAATAACTGTAGTGTCTCAGCCAGGAAGACCTGGAGGATTCGAAATCGGACGCTAGTGAATTGTAGGTGGCATTCAGCTGCTGTCTGAAGGAGGATTCTAATGGCTCTGACTGCTATGATCTGTAATTTTACTTTCTTTCTCATATTAATACCAGATGAATGCCGGAGAAGGACAGAGCGCGATCCTTATCCGCTAATCTCCCCTTACACACACATACACTTACAAACACCACACTGCCACACACAGCGGGCGACCAGTGGGAAGTTTGTCCCAGCTGGGTGGTGTCCAGTTGAGAACTTCATGGTAGAATTTTTGCAACTTCTACTTCTGAGAACATTAAAAAGAAACGGTCAGTGGAGTGGCTTCGATCCGGGGCCTCTTCGGTGAGGCTGAAGGGTTTTTTTCTTCATTCAAGACCAAGTTGTCAAAACAAGAGCGTATATAAAATTCATTATCTGTCTGCAAATTAATAGAGGATGTTGCCTTTGTAAATTCACCAACGAGTCAATCCAGTATATTTGCTGTTGATGACCCACATTCGCTCAAACAGAATATTTTAAGAGACCCAACTGCATAGTCAAAATCATCCACCCTAGCCCTTGACAAGAGGTAAGATCTCGTAGAGAGTAAGCAACCTTATTGAAGTGCAAAACAGAACAAGTAATCAGCAATGATCGAGCTCGAATCCAGTGAGATAATATAATCATCACTGATTGAACAGGGAAAGCAAATAGACTAGATATTGTTCTGTTCGATAATTTTTTTTAAAACATCCTGTATCATTTCCGTTGCGATTCCTACAGACGACAGGCTTGTAACAACTGTTTCTGAGAAAAAGAGGAAATATCTATGCCTTTTGAATTGAAGGACCTGCTTGGATAGCATGCAGTGCGAGTGCTTTCAGTGGTGGTGTCAGCGAATGGATTGGTCACCAAGGAATGGCAAGAGACTGCGAAGAAACTAAAACTAACTGAGAAGCATTTGCGAACCATTCAGAAAGCTGCGTTAATAGTCAGAAAAATCTTAAACTTGTGAACTAAAATTCCTGGCATCATTGTATGTGCGCAGGAAATAATAATAATAATATTAATAATAATAATAATAATAATAATAATAATAATAATAATAATAATAATAATAGTAATAATAATCGTAATAATAGTAGTAATAATAATAATAATAATAATAATAATGGGGGGAAATGGTACAATGCCAACAATTTGCAATGCTTTATTTCATTTCGTTTTTTCGTTACACTACAACTTTTTCAGAGATATAGGAAAAAAGATTCTACATAAACTCAGACGGAGGATTCCTCAGCAGCCACATCAAACGCCTCGCCAGAAGACCCGCTGGAAGAAGAGCTGCCTGACGAAGCATCCGACGGACGACTCTCCGGGAAGCATTCTCCTTTTTTCACGAAGGTGATAGCTGCAAAGTAAATGAGAAACACGACTGTATTATGCGCATAGAATATATCGGTGCAGAATTCTGTGCTAGTGCTGTAAGAGTCAAACATGGGGAGCGATTCCATCAGGTCATTTCGCAAATAGAACGATGGTATAAGGGAACGTGGAGCTATGCTTTGCTGTCCGGAACTACTGTTGGCCAGTGAAAAGGGAAGATACAGAAAAAGATACCGTGCAAGCGACGAGCAAAGAGATGATATTTACGTCAAAAAGTCCTTTCACTTGATAATAGTGAAGCTATAAATCCAATTAGACGTAGTAAACAATATGTAATGTGACATTCATTATTCAAAATTAGGGTATTTTGGCTATATTCAGAAAAGAAAGAATTCCGATGTACAGTTTTAGGAATTCTATTTGAAATTACTATATCTACAAAATTAGAGGCCACAAAAAAAATTATTATCGTATTTTTTTCGACAACAAAATACGGTAGTTTTGCTATTTTGAGAAAAGAAAGAATTCCATAGTACATTTTTGCTGAAGTGTTATCACTATAACATTGCCATTAAATTTTAATCCTATTATTATATGATTTTCTTTTGGTTCATCTTGGATTCAGTTTGTGAAATAAATTTACCAACAATAGCTTTATATTTCTCTTAACATTCCCGTCATTTTCAATGGAATAAAAGTTTGTGAACATAAAAAATAGTCTTTATTAATAATTTTTTGTGTACTTACTGATATGGTATATTAGTGCATAAGAATCCATATAGCATCTGTTTCCGAAAGTTTTGTAGCTTCGATCAGGCATGAGACCACATACGTAATCTTCCTCGTCAGCGCATGTGAGACCAGCTGACCAGTCTTGGCATAACACGGCACACGTCGTGCCTGCACACAATGTGAAAACATAGGAGTGTAACATGATAGAATTTGTTAACATTCGAAAATGATTAAACTGCAATATAAAAATTCTTTCAAAAATGATACTGCGAAATATTCGCATTATTTCTTTCATCCGCAATACAGGGTACTGAAATTCAAAAGGATTTCTTATGGATTGAAACTCAGAAAAATTAAACGTAGATGTGATGGTTTGTAAAGCATTGTTCATAAATCTACAATTTAATCATCGAGAAAAAATGAATTATATTTTATAAAGGCATATTACGTAGAAAAATATACTACAAATATTGTTTTTAATTTCGTATCAATTACTAAGCAGATTCAGAATTATTTCAAAAAAATATTATAAGTAAAAATAATTAAAAATTAATTAGAAAATCTGTTTATAGGGCTTAATATATAATTATTAATTAAACCCTAAAAACAATAAAACATTCTTAACTCATAACAATTGTAATTCTGTTCTTGTTGGTTTCAAATCGTATATACGGAGTAATATAGGGAAAATTACGTAATTCTGCGGAAAATCGATTTTGAGATTTCAACGGAAATACACGTTTTGGGGTTCCCTGATACAGAAAATGTGTAGGTTTTTTTTAGAAACTCCGTCTATCCGTGAACAATACCACGCCTAAACTATTGGTACGATTATTTTCAAAATTATTTTTTTCGAACCATTCAGAAAACTTCGTTAATAGTCAGAAAAATCTTAAACTTAAACTGTCGGAAATCAGATCTATCTAACTAACTCCGTTTGAAACTATTCAATTTTCAAAACAGTCATTAAATTATTAGAATACTTTATATAAAGCCCCCAAAATTTTAATTTCCTCCATTCCAGATGTATCATAACAAGTTTTATTAATTGCCTGAGAGACGGGGCATATGAATTAACATTTCCACTTCAACATCTTATTGATCTACAACATCAATCTTCCTAAGATTCATTGACTTAATGAAATTTCCACTTGGTGGGATCACAGATTATACCAATGTCCCCGTTTTCAACAGAGATTATATGTAATAAATCATGAAATAAATTTTCCCACGGTGTTCTCAAACGCATATCCAATAAATTCAGTGCAGAATTAAACTCGGTATATTACGATTCTGTTACCTAAAAGAAGAAGAGGAATCAGCAACTTCATGGCGATGATGATCGGCAACACAACGTAGTATATATGACAATGGAGAGATGCATCGTTCTTTATCTGTTTTCGTTGTCGATTCTGATTACAGTTCTCATTATCAAATCACATCCATCGTTAAATCTAAAACGGACTTTGGCAATAAACAGAGAAAACACTCAAACAAGTTTTTTTTCTGCTAATATAATTTACAACCATCAAAGTACGATCTCCATGTATTTCAGTTTGATGACATAGATGACAATCTTGTTTAAACAATGAATGATGAGTGAAAGCAATAAAAGGTAATATTGCTATTGGCAACTCCATTTTCTTCTTTATAATCTTGTTTGAATCGTACTTAATTCCTTGAATAACGTAACATATTCTTGATATATTCTTTGATTTTAAAAAAATTACCCAATTAATGTTTTTGAAATATCACTCACATCATTAATATTTACATTAGAAGCATTACTTGTACATTATTTCAATTGTTAGTACAAGAGATTAATTCATTCATTATATTCTCAAAAATTCAAATTTGTTTTTGTGAAAATAAACTTTAAATTGCGCGTTTCCGAAAAATCACAATTAGTTATTTAATTCATGTCAAGTACATTTTTAATATTAGATCAGAAGTTTTCCACAACTTAAGTGAAATTGGACAAAATTAAAACGAGACTTTCTGAAAACATGCTCCAATTTTCCTTTAATTTTTTTATAGATCCTGCCAAAAATGCCGAATAGCATAACAAACGACTTTTTGTTGTTTGCTTTTCGTCTCCGTGAAACAGGGTCGTGTGTAGTCTTCCAGATTCCGCCAACATTTAAATAGTGCGTCTGGATTGTGATCGTCGGAAGTTGCCGAGTGACTTGCGTTATTCTTTCCTTAAATTTTGTTGCATTTCTAAGTTCATTCACGTTGTATTGTGGGCTAACGCGTTTTAATTTTTGTTGGTCGTTTCTTTCGTTCGCTTCGCCATGAGTGATATTCAATGCTTTAATATACAGTTCAGGTTCTGGCCTGAAGATGGGATTCACTATGAAGCTATTTTCGCTTTGCTTTTGCTTTCGCTTATGATTTAAGATGTGCAGAATGTTCGCATATTTCCAGCAAAATTTTATTAGTAATATCATTTTTGCCATCACTAGAATGCCTTCAAAATGCAAAAACCCTTCAATTTGAAATGAGAAATTTATTTCGTATTCTTCTCTATGTTACAATAATTTGTAAGAGTTTCCACAAAAGTTTCCAGATGAGGTCAGTCCAAGGCCTCTTCAGCAGCCACGTCGGAGGCTTCGCCAGAAAACTCGCTGGAAGAAGAGCTGTCTGACTAAGCATCTGATGGACGACTCTCCGCGAAGCATTATCCCTTTTTCACGAAGGTGATAGCTGCAAATTAAATGAGAATCACGGTTGTGTTAAAAGCATACAATATAATGGTGCAGAATTCTATGGTACCGCATGCGTTTTTCCCAACTATATATGCATTGCAACAACGCCACGGGTTTGTAAATGAAGAAAGATACCTAAATCGCGGAAGAAATGTGCATTTCTAACATATCATGTCTGTGAACATTTTAAAATTAATTTATCCTGCTTAAATAATTGTTGAACACGTAATTTTTAATTCATTTTCCCCCTCTTTCCCTGTTGCGAAGAATATTAGTTATCTTCGGCGTTAAACGGGTTCAGTTATTCGGCATCAGATGTTCTCTAACATTTGTATACTACGTGTAATAGAAATGTTTGCATCGCCTTAATTATAAAATAAGATATGCTCCTTCTAGATATAATTAAAATTAGATTGCAATAAACTACTATAGATATAATTCTGTAACAATAATTTCAGTTATATTTGTGGAAGTATATTTCTCATACTGTATTACTGATATTTTTACTAAAACAGGTTTAAACATGGAAAATATATTTCGCCATACTATCGTACTTATTGATTTTGTATACAAGTTCATAAGAACTCATGGAGCATCTATTTGGGAATGTTTTGTAACTTCCATCGGGCATGAGACCACATACAAAGTCTTCTACCGCTGAGCATGAGAGAGCAGCTGACCAGTCTTGGCCTAAGGTTGCAAATGCCATGCCTAAGTAACAGTGTGAGAACGTATGAGAACATACAAAATTCCATTATAGTTCAATTATTTAAAAAATGTTAAATAAATGCACCAGTTATTAATACGCGTCTATGAATATGTGTCTGCGTTGGTAGTCCGGGGGTGGGGGCATAATACTTCATACTCGTAATACTACTATTGGTTATTGGGAATACAAGGTACCAACAGTAAAAATATACTTTGTGACAATTTCAACGGAAAAAGAGTTTGTAATTTTCGTTGTTGTTGTTTTATCTGAAATCTATTATTCAAACCTTCCGTAAATAATCAATAATACGTACATAAATATAAATATATGCTAAAAATATTTACCTAATGAGTAATTTGGAAAATAGGTATAAAATGATACACATTTTCCAAATTAATATACCAATAACCTCACTGGCGTAACAAATACGTTTAAATGTACAGTTTCAGTGTGCTTTGTACAGATAATAAATTTCTCAAGAAAAAAGTATTGTTTTCATTTTCTAAATTAATTCCTGATATATTTTTTCGACTTTTACACATTAGTCTATAGAATTTAATCAAGTTCCTGACCGGTAAGGGATCTGCATTCCCATCGTGAGATTTTGCTGAACCAAGAGATCAATGTTTCTAAGGTACGCGATTTTATGAACTTCCCATCAGAGTATTCTCAGATTTCAAAGTTTTAACTAGAAATGTTGCTTAACAAGTCATGGAATCAACTCCGCCAAGTTGTTCTCAAACCCACTGCCATTAGCCCGAACAGAATTAAACTTCATCCACACAGTCGTGTTACCTAAAAGAAGAAATAGAATCAGCGACTTCATGATGAACGGCAACATAATGTACCACGTATGAAGTATGCGACAGAATGTACCATATGTGAAGGACACATATCGTTCCTTATCTGCTTTCGTTGTTGTTTCTGATTGCCATTCTCGTTATCAAATCCGACGTTGAATCAGAAAACTGCAATTGATAGCTAAAACACTTGTAATATTTCACTCCAAACGGTGTATTAAAGCGTTTGTTGGTTTATCAATCCCAGATTACAATTTTACTATTTTTTCAAGAGATGAAAATTGTTGTATTGATTAACAATAATATACAGTCTTCAGGTTTTCGCATATTAGTTGATGTTGAATTCGTATGCGTGGTAGAGATGAATGAATGTATACGTTACTCAATAGTGTGTTTACCTGTTCAGTGGTATTATTTTAGCGTTGCCGCTCAAGGTTGGGAGAGTTGCGGCTCAAGTCCATTCTTCAGCAAAACTCTTCGCTTTAGAAGAAGCATGCCCCATCGCAACACGTGTATATTTCAATTTTTCTATAGTGACCGATGACAGGTCATTATTACACGTTCTGCCTTATAAAATGAATCATTTTAACAGTCTTAAGCACATTTATGAAGTCACAAGCCCCGTTCAGAAGGACGTTCGCGAATTAATTAAATAGATTCATTTTATAAGGCTGGAGGTGTAACATTGACATAATGTCGTCGGCCACTACAGAAAAATCGAAGTATAGGCATCACAACCAGCTACGACAGACGTACTTAATTCGCCGAACAGCAAACGATTTCTGCAGCTCAGCAAACAATTTCTACAAGTAGTAAAATATCATGTGTGAGAAATAGTTGAAATTTCATATTCAAACGTTAATTCGTGTAGAGTAATATTGAGTATTAGCAAAAACCGTGTAGCAATGCATTTTTCTTTCATGTAACAATGAAGCTCCTGGTAATTCTCGTTTGTAATTGCCATGTGAGACTTCCGCGTTAGGTCTGTTACATACCCAAGAGGAACGAAAAACTGTTAGACATACCATGTCTTCCGGGATCTCCAGTATGTTGTGATAGGGCATTATACTCAAAAAGATATCTTACTGTAAAAGATTAAAGACCTGTTTCGACAGATGTAAAGTGTGTACAATATAGATAATAAAAGCAGATAAATTCCCAATATCAACTAGAAGAAACATTACTCTCTGCACGATTCAAGAGGAAGACACCGTTGCTTTCGGAATGAAGTTTCTGTGGTTATTCGCGTTTTTAGGTAAGATAGATTTTCTTCCTGATATTATTCTGTTTTTAAAAAAATTAGGAAAACATACTTTCAAAATATTCACAGAATTTTGAAATTAAAATGTTTAACGGTATAGTGTATAATGTGACCTACAAACCTGGAAATATTTATTAATTTTATTTGAGAAATAATTTCATCCTTAGAATTTGAAATCTTAAGAAAAATACAATAATTTCCCAGATAAATATTTAATCTAATAACATAATATATTTAATGTTACTCTCTTCAATGTTATACCTATTATCAGTAAAAATATTTTTGAGAACGTTAGAATAATAAGTAGCTGAATATTGTAATCAACTCATAGCTTTTGTCTCAGTTATGGAGATTTTATTAGTACACAAGTGAACGTACTGACGTAAATAATTCACATTTCAATGGATAAATAGACTGTTAGACTCTCATAAACCATTATATCGGTAGCAATTGGAAGATATATTTTTATAAAGAGTATAAATAATTCTAAGCAGCCTTAAGACACAAAATTTGCGCATCATCATCAGCATTAAGACACATAATTTTTGTTTGTGTGTGTACTGCCGATCATACTTTCTTCATTAATCAAACAGCTCTGGCTCTGGAAATTCAAACACTCCTAGGTAAACCACAGTGGATATTATGATACGGTTTTATTTATGTTTCATATAAGGGTATATATATATATATATATATATATATATATATATATATATATATATATATATATATATATATATATTGTGACGTACCTGGTTCTGCCTCAGCTGTGAAGTATTTATCAGTGCATACACTGATCGGACGCCAGCTGCGACGCACCTGTTGGTTGGTACTTTTCACTACAAATTTATAAGTTCTAAAGGTCGGGTATCTTGCTCGCGAATGGGTCATCTGAGGAATTTGGTACTATATTGGTGCGTCAAAATGATAATTTTGTATAAGCAAACAAGTACAATTTATTTATCATGGAATGTTCAATACACTTGATTAATTACAAAAAAACCTCTTTAACTTGGTACCAAGATTTAGTTAACCGTGTAATCTTGTCATACCTTTGGGGCCCCATTAACAATTCGGTCGCGGTGATTCCTCACCCCGGCAACTGCAACGGTCGATCTCCGCCGCGGCTCGGCGTCCTTGGGCTGCTGATGACGTAGACACGTGCTGTGCTGGTCTGCAGAAGCGGCGCCAGAAGTCCCTTGGCCGCACCCTCGGATATTTTCGCCTTCGCTCACACACGCGTAATTACTGGGTCTTGAAACTGTCCGTTACGTTCACACCACGCGCGTGAATTGTTACTGCGCCCCTCCTTGGTTTCGTTCTACTTTTCTCTCACAACTACTACACTATAAATCATCGGCTTCTAATCAATAATGATACACGTAATACTATTACATGCTTCTCATCATTAGCATGGGTTCACTCTGTCTATAACTATTCGTATGTCCTCTGCCACACGCTCTCCGTAATTACCCAACCTTCGCCACTCGGCGTCTGCTCGCCACACCGCGTCTCTCGCAACTGATTTTTCAACCGTCACCCGGCGTCCGCAACCGTCGCCACTTGTAACGCCCGAGAATCCCCCTCCCCTCCGCTGGGCAGCAGCGGCGGTCGCGTTCCCAGAACCCCCACTGCTCGCTCGCACCTGCCGCTGTACTACGCAGTTCAAATGAGTAATAATATACTCTTGTATTAATTATTTGTAATTACGGAGGGAAACACTTATCGTGTTTCTATATATATATATATATATATATATATATATATATATATATATATATATATATATTATCGCCATTTATAATTTTGTCAACATTTTTTCATTGATTTCCTCGCCCCATCTCTCTTTGTAGTTGCTGGAGTTGCTGTGTGTGTTCCATTAGATGACAGCGACGAAGATTTCGAATGCGCAGATGTCGTGGAGCCCGTTTGCGGTCGCATGCCAGATGGCAGAGTCAGAGGATTTGGAAACTTCTGTTATATGTTGTCGTTTGCGAGCATAAATAAAGTCCGTGAGTAACGTAGACATTTGTTTTAAATATTTAATGTTTTTTAATCTGACTCCACGTTTACCACATGTCTCGATTATAATTCAGAATAAAAACTTCTAAATATTTCACCTAGTCATTTCCTGTTTTTTGTTGTTGTTTTATTGCGAATTCTGTAACTGCACTAAAAATAATTTAAATAAAACATTAATAGTATAGTGGTGCAGATGAATAGGAAAGGCTTCTTCGTACTAGTTAGTTTTATAATATATTTTGCCTAGGGAAGTTATTTAATTTTGCTCCACTCCCCCGACAGGTACTGCCAATCAGCATCTAAAATATAATTGGTCCCGTTTTCTCAATTTTTCCGTTATCTAGCAGTAAAATTGAAATATGACTTTAGTAATATCATATAAAAGAGTAAAACCTCGTCATGTATACTAACTTTTCATTTAAATCTTAAGTACAATTCTTAGAAATGTCGTTTGAGCAAACGCAATTTTAATGGATATTTAAAGAAAAGTTAAAAGTTTACGAGAAATGTCATAAGAAAACTTTTGTACATTTGTACTTACAATTACAATTATGTAAAAAAAGTCTACAAAGTAAATTATTTTGTGAGATACATTTTCTTTAAATTATTTTTGGGTAAGTTTAGAAAAATCAAAATAATACATCAAAATTGAGTTTAGGTTATATATTCCGTTCACTTACCTCTTTTACTTTGTAGAAGAAAAAGTTCAAAATTTTCGGAAAACGGCCCCAAAATTTTTGTTTGTTTTTTAATAACATCTTATTTAAACCAAATAACACATAAAATTCAAATATTAAACATATATTTTACATTAGTTAAAAAGCTAATTGAGGAGAACAAAAAGTATTTAAGAAATAACTCTAACTTCAATAATGTACTAGGATGTTTCCAAAATTACTACACCTTTGATATTTTCGATATTTCTGATTAAACAGTAAAATTCTTCCTATTCTATGTCTTAAGTATTCATCACTATATTTGTAAACAACTGAACGAAACATTTTAAGTAGTTCATAAGAAAAAATTCATTTTTCAAATTTTCACACACAGTTGGACACTATAGTTTGTCCAAACGATAGGACAATATCCACTTTGAAATAAATACTAAGACAAATTTAGACGCCAGAAAAGTTTACAATTCACACGGACAAACGGTCGGAAAAAGACTATCGGAGGGAGAGACTATCGGAGGGAGAGACTATCGGAGGGAGAGACTATCGGAGGGAGAGACTGTCGGAGGGAGAGACTATCGGAGGGAGAGACTGTCGGAGGGAGAGACTGTCGGAGGGAGAGACTGTCGGAGGGAGAGACTGTCGGAGGGAGAGACTGTCGGAGGGAGAGACTGTCGGACGTACGGACCGGCAGAGTGTGGGACCGACTGTTCGAAAGTTTCCAATCGCGAACACATTGTTATTTTTGAAACCGTCTGAGTATTATTCCGACAAGTTAGTATGTATTTGACTGTAGTGGCTACTGGCTCTAGTTGATATTCTCTACAATTTAGTCTCGTGTGTGAAAAGATCGCATTGTATTAAAGGAAAGTGTGTAACACTGCGGGAAAAAATGAAGAGTGACTTATATAAGCCACAAAAAAGGAATTTTACTTTTAAGAACCTAATGTTGGGGCTAACATTGCCCTAAAACGTCGAGAAGAATCCTAAAATAAATAAATAAATAACTTTAATTGAAGAAAACGTATAATTTGGTGTCTATAAATAAGAAATCTTACAATTCTATCAATGTCGTATTTCTTAACTCAATATCGTAAAACAATGTCGTAACTCTCAGATTTTTTTAAAACTCCCAAAGTTCAAGTTATTTAGGCGTCTTCTTACAATAACAAAACTATTGGTAGATTTTCTCCTTAAGTAAATCGATCTAATCTTTATTAATATCATGTATGATTTTATATCATTTTATCGACGTTGTGTACAATGTTTCGAATTTATATGTAGTTTGCGTGAAATAGAGATATTTTTAAACAATTGTTATCTCAAAGATGGTTAAAATTTTCAATTTTTCTCTTGGATAGAGCAAAATTCGTTGATAAAAATGCCTCATGTCTCAGAAGGACGTTATGAATTGTCGAAAATAATAAAAAAAATCCCATTGCTGTTAGAGATATAATGATATTTAAATATTTTAATAATGCAACCTGATCTTCGAAATTATATATTATTGTAAATAAGATCGTATATCATTCCCTTAAAATACGAATAGTTTCTCAAAATGTTTCAAAATCTCCAAAATTGCAAATTTTTATTTCCTGTGCTCCCTTGGCCAAATAGAACCACGATATATCGATACGTAATACGTCTAAGGCAACACCGCGACACTACAGTTCAATTTCTGAGAATAACTTCGGATTTCAATGATTTTGGGCGTCCGGAACGCAATTTTGGGTGATAGAATTTGTGTTCAAGTATTAGGTTTAAAAGAATTAGTTTTTGCTCCTGGTGCGCCACGATTGTTAATGAGTATTACAAGTGATGGCTGAGTTCTGTTAATATCGACAGAAATTGCAGTGTAAGCATTTTGCGTAACAGTTATTAACATGAGGAAATACATGCTGTTGTAGCTCCCGTTTAATATTTGCCTATCGGTACAAGAATGGATTACCTATGCAAAGTATCGGGACTACACGTAGTATGTAGTGCAGAGAACAGGTTCTGGATATTCAAAAATTTAATTCCACTGAAAAATTGATGTCACTTTTAAAACAATTATTTTAGAAAGATTGTCATCATGGATACAGGTAAACAAACAAAAACATGTCTTACGCTTCGCAGATGACAATTTTAGAATTACAATTGACAATTAATTTATTAATTACAATCGGACACCATGGGTAATGAACATTGAAAACAAGAAAGCATATATAAAATGTGATAAGTTATAATTGTGTTCCAGGACTGATTTGTAATTGATTCTGTACCAATTTGCCCCTATTATTTAATAAAATTTAGAAACAATGTGTCAAAAATAATGAATATAACAATGCCCTTTTGCAGCCATCGACTTGGTTGATTGGGAATTATGCTGTGAAGACACCTCACAAAATATATATTCCGAATGTTGCTCATCCTCTGATGGATCTAATAGATCATGCTAAAGATAAACTAAATGTGCTCCAGAAGCAACTGCATTCACCACATGTAAACATTCTGTATTGTATAATATGAAATAAAATATTATCAAGGTCTGACAATGTATGATCAATTTATTACAGATGTCGGTTTTACGATCGTATATTTACGTCGCATTAAAACGGATCTGCACAATGCCTACTTCCGCGGGGATTCTGAATTGAAGAGCCGGACGCCTGCTCGCGAGGGCGGCGAAAGCGCAGGTAGTGCGGGGAAGGCAGCTTCGGGGGAGGGAAGCAGCCTGCTCTTGCACAGTGGGGCGACGCGGCGCGTAGATTGAACGCCTGAACATCTAATGCAATTATCCATGTCGTGAAATTATTTGCCCACTTATTTAAGTGGGTAATATCTCGCATTCGTGCTACAAGGACTGTAATTTACTGTGTGTGTTTCTGAACACTGCTGTGTATCCACATTTTCCTTTTTTTATTTTTTTTTAGTTTATAGTCATTGTGACACTTCAACAATATTTTAGATTTCGTAAGTGTAGATGCGGGAGGTACATGATCACATATGCGAACGTAATGTCCAATACAAGCCAATAAAGGGGATTTACCCATTCTTTGAACATGTTTTAACCACTAACTTCTGTACTCATTCATACGTCAATCATCCATTAAAACAATCCACTATTAGTGATTCTTTCTTATACTCATTTCTAAAGCACACACTGTGGTGGGTCTGGACATCAAGTGACTTCACTGCAGTGCCTCCGACCGAGAAGTCCTAGGGTTCGAGTCCCCTCTTTGGCACAATTTACGAAGGTGTTGGTGGTAGTAGTATGCCATCAAAATACCGTACGAAAGCAACAATCATTCAATTCGCAAATATTTATTTCATATTCTTCGTTATATTACAACTTTTCCGAAGATTTTGCACAAAACCTGTTGACAACCTCATTCGCAGCTCTCTTCAGCAGCCACGTCGGAGGCTTCTCCAGAAGACCCGCTGGAAGAAGTGCTGTCTGACGAAACAGACGCATCCGATGGACGACTCTCCGGGAAGCAGTCTCCTTTCTTCACGAAGGTGATAGCTGCAAAGTAAATGAGAAGTAAGTATATTTTAAAATCCTCGTATACCCCACGTTAACGGTGATTTTATCGTAGGTAATATCACGAGTCCTTTGGAAATTGTCGATAAATTTCAGACTCTGAGGGGATTTATCTGAGAATTTCCAAAGCACGAGTGGTATTTGATAGGACTATTCCAGGAGTGAAATTATATCCAAAAGAGTTCCAAAATGCGCCAAATATTGAAAATAACTCAAAGCTATGTTAAAATCGCAAGTTATGTTATAGTACATACGCTATTTATTGGACTTTGTTAAAGCGATCGATGTATAACGCCTCCTAAGATATACACACGTAAGCTTCCGCGGCTCGAATCCATAAATTCTCGGCTATCCGGGAGACGCCGCGTCGTTGGCTGGGAGGCCCACGGTTTGCCTGACATGTCGCAGGCTTCCTCAGGTCACTGCCCTGAGGAAGCCTGCGACATGTCAGGCGAAACGTCGGCCTCCCAGCCAACGACGCGGCGTCTCCCGGATAGCCGAGAAAGCCTCCTAAGATAGATGAGGCACAGTTTATGATTGGCCAGTAGGTAGAAGCGATAAGGAAAATTGGATAGAAAAAGTGATGAACATTTTGAAATACACCGCCCTGGTTGGGGCATTTTGTATGTATAGTTAAACACGATTGCTTTTAATGTCGAGTGGAATTTAATAAAGAGTTGAATAGTCATAATAATTTATTAGACAGGAAGAGGGATTCCGACTATTCTCTCCCTGTGGCGGAGCCTACTTCTATCTATTCTATTGTGTCTTCCCTCCGTCTACACCGCTTCTTCTTCTCACTGCCCTCGCTCCATCTGAAAATACTGGGTCTTCTGTACTCACTAAAACACTTTCTTATTAAAAAATATTTTATTTTTTTCTTATTGGGGTTCCTGGCCCCAAACTGTATTCATGTTATAACTGAGAATAACGAAACAAATCTAAACTAAACAAAATAAAATGCATGCTTGTACTGACGTATATTCTTTTTGTGAAATTGTATATATTATTCCAGTACTTTCAATCAATTATCACATTATTAAACTTACTCTTTTTCATATTTTTTATAAACATATATTTAGAAAAACATTGAAATGCATATTGCCGTGTCAATTGACGTTTAAATATTATTAAAGTAATTTTAATTGAATTCGAGAAAGCGTTTTAATGTCCTTGTTAAATACTGGCTGATGGAACGGAGGCATTAAACACTTAGACAATTATATCTTCAAAAATTCGAGATCATAGTGGATCTCGGCTTAACAAACATTTTCTATTATTTAAAATAACCACTTTGGTTCTGTTTTCAGCAACCTTGAAAACCAGCGTTGACACAAATTAAATTTTCCCAAATTCCCATTTGCCCTTACTGTTTATACTTCAATTATACTTCTTGCCGAACTTTCATCAATTTAATTAATCATTCCTTCGCCACCCAAAGGTACGCTTCCACTCTCCACTATAATAAAACACTTGACTGCAAATATTCCTCCATCCGTCACACTTTCAGCATAACATGTAAATCAGTCAAAATATGTCTTTGCTCGCACTGTAGCTCGTGCAACTAACGAATACATAATAATCATGCTTAATTTACAAAAACTAAACATGTGTGTATTCATAACTTTTTACTACAATATTAAGCACATCCATCTGAAATGTTTTACTACTTTGGTACATTTAATACATTCGTCACTAGTCGAAATTAAAATCAATATCCAAATTACATTACAAAGCGAAGAAACACCAAGAATAATTTCGTATAAGAAATTTGTCATTGAAAATATACAAACAGAATTCTCCAACACACAATTTTGTGTATTAATGAACTCAATCTTAGATTTCATTCGTCATCGTCTGGTGTCGCGCTGCTAAACAATTGCACGTTGATTGACTCTTGAATCTGTGATGCAATACTACGCTAAAAAGTCCAGAAAATTAAATATCTTGTAAATATATTAAGGTTTGTGGTTATGAATCGTAGCCTATAGTACTCCGGACCTTCAAAGAAATCTAGACATATATAATATTCTGGAGATATCAACATGAGGAATTATGGGGATCAGTCTTTCGCCTGCATCCAAGACAAATTTGTTAGCCCTGAATATCAATTAGGAGGGATAGGATGATGTAATTATTATTAACTACAATTATAGGGTGATGATGAGGGGTGTCTAGGATGATAGTAAAAGATGTTAGGTGGGGTAGTGGGAGGTGTTCGTGCACGCCCACTCGAGGTTCACGCCCGCACGAGTTCCTCAGATACTGTATAGGGATAAATTGTTTTCTGTTTTTCTTAGCGTGTATCTGTATTTTTGAATCAACAAAAGTTTGTGAATATGGAAAATACTTTTTGCTATATTGTCGTACTTACTGATATGATATATAAGTGCATAAGAATTCATTTCGCATCGGTTTATGAATGTTTTATAACTTCCATCAGGCATCATACCGCATACATAGTCTTCTACTGCAGAGCATGAGATACTAGCTGACCAGTCTTGGCCTAAGACTGCAAATGTCATGCCTATAACATACAAAATTCATTATAACTCCATTACATACATTAAGTGAATTGGTACTACCATTGTATGGTACATCTGGTAGAAAAGATCACATCAAAGTACTTCACTTTCTCGTATACGTATTTATATACGACGTAATATACGTAATAGAGAGATGGTTATGTGTGTGGAAAATAACAATTTTTCTGCAGTAGACAGACATATGCACTTTCGACATATAGTTGGACTTTTGTAGTCATTTTTCCCGAAGAGGGAGCTCTTGATACAGAAAAAGTTGTTTTTACTTTCTCCTATAAGTACGTTTATAAATAGTATAACTAGTATAATAGAATTACGTTATGTAATGCTGCAGAAAATCGATTTCTAGATTTCGACGGAAATACGCAGGGATCCCCTTATACCGAATACCGTTTTATTATTTTATTTTATTTTTACAGAACCTCCGTCCGTCTGTCCTTCTTTCTACTGTCATGATATGACTCCACCACTCACAATGATGATTCTCCAAAACACAAAAGTTTTCTGTGAAAAGAGCTTCAAATTTCTCATTTACAGAAACGCTTAACCAACATTTCCCAAAAACCGCTCCAAATGTTTCAATAAAAATTTTCAGGTAGGACGAGGCTTTTTCTATTATATTCCTAAAATATTATTTCACTTCTATCATTAGGGACTCTAAAAATTGAGCAAATGTGAAAATTTGGGATCCTGAAACAGCATGTACTTTCTCGCCCATATTTTCTCTCAAAATGACGCGAAATGAACCAAAATTTTCGAAACGATCTACACGACCTTATTTCAAAATCTGTCTTGAAGGAACAAATTTCATTAAGAGAAAAATATCTATCTTTATAAATGTAATTGTAGGAAGACACAGAACAAATGTTCGATTTTTGCAGTTCTCCAAAAATAAAGGTTTCTAACGAACATGAGATTTACAGTTCTTTTAAAGGTCCTTTATACTATCCTACAATAAAATTTAATCAAAAACGATAGGGCCATTTTTTTTATTTAGAAAATGTTCCAGAGGCTTCACGTGAAGTACCCCTCAAAATTAAAATATCGATTTGAATTCAAGTGACCGCGATGTCAGTCAGATCGATTATCAATTTTGAGAAAATCGGTTGAATGGTTTAGCCACTAGCGTTGTTCAGTCGGATGGATAGACGGACGGACAGATACACTTTTGCCGTTATTCGAGTTTTCTGTATCAAGGACCCTCAAAACATGAACTCTACTAAACTACAAAACTGAACTACACCACGTGTTAGATGACATTTGTTTTTAATTTATCAACTTGATCTATCTACTTTTTCGTTACCAAGGACCTGCAACAAGAGCATTTCTGCCAAAAATTCACCTTTTTCGCCAACATTACGTAACTTTCTCTCTCGTATGTCAGCGGTAGCGAAAAAATAAAGAGCATGTCAGTTCAGACCCCCGTAAGTAGCGTTGTTCACATACAGAAGAACGGACAGGCAAACGGACAGACAGATTGCTATCATTCGATTTTTTAGTATAACAACATGGATTTTGGCTACACTTTGTGTTAGAGTATTTTTTTCTAATTTTAGCAACTGGATTTATTCACTTTTTTGTTACTAGGGCCTTGATTCACGAGTTTTCTAAAGAAAATTCGCCATTTTTTCGCGCAGCCTTACATAACTTTCTCTCTACTGCAGAAGTGGTGGCGAGAAAGAAAAAAAAATGAGTTTGAGAAAGAAAAAAAATTAGTCTAGAAGTAAAATGCTTATGTTACAAATAACAAATAACTTGAGAAAAAGTTTTATTTTTAACTTTCTAAATTCATATCTAATAGCTTTATTTCAGGTATGTCCAAATAATTTAGTTCAATTTCCTGAGCGAGATGACCAATGTACCCTGCATTCTCTCCCTGACATTTTACTGAACTAAGATATATTAATTTTGTTATTGTATGCGACACTATAATCTAGTCTAGGATCGATTTATCTCCAATTTTTATTAGAGAAGGTGCATAACGATTTAATGTGCTCCGCCATGCCATTCCCAAATTCAGCCAATAATGTTGAAACAGACTTAAAAACTTAGTTCAATTTCCTGAGCGAGATGACCAATGTACCCTGCATTCTCTCCCTGACATTTTACTGAACTAAGATATATTAATTTTGTTATTGTATGCGACACTATAATCTAGTCTAGGATCGATTTATCTCCAATTTTTATTAGAGAAGGTGCTTAACGACTTAATGTGCTCCGCAATGCCGTTCTCAAATTCAGCCAATAATGTTGGAACAGACTTAAGCACGGTGTACTGTGGTTTTGTTACCTAAAAGAAGAAGTAGAATCAGCAACTTCATGATGATGAACAATCCAACACAATATACCACGTATGAAGGATGTGGCACAATGTACCATATAAGTGAAGAGGACATAGTACATCGTTTCTTATCTGTTCTCGTCCGTTCTGATTGTCGCTCTCATTATCAAATCAATCAGTGAAACAGAAAACGGCAATCAATACAGAAAACACTCATATTTTTTTACTGCTTGTACAATTTACGAAAGGTTCATCAAAGTTTGTCGTTTATCAGTCCCAAACTACAATCTCGTTCAAGCAGTCAAAAGATTTTCTTTGATTAATTAAGTACAGTGTGAAAAATTGTGAGAGTAGGCCAATAAAAGGCCGTTGTTTTACAGTAAAAAAAACTGTAAACTGGTGGAGGTACAGAATAACACAGACTTTCTCACACTCCTAATTTTTCTAATTTCTTTGGCCTGGACTAGCTTTTCGGTCTTACCGAACAGCTTGCCACATACTCTCGTCAGATAATTTGAATAACTATTTTTCCCACTGTACTCAATAAACGTGCTCATATTTTGAAGTTACATTTATATCTAGAAGCAAAACAAGGGGCCATGTCAGCATTTGCGGCGGAGCGCGAATGCCAACGTAGCCAATGCGTGGCCAACGTAGGCGCCCAGTATATAGGGGCCCGCTAGCGGTAGTCGCGCAATCAGTGACCCAGTGGGTGTGGCCCAGAGGGCCTGGCCCAGGGGGCCTGGCCCAGGGGGCCTGGCCCAGGGGGCCTGGCCCAGGGGGCCTGGCCCAGGGGGCGTGGCCCAGGGTACATGGCCCAGGGGGCGTGGCCCTGACAGGAGTAACCATAGCCGCGGAAGCAAAAGGAGCTGCGACAGGCAGCGACGGGGCGGCCGAGTCCGGCCGTGGGGAACCTGAGCGCAGTGGGCTGCCGGGGTTTGGGAAGACTACTGGCGGTGGCGAGCCCGAGACTCGCACCTGGACGACCCAATACGGACCGGGAACCGTGCAGGCAGCACGGTACGGCTTTGCACGTGTGGGAGCGCTCGCGGATACAGCGGCCCGGGACGGGCTCAAGTTGTCACAATGTGTATCGTTGTTCCAAGATTTGATGAGCAATACATTTGGTTTATTTAACGAATTTACTATGTCGTTCGTCCTACCTTTTAGAATATAACATTCACGATATCGGAGCCGGAGTGTTGCGCGGCTTGCGATAACCACTGCCTCAGTGTCCGGATAACTACAGTCGCGGAAACATGGAAGTCGACGCCAGCACTAATCAGACAGAACGACCACACCGACAGTTTTCAATGCAGCATGGGAACAAAGTTACAGTGCGGGAGCCATGCTAAATGTTGAGTTTGCAAAAAATTGCCGAATCACATGAAGACGTTTAATTTACAACAGTACATACATCATACAGTTAATCATGTGCTGAATATGACAAGTACGCTGAAGAAGAACGAAAGGAAGTTTTTAGTCCTCTGAAATTGAATGCCTCTTAACATGTAAGTTTTGGATGTATATTGATGTTCTTATGTGGTTTGGACAGTCAAATAACACAATATAAAGTATGTTAATTTTATTGCATACTGATTCTACAACTAGAGCATTTTGGAAAAGATGGTACTAAATAAAGATGATTGATTGATTCATTTGTCTACCCATTACCCTCCTCCACCCCACAGCCTTGGCTCGCGCGAGCCTGCGTTGTCGTTTTGTGGCTTCCACACAGCAAGTAAGAAACGGCTCAATCTACATTTTCATGTTTTCTGTTTCAAAAGCTTCACATGTTCAAATCCATTTTCTTTCACTTAGATAGTTCATATTAGATAATTTAACACCCTCTTCCTTTCTTTCATTCTTAAACTGTTAAATCTATTTTACAAAATTTTCAATTATTAGTAATATGTTTATTGTAATATATTTTGTCTCGGGTTTTTATTTTTTTCTTGTACCAGAAAATTAATTATAATGACTAGGCCTTCAAAAGCTGCTCTTATAATAAACTGTACTGTTGTCAATGACGACTCATATAATTATTTCATTATAATGAAGAAGCAATTTGGTTGTGAAAAATATTTAATAATAATAATAATAATAATAATAATAATAAATGCTATATTTGTTGACGTTATATTTATTTTCCCTCGCAATGGACATAGAGAGAACAACTTGCAGCCAAATGCAGATGCAGGAATCTGTTTAAATGTCATGACGCCAATGTTTTGTGCGGGGGCCTCAACGAGGTAGAATATACTACACAGAGTGGCTGAAGCGACTCCATCTATGCAGCAAATTGAAATTACGTTTTTTGCAGTCATATCAGCGCCCTCTGCAGAAACAGAGTATTCTAGCATTCCGTTTGGCGCTGGTTACGGCTGGGTGTCCGTGGGTCGCGCGATATGAAAATTTTGTGTTCCAAGTCCAAAAACCAATCATTTAAAAACGAAATCACAATACGTAAGGAGAACAAATTGAGAAACTTTAAAAACACGTTGTTTCCGACATCGGTTACTTCATAAGAATGGAAGCTGTTGAAAAGTTATTGTAGTATATATAATGGAGGGATAACCACACGAACCCTTTATGCTATGGCCGAGAGGTTGGACCTCCGCTGGCCAGCCAAAGCCCGTATATCGGGCTGTCGAGCCAAAGGACAGGCCATGGATCAAGAGGATTGATGGCAACGTCAAGGCGGAGGGTGCCTTGATCCCACCTCCCTTCGATTACACGTGCAGCAATCGCTGCAGATATTTCGGAAAGATCCGTTTCCAGAAGTGTGAGAAAATAAATTCCAATGAATCTCTAGAATCCTGCTGATTTTCAGCTTATTAAAGAAATGACGAGTGTGAAATCTGCCTCCTCGAAGTAAATATGTATGATTGGCTGCACTGCAAATGATGTTTATAAACCAGGTAATGATATCTTCAAGCTGAGAAAACATTCATGTTGGAGAAATATATATTTTATTATTGTGAAGTCCATGTAGTTTAATATTCAATATTTGTAAAAACATGAATTGACCAACACAAATGAACTTTCTGGAAATTTCCCTCAGGAATTGAAATGTGTTACAATAATGATTATTAAATCTTTTAGATTATCCAACAAGGACGAAAAAAATGAAATACCCATGTTATCCGAGTCGTCCGTTGAGTTGTGTAAGGACATTAGATTAAAAAATGTAATATTGTTGTGGAAGATTAACTACTAGTTTTGACAGACTGCCTGTGCAAGGAATATAGATAAGAAGAGCAGATAAATATCCAATATAATCCAGGTGAAACATTCTTCCTTGCACTATTCAAGACGAAGATACCGTTGCCTTTGATATGAAGTTTCTGTGGATATTCTTTTTCTTGGGTAAGATTGGCCTGTTTCCTAATTTCCTTAAACGTTTTTGAGAAAATAATTTCGAAGAAAATATCTCAAGCAATTGTAATTGCAATGTTTGGATGATGTAACGATATTATGAAATCTGCAATTGTTTTTGCTTTATTGTTTGTTACTTTTTTGTGCGTATTAATTTTCTCCTCAGAATTTTAAATCTTCAGCAGTATTCATTACGTTTCAAGACAAAATACTGATCTGAAATACGTGCTAATCTGCTATGTAGAAGAATTCAGTGTACTGTGCAGAAGAATTCAATTATCAACTGACAGCCACTAGCTAAATAATGAACGTGACCTTTTTTGTTGCATACACAGTCGGGACACACGTAAAGAATACACCGATCAAAGTTTACCCTTTGTGTTACTTGCTCATAAACCATTATATCGTAAGTAAATTGAAGTTTTATTATAGTACAGAATATTATGCGTTCTCAGCTGTCTTATTGTACAAACAATCTTGCGTGGATTCTCTGGACACTTTCAATCCATTCGTTCCTTCTTACACTACACAGATTACACTGACGGGAAATTTAAATTCGCTAAAGCGTTGTGAAAATTAAAATATTGTGTTCTCTCTCTCATACATACACGCCTATTTTTATTTTTATTTACACATTGTCGACATTTTGGCCTTGGAATTTCTCCCTCCCCACTCCTCTCTTTGCAGTTGCTGTGTGTGTTGCGTTAGACGACGATGGCGGTGGAGATGGCGGTTGCGCTGGCGTAGTCCAGCCCGTTTGCGGTCGCATGCCTGATGGTAGCGTCAGAGGATTTGGAAATTACTGCAGTATGCAATCATTTGCAAGAGCAAACAAAATCAGTAAGTATGGAAAACATTTGTTTGAAATATTGAACAGATTACAATAAGACGCAGCACTTGTATGGACCACGTGTCTCGATATTAATTACCGGGGAAAATGCTACGGGTATCAACTGATGTCCCTGCAGTACCTTTGACCGCGTGGTCCTAGGTTTAAGTCCCGACGATGGCTGGATTTTCGCCACTAGCTATATACCTGGGACGAATTCAGTCGCTGTCTGGCGGAGAATTCTAGCGACCGGCTGGTCTGGTTGGAAGCTTTCTGTACTTTCTCGGTTCAATAGCAGGTGAATGCCTGACAAACGTGACAAGAAAAGCGAGCGATCTTTTCTTCCCCTTCCTTGACATATCCTACCCCTTTCTTACACTCACATGCCCTGCACTACCACACATGCGATGAGACCGGTCGTGAGCTTAGAGCTTGTCCCGGATGGTGCAGTGCGTCGCTGGTGGGCGGTACGTGGTTGAGGAAAACGTCGCTAGCCGACTGTAGGTTTGCGCCGGATCTTACTATCCAGCGGAGGAAGATCACCGTCACCTCCCGAGCAAAACTAAACTTACGGGAGTAATCATCTTATCAGTTGACGTGCTCGGAATCACTAATCAATCATTCCATCCTAATTCAGAAAAAATATTTCTAAATGTTTCGCCCTTAGATTTATTTCCTTTTTTTTCCTTTTTTGACGAATACAATGACACGCGTGGTAATGCGTGACAGGTGGAAACAATCCTTCTCTATAGGTCTCTCAACAATCACTCAGAATGTTTACAAATAAATTCTTGAAATTATTTAAAAATCAATAAAGTAATAGCGTTAAGCAGAGAAGAAGCACAAGAATCAATATCGTTAAAAGAAGGCTTGGAATTGGGACGTACGTTGAAAACCTCGAGCAACGAGAATGCACGCTGAAAATTAGACGTGTGTGAGATGTGGCTGCGGATAGATTCGAAACGTTGAACATATTATCTTCTCGGAAAATAGAGAAAATACAAAACAATGATATCGTTCAGTATTTAATCTCCAATTCTAATGAAATTCTAAGGAGGTTACCACATTCTGAAACGATGAAATCTCTACTCAGCGAAATCCAAGATCTCAAAAAAATCCTGCTATCCATCTTACTTTCAAAATGTAATGCAACACAAAATTACATCCACTGATTTCATTTCATTGAAAAATTCATTTTTCCAGCGACTTCCTTCAACTCCAATTATAAAGATATTTTTTTCGTAACGAAATGATTTTCTCAGATACAGATCTTGAATTAGGTCAAATTCATTTTCTCGAAAATATGAGTATTTTTGCTTAATTATGCTTCTAACATTGGCATTTTTTAAAATTTTAAGCAATTATTTTCTCAGAAAATGTTTTTCTTTAATTGTTTTGGACGAATGTAGCCAAGAACGGTAAAAGAAGTGGTGCTGGTCCCATTTTTTGGAGCACTCTGTATTTTTGAAAATTGAAAAAAAGTAGAAAGGGGTATTTTGAATTTCCCGGATTTCATTTGAGGCGGTGTCACTCGAATGGCAATGTAATTTGAGAAGTGCTTGGCGGCAGTCATTAGAATCTTGATAATAAAGATTAATTTCAATGTTATTTAAGCATGAAATCTATTCTAAATTGCATCATTTAATTGAGTTAAATGTAAAAACGAATTGATCATTTTCCTGGGCATCTGAAGTTCGGGAATGACGAGTGTGGAAACGAGTAGTTGCGATGAATATACAAATATTATTTATTTTTATTTATATATTTATTTAACGCCGAAAAGAGTTAAAAAACTGTGTGTTACATTTTGTTATTATATTTTTCTACCCATTTGCATTTTGTTCCAAGCGGTATCAAGATTGCTGATTTGCGAAATGTGTATGCCATACGAATCGAGCAGTTATTATTGCTTGTTGCAAACTGCTGTTACGCCGCACTGATAACAGAAGACGATAGCGACGTCCGCCGTTAAACTAATAATTTTATTTACGGCTAAAATACGCATGGCGTATCGTTAGTACATTTATTATGTATAACCTGAATAAATTGATTCAATGGCAGATAACTGTTTACGTTTAAACGTTTGAATTTTTTTAAATGTATTTTTCGTTTTTTATAAATTTTTGTTTAATTAATATTTAAATGGTAGTTTTTTTGTTTTTTTTAATTTGTGGCGTCTATATACATGCTATGCGTCTCCTAGCTTTTAAAGAAGCGTTGAGGGCACCGTGGAGTAACCATCCGTTATTTGACACCCAACACCCTCTAGGGGCCGCTGGGTAGTAGAGTCACGTCAGTCGCAGTCAAGTCCAGGAATCGCCGATAGATAGCGTCTTCGCGCTCGCGTCTCGCACGCGCCCTGCGTCATCTACATATCGACCAGAATTGGGAAGAAATAACGATGGGGGTAACGTTTAAGACGATTCACAGGGGTTAGACTAGCCTCTGTGAGCATGCAAACTCGTTTTGTCGTAACAAATTTCACATGAGGTTCTACGGGGATTCTACGGGAATCGGGAGAGTTGATGTGTAAAACAAAAATTGTCGTAATATAATATTACATAAGCATTATCAATGTAGCGAGAAAGTATGTGTTGTTGTAGTACCACTAGTATTCATTTCATTTATTACATGAATAGAGTTGAACATACCTATAAAGATAGCATACATTTTATTTTCACTGTTAACTCTTAAATTTTCGAAAAGGTACAATTTTTTCTGACGTTTTCCTACAACTACAATATTTTCTTTCTCTTAAACGAAATCGTTTTTCAGAATTAATTATTTAATTATTGTTTTATACGTTTTCTGAAAATTTCAGCAGTGTTTGAGTAAAATATAGGTTTTTTAAAATTTCTTCTCCAAAGCGGCAGCAATATTTCTCCCAATTTTTTGATGTAATAGTGCATAAGGTATGTTAGTGCATAATTGTATTGTATAAGATGACATAAAAGCCATTTTGGATGTTTCTTTCAGTATTAAAGAATTTCACAAATGGAACGTTTTAAAAATATCTCTATCATCATTGGTATTTACGTTAGCGGCGAAATGTGCACATTAATATATTTGCGAGAACACGTACTTATATGATGTTTTATAAAGTATCTTAAAAATTCAGACGTGTTCTACGAAAATATTCTCAAAAGTCCGTAATTTCAGAACAGCTCAAAGAATTTATTTGCAAAACAGTTCAATTTTTTTCAACGACAATATCCGTATTTTTTTTTTCTTGTGTAATAGTCTGAAAGTTATATTTGAGTTGTATCATTACGGAATCGAAAATGTCAGCACGGGCATGGCTTAAAAAAGGGAGAAGTCAATCGCTTTCCATGTGACAATTTTAGAATATTGATTGACGATTCTTTTACTACATATCGAACCCTTTAGGGAATGACAAATTATTTTCATCAGCATTGACAACACGAAAACACATAGAATATCTTGACAACTAGAAAATACGTTTCAGGACTGATTTGTAATTGATTATGTGCTAATGTACCTCTTATTCTTGAATAACATTTGAAAATTGTCCATGCCAAGAATAACAAATGTCTTTCTTTTGCAGCCATCGACTTGGTGGATTGGAAATTATGTTGTAAAGACGCATCACAAAATATATATTCCTACTTGTGCCCATCGTCAGAGGAATCTTCTAGTTCATGCTGAAGATAGGCTATATGTTCCCCAGAAGAAACTACATTCACTAAATGTAAATGTATTTTACAATATGAAATAAAATGTGATCACACTTTGACAATACAAAGTTAACTTATTAAAGACCCTATTTTTATGTATTCCAATGTTTACATTTCTTTAAAATCTCATGTGAATTGGGTTAGATACTATTTATTTTGCGTCGTCGTTTGACATAAATCATAAATAGAAACTGCACATTGTAACCGTTGTCTGCACATACATTATGCGCGGTGCAGCACTACAAAGAAGTAATATTCATTTTTCAAAATCTCGCGATGCGCATCGTTCTTATTAACGATTGTATAATAAACATGAACTTATTGATAAACGTTCCCTGATTTCTTTTTATTTTCCCATTATAGTGGAAGGTGCTGTATATGCCGGAAGATTCCGAATTTTAGACATCGTACTATGGGGCGCAGTAGTTGTTGACGTTGCTTGGATCGAAGTTACGACCGATGTCACCGGAGTCATTAAGAGCTGGATCCATAGTCGAGCGCACGAATCTTTCCAAAAATAGGAAGATCGCAATGCAAGAAGCGTCTTGATTGGCTGCTCGCAATGCGGTACAATTTCGCGGACGGAGTTCGTAATGTGAGCGATTCCTTCCAGCGAATTTTTTATTTTATTTTATTTATTGTACCCAAACAGAGGGTAAACAGCTTTGCAGGTTTGAATTGGAATGGCTTACAAACTAAAACAAAATCATGTGACACAAAATAATTTAAAAAAATAATAATAAAAATGCGAATTTTAGGAAAATATTAAAACACTTTGCCAGGGATTACATGGTGGTGGTGGTGGTGGTGATGAATGTGAGGGATGAAAGGACGGCAGTCACATACCCAAATACAGTCATGCTCGAGGCGCGACTCGAAACTCCCTAACGATTCATTGAAAAGAGATCGCAAATTGCTAGTAATTAGTTCTGAAATCAGTTGAATAAATATAAACCATCTCATCTGCCATTAAGATGTTCAATAGGGTACAAGAAAGGCTCGATCTTTTTATGAACCACTAGATTAGATGCAATATCAAAAAGAACAAATAAACAAGAGTATGTTGTGAAAAGACATGTGCAAGATCCTAAGATTACAGGAGCTTTGCCAGAGATTATAGAATTAATATCAATTCAGTGACAATAACACTTCAGTCAGAACAAATAAAGAACTTCGGAACGCATTCTGAGTTCATTTTCATCTCTTATTCTGAGGTGTTGCAGGTTTTTTCGGTGAACTCTCTGTACTTTCGAAAACTGTTAACTTTTAACATTTAAACATTACAAAAGTTTAGATATTTTTGCCTAAAACAAAATCTGTTCTAAAGAAATCAGCTCTTTAAAAATGGTAAAGTACAATTGTTTGAAAAAACGAGTAGATTTTGTACTCGTATAATTTGTGCTTGGAATTTATCCATTTTTTAAAAAAGTTCTCAAAATTCGCTCCAATTTTTTTCATATTTTTTACAATAATAAAATAAAAACAGCCGCTCAGATGGCCGAGGTCGCTAAGGTTGTAGTGCGGACGCGATCTCGAACCAGAAGTTCGCGAGTTCGAGTCGCGCCTCGAGCACTGGTATATTTGTGTTTGTATGTACATGTCTTTTTTTCACCCCCTCACTATCATCATCATCATTTCATTTTCCATACTCCCGGGCTAATAACCCTGAGGGATAAAAATCGGATCTAGCTAATTGCTGATCTCATTATAAAATTACACGCATCTGTCACCGAGATATTGTTAACGAACCCCGGTAAATACAGGATGCATGCACGCGTGACACAAGTCGGCTTATTTGCGAGCAAAGATACAATAATAAAAACATAGAGACAGTTCGTGGCCAGTTACCGTCGAGTATAGTGGTGTCAGAGCATGTCGCTCTTCTATTCCCGAGTGAAAGTGTTGCGAGGTTGGAACTGAGTAGTGAAGTGTTTATTACCTTCTCAGTGTATTATTGTTAAAATTAAACTACTGGGAGATAGCAGCTAATAACATCATACCACAGATTCGTCTGACTACAGGGGAGCCTAACCTACAACACCGAAAATCAACATGACCAAGTAAGGAAATCGTATTCTAGTGGAACTTCCTCAGACGTTTTTCACACGAAGGAACACGCTGTAATACTAGAATGACAAGAGGGACTATCTGTCAATGCATATATTAGTTGAGTTGCCTCGATTGTAAATGCTAGTGACATAAGATACATATCTCGTATCACTAACCACACAATATGTTTATTGTTTGCCAATCAAGAGATTGCCGGTAAATTCACATACTCGTGAAATCATCAAATATAGAAATAAAGTATAATAAGCTAGCAGAGAGATCATTTGTTAGTAACCATAACAGATTATACCAAAATGTTGGTTCTATCACTCCCCATGAAATAATAGAGAAAGAATTTACTAACAGAGACATTATGATATATACCAAAATATCCTTTGTAAAAGCTGGCCTATCAAACCCAGGTTTTTCTCATATTGTGAGTTTTCGAAGACAATTCTATGGTGTTCCAGAAAAGCTAGAAAAACTACCCACCTACTGCTGAAGGTACATCATATAGAATATTCATCTCTTCCTTTATTTGTAATGATAAGAGTCACATTGCAAACTAATGTACATAAAAAACATTGAATAGTGATTCTTTAGAATAGCATTCTGTAATCAAATCATCTCAGAATAAAACAATTGAAAATAGATTAACATTATCTGAAGCTCATAATCAAAACACAACACCAATAATTAACAACATAGATTTTTCTGAGCCTACCCTTCGGACTTATCTTCTTACTAAATACTTAGTAATAAAATAATATATGATTAATAATAATAATAATAATAATAATAATAATAATAATAATAATAATGAACATCAAAAATCTCAACCAATAAAAAGAAAGCAATTAACAAAAGGTAACATAAAACCCTCGAAACCACAAATCGTAAAAAAGTAGAAGAATTAATAATAAAATAATTGTTCTATTCAAAATAACCCAGATAAATTTCCCTTAAATCATCAACAATTCTTAATGTTTTACAAGAGTCTTTTGTCCTCAATGATGTGATAATTGTTTCTAAAGATTTTACAAATGATTTGCAAGCTTTATTGCAAATGATGAAAGATATTTTCTTTCTTCTTGAGGAAATAGCTAATAACAGATTTACCAGAATCATAGATAGACTTAATAAAGCAAATTAACAGTGTTAGAGGATAAGGTACAGACACTACACAAGAATAATTTAAATACTATCAGTGTATACAACATGTATTAGAACATATCCTATCAATATATTTTTATCTCTTCACATAAATAATTATTTCTAACCCAAGCAATTTTTTTAATATATTTCAGTGAAACTTAAATGAATTTTACACCAGAATTGAATATTTCAATTTATTACATAATAATTATGGTGCAGTTGTTTTTGCCTTCAAGAAACCAATCTTAAAAAGAATAAAATCCCAAAATGAAAAGTATACAATTACTTTCAAACAAACCGATCAAACTCTGTACAAGCCAGTGGAGGAGTTTCTATTTTGATTAACAATAATACCGAAGCTCAAGAAACGTCTCTACAATCTAAAAATGAAGGCATAGCAGTCAAAACCAATCTCCCATTTAACATGAGTGTATGCAACATCTACTTGCCAAACAGTCAATCCTTCCACAACTAGCAAAGCCTAACAAAACGTGAGCGTTGTGAAGCTTAAATTCGTGAATCGACTTTCATTGATTAACGTCATCTTTCAATGTGTTGTAAAGTAACATACATGCATTATGGCCTCTTTGTAGTGAGTTGTTCGTACTGACACCTGAGGAATGTGATTCTGGGATGTGTGTTGTAATTGCAAATTGCAAGAAAATATGTTCATAGGAGTTCAGTCAGTTTGAGAAAAAATAGAGCCATAAATAAATAAGCAAGGCAATGGTAAGACTCCAAGGTCATGGAAGAGACGCCACAGGTATATCATGGATGTCATTTGCTTATTGTTGTTATAATTTTTCTGCACTCTCAAAGTCTCGGTACAAGAGAATGAGCTTCCTCAGAATATTGTGCCATTTTTCAGGTGGGGATATACTCGAACATTTACAGAACGAAGGCAATGACCAGCATGGCGGTTGACATAAATAAATAAATAAATAAATAAATAAATAAATAAATAAATAAATAAATAAATAAATAAATAAATAAATAAATAAATAAATAAATAAATAAATAAATAAATAAATAAATAAATAAATAAATAAATAAATGTCGTCGAGATAACATGGCTCATCTCATATCCCCCAACCAGATTAATTTAACGCTAAATTAGATTTCTTTTTTTTAAATTCTGAAATGAATAAATAAAACATTGAGATGTCATGGCTCGAAATAGGTATGGTGAAGTGTGGCTAAGGTATTCTGCGTTTAAGGAAAATGTGTTTATTAATTTCAATAAAGTACGTCTTGAAAATTATTACATTTCACAAGCATTACTATCTACGAAAATTACTATCTAAAGAAACGACCGTCTTCTTAAAGGTAAATCCAATGTGGTAACTTACCTTTCGTTATATATTGTTTACTTTAGCTCAGTTAATCTCATCTTTACCTAAGTCAGAAAAAGCTGGATTTCATTTTTTTTAAATTTATTCTCCGTTAATTCTTATTTGTCAACAGTTTTGAGTACAACAAATAAAATTGGTTTAGAATTTTTAATTCCGTCTTCAGTTGATTCCTTACAATGTATATCTTATTTGCATTGATTTGTGCCTCATTCTCATGATCATGTAAACACTGTTCATGTGTACCTTAGATATACATAGTAAAAAACTAATGATCTTTTGGTTCATTTTCTCTTTCTTTGCGATGCACAAAACATTAACACAGAGTAAATAACACAAAGTATTATTTCCGATGCTCAATATTGATTTATTTTGGGAAATGAATAGTGATACACTAGAATATTGAAAACACAATACAATGCTCGAAAATGTGTTGCATATTATAACTATCCAGGGGGGATTGTAGCCACAGACTCTTAGATGCCGTTTCAACCCTCATGGCTTTATCTTCTTGCGGGGTAAAGTGCAGTTCTAACCCTGAATAACACCACTGCGGTGGTTTACAGTCTTCGTCCCATTCAATCCCAAATTTTTATTTATATTTCATTTGGAATGGTTAAATTTATACCCATAATTAACATTTATGTCTATAACTAACACTTGAGTTTAAGGTATAATTCATTTTTCGTTGCAGAAAATACAAGACATGCAGTTTCAGAATTGTTGGTTTAAATAATTATTCGTGACAAAGACAACACTAACTAAAACAAACAGAAAAGAAAAGTGCACACATATTTTTTAGCCTTTTATTTCAAAACTGGAAACATGAAATGCATAGAATTAATGTTTTTATTATTTCTGGAAGGTGACTGATGTTTCAGACTTCCACTAACAAGTTATCTCTTGGGCAGATTCTGAACCTTCAGAAGAGGGAATACTTTCCGGAAAACATTCTCCACATTTGACAAAGTCAATAGCTGCAAAAAATAGAAGAATGTAAATTATACACAAAAAGGAGTTAAGGGTTGTAAACATAAAGAATATTTAAATAGAAATACAATTCGGTTTTTTCAAGTTTTGTATTAAAATTTATCAGTTACTATTTTTTAACTTAATGCTTTGTTACATACATACGTACGTTGGATACTGTTGCATATGTAAATATACCTTTTGTTTTCGTTATCAAGTCAGTAATGTTTTACAGATCTGTTAATTTTATATCGCTTTTTCTTACATTTTCATTTTATTTTAGTATTTTAAATGATAGCCTTGATAGCTTGCACTTTCGATTTTAGTGTTCCTGAATGTTTTGGGAAAAAGAAAACACATGTAAAGTAGATTGATAATAAACGAATACTTAATGCCTTTGATTAAAATCATAACTTTAAGACACTATTAACACAATCTGTCGAATTGCTTCTCAAAAAACAAAACAAAGTGTCTGTCTTTCAGAAGAAAACGAATCCTATCCAACTCATCAAGTTCTCTGAACTAGCAGGAATTAGCCTAAACAGACTGCTTCTTGGGACGTTCGGTCGCGTTTTGCTTTCTATAGAAACAAGAAAATACTTAGAGTCAGGTGCTTGTTAATGCACGAATGTTATTGTAACACTGAAGTTCATTGTTGAATTTATTGTCCTCAAGCAGATGGTAAAAAGCTTTGCAGGTTTGAATTGGATTGGCTTACATACAATAAAACAAAATCATATGACACAAGGTAGTAAAAATAATAAAAATGGGAATTTTAGGAAGATATAAAAAACTTTGCCAAGGACTACATTCACCAATAATATATTTTGTCACAAAAATACAGTATCATTGAAGGAAGTGCATAACATTGATTACAAATACTTTTGCAAAAATGTGAAGATGAAATTTATTCTTATCGCTGACTTAGTAAAAACAACTTAATTGAAGATCGTTAGTTTCTAATAATTGAAACCCCAAAGTCTCTACTTTCTGAAGACCCAGGATCCCCCGCGCACTTTCCATCACTGACTAGCGTCACATCTGAAAAAAGAGAGTTACGTTACTGTTTACTTACAATGTAGAATCGTATATCTCCGACTTATTCCTTTGTTTGTTTTATGAATGAGTTAGGAATAATAGATACATAAATAAATAAAGAGGGCATTACTACGCGTTCGTACCGTCAACCAATAATTTTATCAATATGTGTATATTTCATATCAACCTATTTATTTAATTTTTGAAAAAATAGTTAGTGCATTTCAGATGCATTTTAATGTTTAGTAGCTTTTAGCAATTAAACACAAACGAATCAGTCTTGCTTACTATATTGTATACCCAATTATTTTCTTAACTATTTTAGAATATTGCAAACATTTCCATACTTATTGCAAGAACTCTAGTAAGGGCCTCTAAAATATGATACAAACTTACGCATACGCCATCTGTACTTAGACTCTGCACAAGCATCCATCCATTGATCTGCATTCATAATACTTACTTATGTTGTTCTCCATTTCATATTCCCTCACATAGCAGCTATTGCAAAACGTCCGGAGGCTTCCATCTGGCAGGAGGCCACAAACGGGATCGCATGCTTCTGTGCAAGACACGTCTTCGTTGCAGAACGCACCGCAAATGACGCCTTGGAAAATACATTCAATCATCATACGTTCAATCATCAAAATACATTCAATGCAACATTAATGTTCGATGAAAATTCATGTGCAAAACCAATGAGCTATCAACGGCAGTCCTACGTTGTAAAATGTCAACAAAAAAAGATTTCACGTCAGCATTACTTTCTGTTAGCGAAAACAATTTGTTTACACAAAGATGTAATTTATTTGATATTTATTGTTGCAACATATAGCTACATGCGTATATTTACTTCATTTTTAAGTTATGTTTGTGAAGCCTCTTGAACAAAAGAGTTTTCATCACACAAAAAAACACAAAAGAATTATTAGCACTTCTTTTGAACACGTTTTAAAAATACTGCTGCACGATTTTATTTAATTGTTCACGGATATTTAAATAGGATAAGATTAAAATTTTACGAGAGAAAGTGCTCATATTTTTATACAAACTATTATATAACATTTAATGCTTGAAACTCATGTTATTACTTGTGTTTGACGTAATGAAACTTAATAAATTATTTCATGAAACTTCATACCCCCTACCGAAGTCCCGTGCTAGGATTACGTTTAGAGAGCTTTCTTTATACAAAAAACAAACCTCTAGTATTCCTAAGCTGTATTTCAGTTTTCTGATAGATTTCGCTACAGGAAAGTAACGTGACTATGACCTAGAAGCTGTACCAATTTAATCACAAACACATTTAAACTCATATTAATCTTACTGAAAAGAAAAAGACACAGCAACTTCATTGTGGTGTAGACAGTGAAGTTAAAATCGTGCAACTAGGAGTTGATTGATTTCTCGTCCCTTATCTGTTTTCGTTACTAATCGTGATTACGAAACACATTATCTCACCAACATGTATGTCTCGTCATAAATATTGGAAAATACTCAGATCTGCAAAGAGCAGAATTAATAATGGAGTTATTTGTAGAAGTTGTTACTTTTGCTTTATCATAAATTATTATTTCAGTGGCCATTAAAAATGGAATGTAATATCTTTTGTCAGCATGTCCGTCAGTCCGCGAAGCTTGGCTGTTCTGTACTTTTGAACAAAGCAACTGCTCATTGTGCCTTGTATGACTCATGTGACTTGTGTGACTTGTCATGTATGACTCAAGTGAAATAAGTACGTTAAATATATCATTTAAGCATTTTTATCCGGTTATTTTTCGTAGTTAAACATCTTGAACAACTTTAACATCAAAACCCAAATTATTTTTCATACAGTGGATCAATTAAGTAGGAAGGGCTCACAGAACTTCTCCCCGCTCCAGAAGCCGCTGACAAATTTTCACAAATATATTTGTACTACTTGTCTATACTATCGAGAGTAATTCAATATCTCAATTCCTTACAAATATAAATCAACCAATATTTCTTTTAATACAGCATCAATTAAAACTACTTATATGAATACATTGATTTGGCCAGACATTACAACTCTAACGCCCATATAGAAAGATCCTGAATTCGCCAAAAAAACTACATTAAGAAGTGTTAAGAATAAAAATTTAATACAAAAGAGATCCTATATGCGAGTAAGTATGCTAGTTCTTATGGAGTGACCTCTGCAAATCTAAGTCGCAGGTCACAGTCGTGTGTAACAATTATCCTGACCTTTGGTCTTACTACTATTTCTTGATATTATTTTATTGCGTCTTTTATTATCTCCTTTCCAGACTGGTACAATTTAATTCTGCTTCAGTTTCTTATACGATTACTTCTACTTTGATTCTCCATCACTTTGTCGCGGATAACAATATTAAAATTTAGAAATTAAGAGCAGATAACCGCGATTCTTAACTCACACAACGTATGAGCAACTTAATTCTTCGTCTGTTCATTTTATAAATTAATTAAAATATCATTCAGCTGTAGGTGCACGATAAAATAACAAAAATCTTGTGAACATAAAACTCTTATAAATAAACTTCAACTTACCAAAATATATCATAATCGAATTCTAATTTGAAAAAAATATTTTGATAAAATGTACTTTTTCGAACGTGGTTTCACAAGTATTAAGACTCGTTGGTTTGCATTTAGTATTTCACACAAAAGGTGATTTAGGCCACCCACACAAATTGCGAGAGATACATACATTTTTCTCGCGTGTAGTCAAACTCGGATCCCGCGTCTCCTGCTTCGTCAGGTGCAAGTACTTTTCTGGGGAGGGGGTCAGCATTTTAGCTAAATCCCGATTTGTATCCCTGAAGATCGTTAGCCCTGGGGGTACGGATGATAGTATGATGATGGTGGTGGTGGAGGTGGTGAGGGATGAAAGGATGATACACACATATAGACATACACAAATACACTCATGCCCGAGGCAAGACTCGAAACCCTCTAACAATTTCGACCTTCTGACCGGCTTAGATATATTTATTGAAAAGAGATCACAAATTGCTTACAATTTGTTCTGAAAACAGTTGAATAAATAGAAACCATCTCATCTACCATTGTCAGCGCAAGCTATTTTCTATTTCATAATTATATTTTTATATTTTATTCAAGACGCATATCTCCGAGGTTTCTACACAGCAGCGGCTCAGTTCTCAGAATCTGTATTACCAACTAAGTTTTTAGAACAGCACGTGTGGCGGAGCTACTCGGAATTCCCCTCACGCCACATCGACGCAACCGACTCGCTCGCTGGAAACCCCCACCACCGCACGGCAGAAACCGTGCAGCTGTGCCTCCTGGAAATCTCTGCTTGCGTCATGGCGCAATACTCTTGCAAGACGCTATGTTTCTCAACGGCTGCCCGGGAGCCGGCCTCCCCGCCGCTCCCCCCGCGCCAATGCCTTGTATTAATTTCTCCTCCTGCCACCAGAGTACGCCAGCTTGCAGCATGTGCCTGCCCGCTCTCGTGGCTGGCTGTCCGCCGCCACCGCACGGGTGCGCTGCGCGCGCGCTCACGCCGCCGCCAGCTCCCCCCGCCCCGCTACGTGTCGCCGGAGGGTGGGCCCCCCCCCTCCTCGGTGCCTGCAAGCGGCAGCCCGCGCCCGCTCTCTTGCATCAGGTTTCCAGAAACTTCGGTCGCCACGCGGCCAAAAGGCCCCCCACCACCTCACGCCAGCAAGCGCCCAGCTGCGCGCTTGGCTTCCTGGAAAATTTCGTTGCACACGACACGCCGGCGGCGCAACCGCGCTCGCCGCGCGGCGCTGCAACGGGGAAAAACTTCAGTCTTCGTCTCGTCTCCTTGCTGAACAGACGTCCTCCGCGCCGCCCTGCGGCGTGTCCGCGCCGCGCTCCGCGTGGCGTGCATTCACTGCTCGTCTCATGCCCATGCCGGGTGGACGTGCTTGTAACTCTTTCTTTTGTGTAATGTCCAAGTTAAACGGACACGTTGCGCGTTGCTCCGCGACGCGCATAGGGCACTCATGGCTATGTACGCTCTCCGAGGTGCAATGGTGCCCAGCTGTTTATACGTGTGGAACCGGCTTACGCCACACACGTTCAGTGGTGCCTAGCTGTATACGTGTGGAACCGGCTTACGCCACACACGTTCAGTGGTGCCTAGCTGTTTATACGTGTGGAACCGGCTTACGCCACACACGTTCAGTGGTGCCCAGCTGTTTACGTGTGGAACCGGCTTATGCCACACACGTTCAGTCCCTGTGCTGGTAACATTAGTGCAACTTACTAACGCTCACGCCATGTGGGCAAACAGTGCATTGTAACCATGTTCATATGTGTCATTTCCATGTTACGTGTAATTAGTTACTACTGACAAGCTGATGCACAATGCCACGTGCGCTAATTACCTTTATATGTGTTAACTTCATGCTACGTGTAATTAGTTACTACTGACAAACTAATTCACAACGCCACGTGTGCAATTTGGTCTCATCATGCATTTATTTCATGTTATTTATGTGACTTCATTCATAGGTTAAGTTTCATCTTCATCACAGGTCAAATATGTATCTTTAATTTACAATATACGCTTATATGTTTTGTATTCTATTGTTTCATGGTAACAAGCACCCTCTCCTGTCATCTCCCCATCCTTGCAGTCCCAGATCTGCAGGAGTGGTTATAACCTGTTCTCTCATTTCAGAAATCTGGGTGGTCCTTCGAAATTAATCCAATCAATCCAATTAATGGGCTATGGCAGGAATGTTTGGGAAGAGTCGAAACTTGATTATTTCAAACCAGTCCACTTTGCTCGACTCCCCATCCATTTTGGTCCTGATCGAGCTCGGATATAACCAGTAAATTTATATATGCCCACATATATATGCCTAATTTCTATTTTCAATGCCTTCCAGGTACCAAGCTGATATTCACATCAGCACATTCCTTTTGTACTTCCATTGTCAATGTCTACCAGGCATTAAAGCTGACACTTACATCAGCATTCACTTTGTATGTGCTTTCCGAGCCATCAAATTTTGTCTTTGAGCGTGCTTGTTACTATATATACATACTTGTGCCAATTGCATATCAATGTACTTGTTTTTGTGTAACATACTTGTGTTAATTGTATTTGCTTTGTCAATGTGCTTGTTTTTTATGCAACACACTGATGCCTGATTTAAAATGTTACATGTACTTACTGTCCTGTATCGTGTAACGAGGCTGTGCTCCTGTATCGTGTAACGAGACTGAGGCTGTTCCACTACTGCATACTGTACTACTGACTGCTGCTGCCCGCTGCACCACTCAGCTGTATTTCAACAAATTTGTAAGTGTAGTAACCTCACAAGATGTGCGTCTATTCAGGGGATTAGCTTGCTTGCTTGCTTGTAAAGATTACAATCACTGTGCCATTTTGACTTCACATGTATACATTTGTGTATTCATATTCTGTTTTTTTTTACATTTTTATGTGCCTTCTTAATTTCATGTGTTTATTGTGTCACATACATACACATTTGTGCCTTTATTGCAATTTTTTGAATGTCTCATGTATACCCATCAGTGTTATTACTTGCTTCTCTCATGTGTCATGTACATACAGTGTGCTTTGTTTAGTGTCTATGTATTTTTGGGGAAAATTCAGTGTCAATTGTTATTAGGTTAGGGCTCCCTTCTGATCCCTCAACATTCCTGTATTATTCTGTGCCCATCAATTGCCAATTGCGCACCCCAAGATGGCATCACAAACTCTCCCTATTAACGTAATGGCCAAATTGAAACGTTATTGCACCTCAACTTCAAATTTTCTTGCAGAAAATGAGAAACTTACTTCACTTGCGTGCCGACAGTTAATCTGCAGAAAGGAGACGCTGATTAAAGCTTTCAATAAGTTTGATAATTTAACTGATGACATTGATCTAACTGATGAGACTCGTTCTCAAATAAATGATCTCTATGATGTATATTTTGAGGTTCTCGCTGCAGTTAATGTGGCAGTATCTAATTACAAATCAGCTCCCGCTGACAATGTTTCTGTTTCCAACAGATCAATCTCCCCAAACCATATTTCTAGGAATTCCAATTCTCACGTTAATGACAAGCCTCACACCGCCAGGGCAGGCAACGTCAACAGCACGGGAAGGAATATACTACCAATTTGTCCAAAATGCAATTCGGAGCACTTAAGTAACGACTGTCCTTCATTTTTAGAATCATCACCTAAAGCACGCAATGACCTTACTCTTAAACAAGGTGCAAGTTCTAGATGCCTTCACCCGGAGGCCCATGGTCATTCTTGTCTTACAAAATGTACCATCTGTAGTGAAAATCACCATAAACCTCTGCATTCTGGTGATGAACCTCCCACTAATCAACAGGCTGCATCAGCTGTTGTAACCAATTCAACTACCAAAACTAAAATTGTGCTTGACGCCTCAGCCAAAACCACTACTGGTATTGCTCCTAATGATGCACTGTTAGATGGTAGCAAAATTCAAAACGATCTCTCTGATCTTTTACTCAATTTTAAATTTAACAAAATTAGCATTTCCACTGTTCTTAAAACGTTTCGTCAAATTAATGTAGACCCACCTGACTGGAACCTACAACGTGTCTTATGGAGAAATTCTCCTGAACCCATGCAGGGCTTTGCCTTACCTACGGTGACATATGGTTTAAAACCAGCCACCTTTCTTGCTGTTCGCACCTTGCATCAGCAAACTACAGACGAATGCACTGGCCTCCTTATAGGCTCACATGTGCCAATGTCTAATTTTTGTGATGATGATTTTCTATATTCATCTCCTAACCTGCATGCTGCCAAACAATTCACTTCTGAATTAATTGGTCCATTGTCAAAGGGTGGTTTCCTCCTACGCGAATGGGTTTCAAATGACGAATCTGTTTTGTCAGATCCTTCAGATCACCTGCTGGCCAAGTCAGGCCACAAAATTTTTGAATCTAAAGCCCACGGAGCAGCAAGCTATATACGCTCTCCAAATGAACACGGTACTTACACCGTAAACACCTTTGGCACTGTGGGGGTGGACTACATGTTATCTGTAATACGTTCTTTAATTGCTCCACTCCGCCCACTGGCCACTTGCATAATTACATGTAAACTGCCATTTCAAGAACTGTGGGACTATTTCCTCAATTGGGACCAACCGCGCCCACCTGACATTGCCCTTAAATGGCAAGTAGTGTTCACGTCACTAATTGACATACCTACAATTAATGTGCCACGATGCATTTTGCCATCTGCACACTCATTAATCGAATTTCATGGCTCTTCTGACAGCAGCCTGACACCTTACGGAGTAGCAAGCTATGTACGCTCTCCAGGTGAACACGGTACCTACACCGTAACACTGCCTTCTGCCAAATTTAAAGTATTGCCCTCTAATGTGAAGTGTAAAGGTAACACCCTTTGTGTGTTAATCACCTCTGGCATTGTGGGGGTGGACCATCAGATGTCAATTCAAATTTAAATTTAGGTAATTCATAGTTATTTAGTGTTAGTTATTTAGAGTCATTTTGTTTATTATTTTGTTAGCTGTAAGATTAATTCATTATATTGTAGACATGTTAGTCATTAAGATTTTTGCATTGCATGCAACCTCTCCGAGGACAACATCTCATCCGAGATACGCCTTATTAGCTTTCGCTATGGCAACATTTTGCATTTTTGCTTTTGCAACCTCTTCGAGGTGCAACCTGTGACATCTCACCTGAGATATGCCTCATTAGCCTTTGCTATGGCAACATTCCTGTTTAGTGCTAGTTATTTAGAGCCATTCGTTTGCAAGGTTCACTGTACTGTATTGCAAATATGTTAGTAATTAGGATTATGTTAAGGTTAGTAGTTAGGATTCTGCATTATGTTAGGATTTGTGCATTGTTGCACCCACCACCTCTCCGAGGTGCACCATCTCACTTGAGACATCTCATTAGTCTTGCTATGTCAAGAATTCTGTTGCATCACTTGCTACCCCTCCGAGGTGCTCTATCTCAGTCGACATTATTTTACTATGTCATTGTACTTTGTCACATCGTGTGCCATCGCACTTGCCACCTCTTCGAGGTGCTCACTTGGCTAAGGTTTATTATACCTTCCTTACCAACGGCTATATTCAATATCCCTGCCATATCTCCATACACCCTACCACTCCCATCTTATACCTAACTACCTAGCTTGCCCTAACATCTTTTTTGTCGAACGACCTAGTCGTTCTGTGGGGGTGTATGTCAGCGCAAGCTATTTTCTATTTCATAATTATATTTTTATATTTTATTCAAGACGCATATCTCCGAGGTTTCTACACAGCAGCGGCTCAGTTCTCAGAATCTGTATTACCAACTAAGTTTTTAGAACAGCACGTGTGGCGGAGCTACTCGGAATTCCCCTCACGCCACATCGACGCAACCGACTCGCTCGCTGGAAACCCCCACCACCGCACGGCAGAAACCGTGCAGCTGTGCCTCCTGGAAATCTCTGCTTGCGTCATGGCGCAATACTCTTGCAAGACGCTATGTTTCTCAACGGCTGCCCGGGAGCCGGCCTCCCCGCCGCTCCCCCCGCGCCAATGCCTTGTATTAATTTCTCCTCCTGCCACCAGAGTACGCCAGCTTGCAGCATGTGCCTGCCCGCTCTCGTGGCTGGCTGTCCGCCGCCACCGCACGGGTGCGCTGCGCGCGCGCTCACGCCGCCGCCAGCTCCCCCCGCCCCGCTACGTGTCGCCGGAGGGTGGGCCCCCCCCCCTCCTCGGTGCCTGCAAGCGGCAGCCCGCGCCCGCTCTCTTGCATCAGGTTTCCAGAAACTTCGGTCGCCACGCGGCCAAAAGGCCCCCCACCACCTCACGCCAGCAAGCGCCCAGCTGCGCGCTTGGCTTCCTGGAAAATTTCGTTGCACACGACACGCCGGCGGCGCAACCGCGCTCGCCGCGCGGCGCTGCAACGGGGAAAAACTTCAGTCTTCGTCTCGTCTCCTTGCTGAACAGACGTCCTCCGCGCCGCCCTGCGGCGTGTCCGCGCCGCGCTCCGCGTGGCGTGCATTCACTGCTCGTCTCATGCCCATGCCGGGTGGACGTGCTTGTAACTCTTTCTTTTGTGTAATGTCCAAGTTAAACGGACACGTTGCGCGTTGCTCCGCGACGCGCATAGGGCACTCATGGCTATGTACGCTCTCCGAGGTGCAATGGTGCCCAGCTGTTTATACGTGTGGAACCGGCTTACGCCACACACGTTCAGTGGTGCCTAGCTGTATACGTGTGGAACCGGCTTACGCCACACACGTTCAGTGGTGCCTAGCTGTTTATACGTGTGGAACCGGCTTACGCCACACACGTTCAGTGGTGCCCAGCTGTTTACGTGTGGAACCGGCTTATGCCACACACGTTCAGTCCCTGTGCTGGTAACATTAGTGCAACTTACTAACGCTCACGCCATGTGGGCAAACAGTGCATTGTAACCATGTTCATATGTGTCATTTCCATGTTACGTGTAATTAGTTACTACTGACAAGCTGATGCACAATGCCACGTGCGCTAATTACCTTTATATGTGTTAACTTCATGCTACGTGTAATTAGTTACTACTGACAAACTAATTCACAACGCCACGTGTGCAATTTGGTCTCATCATGCATTTATTTCATGTTATTTATGTGACTTCATTCATAGGTTAAGTTTCATCTTCATCACAGGTCAAATATGTATCTTTAATTTACAATATACGCTTATATGTTTTGTATTCTATTGTTTCATGGTAACAAGCACCCTCTCCTGTCATCTCCCCATCCTTGCAGTCCCAGATCTGCAGGAGTGGTTATAACCTGTTCTCTCATTTCAGAAATCTGGGTGGTCCTTCGAAATTAATCCAATCAATCCAATTAATGGGCTATGGCAGGAATGTTTGGGAAGAGTCGAAACTTGATTATTTCAAACCAGTCCACTTTGCTCGACTCCCCATCCAACCATAGAGATGTTCAAACAAATAAACAATGGTATATTTTGAAAAGACATGTGCAATGTCCTCGGATTACAGGAGCTTTGCCAGAGATCAAATGCATATCAAGTCTGTGACAATAACACTTCAGTCAGAACAAATAAAGAACTTCGGAATTCCTTCTGAGTTTATTTTCATCTCCTATTCTGGCAAATATCCATTTATATTTCATTTGAAATGGTTAAAATTATATCTATAACTAACATTGAATTTAAGCTAAATTCATTACACATTGCAGAAAATACAAGACATGAGGTTTCAGAATTGTTGCATTAAATAATTGTTCGTGACAAAGACAACACTTACTAAAACAAACAGAAAAGAAAAGTGCACACATATTTTTTAGCCTTTTATTTCAAAACTGGAAACATGAAATGCATAGAATTAATGTTTTTATTATTTCTGGAAGGTGACTGATGTTTCAGACTTCCACTAACAAGTTATCTCTTGGGCAGATTCTGAATCTTCAGAAGAGGGAATACTTTCCGGAAAACATTCTCCACATTTGACAAAGTCAACAGCTGCAAAAAAAATAGAAGAATGTAAATTATACTCAAAAAGGTAAACATAAAGAAAATATTCTTTTGTAAACATAAAGAATATTTAAGTATAAATACAATTCAGTTTTTTCAAGTTTTGTATTAAAATTTATTAGTTACTATTTTTTAACTTAATGCTTTGTTACGTACATACGTTGCATACGTACGGTGGATACTGTTGCATATGTAAATATACCTTTTGTTTTCGTTATCAAGTCAGTAATGTTTTACAGATCTGTTAATTTTATATCGCTTTTTCTTACATTTTCATTTTATTTTAGTATTTTAAATGATAGCCTTGATAGCTTGCACTTTCGATTTTAGTGTTTCTGAATGTTTTGGGAAAAGAAAACACATGTAAAGTAGATTGAAAATAAACGAGTATTTAATGCCTTTGATTAAAATCATAACTTTAAGACACTATCTGTCTAATTCCTCCTCAAAAAACAAAACAAAGTGGTAGGGAAGGTCTCTCTTTCAGAAGAAAACGAATCCTATCCAACTCATCAAGTTCTCTGCACAAGCAGATTTAGCCTAAACAGACTGCTTCTTGGGACGTTCGGTTGCGTTTTGCTTTCTATAGAAACAAGAAAATACTAAGAATCCGGTGCTTGTTAATGCACGAATGTTTTTGTAAAACTGAAGTTCATTTTTGAAAGTGAAACTGTTTTACATTAGATGAACTCTTCATGCAATAAAAATTGTCTGAAACGTAAGGGGATCAAATTTAGGTACTCTATATTTGAACGGATGTTTTTTTTAGATTCTATTGTCTTTAGATGTATTTACGCTGTCAGTAAAAAATGTGTTTTTATTATATAAACCTTTAGGGTTTATTTCTGCTACACAGCAAGTATCCAAATGTAACCCTATCTTTCAATTTGCGACTTGAAACATATTAAATTTATTTTTATGGTATTTTGAATCTGTCACTCAAAGAAAATAAAATAAAATAAATATGAAAACAAGCAATGCATTAATCTCGCCCAAAAGAAGTAACAGATCCAGATACTTCATGTTGTTGCCAAATGCAGTTGCAATCATAAGTGCAATTTATATACTAAGAGGTGTCAACTCCTTATCTCTTGCCATGTTTTTACACTCATCTTATCATACTCAAGATACGCTTTTTTTCGGAGTGCTCGTTGAGAATCAATGGAAAATATATTTTCTATTGTGCCAATCGAGCTCATAGCTATTACTTTTTCCGTTGGTTACTTTCCTGCATTTTGCAAAATAACATTAATTATGAAAAACTACCTAAATCATGTGTCATATTGTGGTAATTAATTAATAGAAAATACGTATGTTAGAAAATGTATTGCTGCTTTTAATTAAGTCTTTACCAAGTATCATAATCAAGAAAAAAAATATCTGAAATATACATGTTTAATTTTATTATATGCTTAACAATAATTTTCAATAATTTAATAAAAACAATTATATGTACTACATTTCGTTCATCTAGTTGACTTACGGAAGAACGTCCTTGAAGAATGTTAATTATTAGCTATTGACGCCCCGATGTCTCTACTTTCTGAAGACCCAATATCTCCTTCACACCTTCCGTCACGCACAAACGTCACAGCTGAAAAACGGAAGATCGTCAGAATTGCCACAATGTTTTTGTTGGCTTTTATTTACATTAAAGCGTATGTTCATTCTTGTCAACAATCAACATTCAATATCTTTTATTTATTCCATTGTTTCTTTTATAAATGAGGAGAAAGGAATGGCTCTCACTACACAAACGTAGGCTATATCAATAAACTCAAACCTCCCTACCTCTCTTTCAATATTATCAAATAATTTTCACTCGGCTGAGTTTCGCTTCGAGTCAGCTTTGACATTTCCTCTGCAAGGGCACTGACCCTAAGGTCCTAGGGTTCGACTTCCGACGGTGGAAGATTTTCGCATTAGCTAGGTAGTAGCTATTGTGCGATTTTTACAACAGTGCACCTTCACAGTGGCATTATGTCTCTGCATTTCGCGTCTTTCTTGGTCGTGCCGCTAGATGTTACATGATCGCGACTGTATCAAGCACTGCTTGATAAGGTCGCGACATCTATTTATTAGTATTTATTTATTTACGTCAAAAACAATTAAAAACTGTGCATAATGTGCTAGGGGAAGAAGTTCGATACAAAAATTCAAGTCCCAAGTAAAATCTTTTCTGCTTCACAACTGTTTCTATACAATTAGAGACTATACCGAGCATTCAATATGAAAGTAATATTAATTTTTAAAATGGCATTTAATGTATTATATATCATTTGAATTGTATAATTCTAAAGATCCTGTAACAAGTATTGTACTTCACCTTCTGGGTCAATGACCCCCATCTCGATCAGGTTTTCGTCCAGTTTCCCTGATCCTCGAGCAAATGCTGAGATGGCCTCTTGTTTTGCTTCTGGACATAAATGTAACTTCATATTAATTTCTCCCCATAACACGTCATACACAGTTTTTAACTGATTTTGACGTAAATAAATAAATAAAGTTAATTTGAAGTTAGTAGCGGTACGTCCGAGAAAGACGCAAAATGCAGTGACGTAATACCACCTTGAAGTAGAGCCTTGAGGTGCTCAGTTATGAAAATCGCACTTTAGGTCGAATTCCGCCGCTGGAAGAGAACTCTGACGGCCCCTTACTCTGATTAGTAGTTTTGCGTAGTTTTTTCGACCAATTCCGGGCGAATAAAGGAGCAGTACTTGTACGAACTGGCCACGAACCGCGCGCGATGTTTTCTTCCTCTTCCTCGCCCTATCCTCTCCCCTGATACTTATATACATGCACTACACTACCCCAACACACAAGGTCAGGAGGTCAGTCGAGGGCCTCTAGTCCATCCGGACGGAGGAACCCCTCAGAAAGTGTAGGTCGGCGCCGGATCTCACCGTCCCGCGAGGAAAGAATCACCGCCGCCTCCCGGGACAAAATATTCACTAAACCAACGGCACTAATGTCCGTAGCAGCTGACCGTAGCATGACCGAAATAATCAATCAAGTTATTTTCAATATTCTTGGAGTAAATAAATCTCAAACGTATTCTTACTTAATACATTTCAAGTAGGTACTCTAGTCACGAAATCTGAAATACCGGAATACAAACTCGGGCTTAAGCTCACTCGCATTTTCTTTTGACATAGTCCTGTTTGGTCTGCACTAATAATACTTACTTATGTTGTTTTCGATTGCGTAGGCCTTCATGTAGCAACTGTTGCAAAACGTTCGGAGGCTTCCATCTGGCAGGAGGCCGCACACAGGTTCACACGCAGCCTCGCAGGACACGCTTTCGTTGCAGAGCGCACCGCCAATGACGCCTCGGAAAATACATTCAAATCAACGAAATGCATTCAATCAAAATACATTCAATCATCAAAATGCATTCTAATCAGCATTAATGTCCGATGAAAATACGCTAGAAACAAACTACATATCAATATTGAAATATAAATCTTATAACATGACAAGAAAGGTTTTCACAGCAGCATTACATTTTGAGAGTGAGAACAATTCATTTATATGAAAATGTAATTTAGTGACAACAAAATAGTCGTGTATTTACTTGTAATGTCGAGTAATGATACGAGAAAAATATTCATCGCGCCATGAATATATTTTATTGCATGGTTGATATGCATGGAAATTTCATAACAAACACAAAGAATTCTAATTTTCGTATACATATTCAGATATCATTTAGTACTTGAAATTCATGTTCTGACCATTTTCGTACCAATTAAAGTTACATTATTAACCTTACTCAAGAGAAAAAGGCACAGCAACTTCATTCTGATGTCTGCAGGGAAGATAAAATCGTGCAACTGTTAATACAACGCAGAGATTTCTTGCCCCTTATCTCTTTCACTTCTGATCGGGTTTGCCAAGCTCGTTATCTCAGCCACAAGCACATCTCATCTTAAACTAGTGGTGCTACAACGGCACATACTTTCTCGCACTTAGTAATGGTTACGTCATAATATAATACCACAATTTGCTGCCATATTATTACAGTATCAGTAATCAGGTGTAAAACATATTATAAATTATTGAACATAAGGTGCGAACATTAGGGGCCATGAATTCTTTAGAAGCTAATAAATCAAAGCAAATTTGACAATTAAAACTGCGTTTCATACAGCTATAAAAACTCCCATCAATGAGAAGGAATTTTCATAATTTCAAATTGCTGTATTGCGGCGCGGCGTTGCTATTGTCGAATTCCAATAAGATATGTCGTTAAAGACCAACAAGTAGCGCGGGAAATTTGAATTTGCAATTTCAAAGCTAAACTACTCATATAGAACGTTTGCAATGTTATTTTTTTGTTTTTGTTTGCAATTTTCGAAAATCCAGGGAGTTCGTCGAAAACCACCACCGGCGCTAATTACCTACGGTTCACTACTAATATTTTTTTAAACTTGAACGTAATCTATTAAGATTTGTTTTTATATCAATTTCATTAAGAAACCCATTTCTGTCTTCAGTCCAGTTGTAGAATGATGCCGAAAAAACAGTTGAACTTTCGCAAATTTCAAAAAACCAGGAATTCCCACAAAAATGATATCTGAGTCTTTCTTTTAAGTGCCCCTTACGCTACCCGACGTCAAAGTTTTTTCTAAGAATTTGAAGCCATTTTTGAGAAAAGTTTGAATACCTAATTGATGCTTCTTGTACATTACCCTCAAAAATGGAAACATCAGTTTGAAACTCGCAGGACGTTGAGTTCGTTTAGATTGACTGAGGAATGACAATTTCGGAGAAAATCCGCTGAACGATTGAGTTGCCCACAGGTGGGCAGACGGAAGTTTGGCCACCAATCGATTTTTAGGTTTCATGAATCCGTGTTAGAAATAATTAAATATAGGAACAAGGTTTACCCGGTTTGTTTCATACCAAGATCCCATAATACAAATTTGTCTCTCGAAAAATCACATTTCTGCTGTTATTTCCTTTTTAGTACGTACGTGATAATGCCAGAAAGTAAAACGTAGAATGTGAAAACGTTTATTATACATTTCGTGCATTATATGATTTATTATTATAAAATTGTCAAATAATTAAATATCTTCACACGTTATTTGTAAATTTTAAATTCTCTATTCTAAATACATCCCACGCAGTACTAAAAAGACCCCACGCAAACGAAGTTGCGAGTACAGGTAGTATTAATATATCTCTAGAAAAGGTACTACAGTATATGTGATTATCGAACAAAAAATAGTAATATGTTGTGAAATGACAAGATATGCAAGGTTCTAAGTTCACAAGTTATTTGCAGGAGACAATTAAGAGAAATATGAAGTCAGTCACGATAAATACTTCACTCAAAACAAAGTACTTCAAAATGCATTCTGAGTAGTTTTCATTTGAATCTCTTCTATGCATGTTAGTATACATCTTATCAGAAACGGTTAAGCGGCCACATGTTGATAACCTTCAGCTTCAGAGATCTGTCTACTAACAACAAGGCAGTTACCAACACAGGGGCTGTCTAGTTTCTCATGTAAACCCTGCTTAAGAATATTTATGAATATGTTACTTAAAACTGTTACTATTACTGAAACTGTTACTAACACTGTTACTTAAAACTTTAAGATTAATTGACAGTTTATTAAAATGTACTGGAAATCACCTTTCACAAATACTGTTCTATAAATGAACACTTAGGGATGTCCAAAGTATTAGGTCATGTAATTCCAGTAAAAAGAGGTAAATGTAGAAAGGATGACCCACCAACTACTGGCCACCCCATAACTTCTAAACTGTTCATGATATCGAAATGCAGTTTGCGCTGAACAACGAGGAATCACGGGGGAAGTAATACGCCGTAGAGATATTGTTTGAAATATTTTTAGATTTTGAGAAATTTAATCATCTTCGACATTTTTAACGGAATTTTATTTTTCTAATCAGCAATTTATAGATCATATTTATAGATCATATCAGTGATGTACCATATGTTAGTATTTTCGTAGTAATTTGATAATAAAATTGGATTTTCTGGATTGTGATTATAAATTATGGTCAGATTTTTCTAAACGTGCACGACACATTGGTAACGTTCAAGCTTCAGATTGGATGAAACCGTCAAAAGCTGATACCTGGCAGGGGCACGATCAGAAAAATCGCACTATGAACGCTATGAACGGACAAATTCTCTGTAGCAGCCCTCGCAAGTCGCTACTGTTGCGTTCGGAGGAGGAAGCCTATTTCGTAAGTAGGGTTGCCACCTTGCCAATTCCAGAAAACCGGAGACCGCTGCGACCGGGGGGGGGGCGGCTAATTACTGAAATCTAAAAAGAAATTGACGCAGACTTTTTTTTTTATTTCTTTAAAATATATTTACATATCTTTTTTTTCTAGTGATCTATAAATAATTCAAAACCGATTTCATAGTTTTCGCACAAGTTATACATGACGTGCAGTTCCCACGAATCACAAATGTACCTTTATCTTAATGTTTCCAAGAAATAATTTTCTAATAAAAAACGAACGAAACTTCGATCTTGTTCAAAATGAAGATATCGAATAGCATTCCCGGGGGATTATTCTTGAAACTGTTGCGCGATGCGATTCTCGCATAATCGCTAGATGCTGTCTCTGTCTGATATGCGTAGAAAGAAAGAGAGCGGATGGCGATAACACGAGAATCGCAAGACCAATTTTCATGTTCTGCTCTTTATCTTTCTAATGAAGAAGGAAAGGACAGATTTCTGATGAAATAGAAAAAGCTTTAAATTTTAAGTTGAAAAATCTATTTATTTTGTAAAAAATTTGAAAATGTATTGAAATTGAAAAAAAAAACGGAGATAATTTTTCAAAAACCGGAGACCGGAGATGAAGCTCAAAAACCGGAGTCTCCGGTCTAAAACCGGAGAAGTGGCAAGCCTATTCGTAAGCCGAGACTATTGTCCTGTGTTGAACTCCACGTTCATGTTGTAAATAATACACCACTTTTACAAAAAATTATGCCTAAAAATAAGTACTTCCAATAAATTTAAAATTGTAGACTTCTTTTCTTTTTACTTGTGCTATTTACTTCCATTAATATTCAAAAAGTGTAGTTTACCTTCATTACCAGTGAGTAATGATGAATTTTAAGTTAAAATAAACACAAAATACATGTGTCCCGTTTTTTAGGTAAAGAAAATGTCACAATGTTCAGTTTTTGGTTTTTAAGATCCAGTCACGGAATTCTACGATCTTCGCACGTTTTCTTGTACTCTGGAATCCTTACCCTCTATTTTACTGTGCATAGATGAATAATAAATAAAGATAGCCTGAGCATTGCTGGAAACAAAAGAAAAATTTATTAACTAAATAAAAGAAAGAGATCATTAGAAAGGAAAGTTATTAAGAAAAGTTAGCTCCCAGTTTCACTCGCGTCTGTTCTAATTTTCCCTTCAATGAATTAAATTCATGAATAAAAAACAAAAATATGCCATTTTTTAGGGTCGATTAGTCTACGACATACACAGTAGATTTGAACAATGGTAACGTATTGTATTATTTAAAAAAACAATTCCAATTTCAAAATCAAAAGAAAAATTTATTTACAATAATAATAATAATAATAATAATAATAATAATAATAATAATAATAATAATAATAATAATAATAATGAAAATAAAATATTTACACAAGTGGCAAATTAAAATAAAAACAAACAATCATAAAATTTGTTTGAATATGACCACAGTTCGTTCATTCTTTAGAAAGTAGACCTTCTCGCTTAAATTCACAAGACGTCAAAACATCGTCTTTATTCAGAGATCTCGAAACCTCTTCAGCATAATAAAACATGTATTCCTTGTCAATACTTTAAGTCGTTTAATGTTTCTTCATGTTTCATCACACATTCCATCTTTTATGAGAAAACTCTCGTCCATCTACAAACTTTTGACCGTTCAGTAAGACTTCTACCTTTGTTCTAGTTGTTGATTCGATATTTCCATGAGTGTTGCCCGTCCCCAAAGCATCTGAATTTGCAAATCCTGTATTCCAGTGCCAAGTAGACCGTGAACATAGTAAACACCATCTTGACTCGTTACACGTCTATAGTTAAATAAGAGTTTATGAAAATGCGCCCAAGTGGTGTGACCTGTTGACAGAAGAAAACGATGTTACTGCAATTGCTGATTTTAGTGATGCGAGTTGAAATTGGATATAAAGGTCATACTAATCGTCGGAATATACCGCATTTTTAATAAGTCACTTGCCGCTCAGAAGATGGGTCAAAACATGTAGGCATTGAAGGAACCTGACTGTTAGCAGCAGACAGCGCTCGAGGTAACTGCGTCAGTGGCGATAAGTCCTTTTAGTGTACCTTCTCGCCGCTAGATGTCAGCGTCAGGAGCAACAACTGAATCTGGGGACTGGGAGCGGCATTGCCAGGCACAAGGAAACTTTTTTTTGCCAAATTGTGTCGGGGAAATTTCTGAAAATTTTAGAGATTTTTAAGGGACATTGCTTATATTATTTTCGGAAATATGTCTAAAATGCGTAGAAAACGATCGACGAAACTGAACAAACTGGACAGATTGAACAGAATTTGAACAGATGTAAATACGGAACATATTCTTTACAGAGCCTTAATTTTTCAATCACTGAATTATTATTGACTCATGTAAAATAAGCGTAAGGACATAATTAATGAAATGACTTTAGAAGTTATGGCTCAGACACGAGCCATTTTAATAATGTGTATGCATATTATGTAGCAGAAACTGTACGAGTGATAGGTAAAATAGCAAAAATAGGTACAAAATAAAGGCAGCACATTTTTAGACATCTTTCAATGCAGCCACCATTCACTCGCAACATTCTTCTAACGTTGCGTCGTGGCACTAGTTTGCAAGCACCCCCTGCATAAAAAGTTGTATTTTGCGGGTAGTCAACTTCGCACAACCGATTTTACTTTGGCTTTGGGTGTGACATGTTTTGCGAACAGTAATGTCTTCATTCAACCGAAAAGATTGCAGATGGCCAAAGCCAGATACGGTCTGAATGTATTTGATTGAAAGATTAGTGATTGCGGGCGCGTTAACTGCTTAGTGTAGTACATGTTTTTTTCTCGGGAGGTAAAACCTCACCGTACAATCAGTGTCCATCGGGCCTACCATTATCCCAATCGCACACACCCCGCTCGACTCTGACTGCACCTACCACACCCATTGCCCCCACCACACTCCCTGCGCCCACCAGACCCAGTGCAGCCAATTTGAGAGATTAATTGATTGATTGGTGATCCGGGCGCAACCGATAAGGTCATTAGTCCTCTAAGGGTATTGAATGTTTTTATAGCGACCTCTGGCGGTGATCTTTCCTCGATGGATGGTGTCATCCGGCGCCGATCTACGTTTGGCTAGCGGGGATTCCCCTAACCAGGTATCTCCCACTAGTGGGTCACCGCTGCATCCGGGACAAGCTTTAACCTCCCGACGGGTCTCTCGACATGTGTGGAAATGTAGTACATGTTAGTGTGTGAGTGTAAGTAAGTGGGTGAGGATAGAAAAGGGAGAGGAAAGAAAGATTTCGCGCGGTCTGAGTCCCGTTTCTTAGGGTCCTGATCCGGCATTCGCCTGGTGTTGAACGGAGAATCCACAGACAACTACAGATCAGAGCAGCCGGCCGCTCGAATTCTCCTCCAGATTTCGACAGAGTCGATCTAGGTAGTGTCGAAAATCCTGCCGCCGCCGGGAGTGGAAGCCTAGCACCTCCCGGTCAGAGGCAGTGCAGTGACATCAGTTGATGCCCTGAGTCACGTCTCCCGGCCTGGTCTGTTTGTTGTGTATTGCGTGTTTTCGCGTGAACTAATCTGGTCTTTGGCCTGTGAATGTGTCCGAGTAGAGGTTGTCCTCCCCTGCTAAAACTTGAAATTCGGTGCTGACCCACACGTCTGTGTAAGGGGTTCTTCCTCTCTAGGAATCTCCCTGGACGGAGCACAGCCCCAACCGGGGTAGATGGCATATCGTCTGGTTTCCCGACATATGTGGTAATTACGATATGTGAATGAGTGTGTGTTTGTTTGTGTGAGACACAGAGAGAGAGAGAGAGAGAGGCGGGGGAGAAAGGGAGAGAGAGAGAGATAAATGGGACAGAATTGGCTAAAGATCAGAATCGGAAGCTCACGCGTGGTTCGTGTACTCTTCTTACGCTACTGCTCCAACATTGACCAGGTATTGATTGAAGAAACAAAAAAACTTAAGTAATCAATTCATTTTATTTATCAAGAATTGAATGATCATAAATACCATAAATAAACGAAATTAACATGCATGTATTTCAAATATGAAGGTTTCAAAGGTTATTATGATAGACTTTGCAAGGGGATAACAACAATAATCTCAGTTCGGTAACGATATATGTAACTCAAGAATTGTTGAATTGTACAGAATATTATGGACCTATAATAGTTGGTATAACCATAATATATTAGGAGATGCACATTATATATGCAATGATATCAGTGAATACAGTGCAGAGGTAAGCAAAATATTCATAGCAGCAATCCTCTTTTTATCGTCAAAAATAACACCACGTAGTCTGAAGTCTTGACGTGGTTGCTTCTTCGTATTAGCTGCCCGCACAGGCACCTTCTCCAACATATGTAAGACCTTCAAAAGAAAACGTTCGATAAATAATATTAATCTTCCGCAATCAGCCTTACATTTACACCGGAAACTCTTTGGTTCGCAATTTTTTAATCCATTGAAAATATTAATCGAATTACGAAAATAAAATATCGTAAAATCGTTCCTGGTAACCATTTAATAGCTATATAGCTTCAGCCCAAACAAAATTTTAGCGTAGCAACACGGGAACTCTGGTATACCTCTCCCAGGGCCGGATTTATGCATGTGCTGACAGTGCTGCAGCACAGGGCACTCCACCAAAAAGGGGCCTCCACCAAATAAAAAATTATTTTTTTTTTATTTTGGTCTATTTTTCTTGTGATTGTTTCTTGAGTTGATCCAATTCAAAGAATTCATTAACCAATTCATACAAGATGAGGAATCTAAAAGCGCCTTAAGTCGGGAACATTTTATGTATAACTTAATAATTGAGAAGGGAATACAAGACGCGTTTCCGAATGTAGAAATTATTTTAAGAATTTATCTTGTGTTAATGATAAATTGTACAACGGAAAGATCATTTTCAAAATTAAAACTTCTAAAAAATAGATTGAGAACTAGTATGACAGAAGAACGACTTAATTATCTTTCTATTTTGAACATCAATTTTGATATTCTAAAAGAATTATCTTTCGACGATGTAATTGAAGAGTTTGCTTACAGAAAAGCAAGAAAAGTTCCTGTAGTTTAGTTATTATAATTAAGTTGTAATGTGTTGTAAATATTCGGTTTATAAATAAAATATTGTATGCAAAAATTATTTGCAAAAATTTTTTTTTTAATTAAACATATTTGACACATAGATTTTATTTTGTCAGCCGCCAACTGCATATAATATATATGGGGGGGGGCCTCCACCAAAAATCAGCACATGGGCACCCACCAAGTTAAATCCGGCCCTGACCTCTCCCCCCTCAAGAGACGAATAAAGGAAAATAATGTAAGGGAAATGTGTTTTAATAGAATTCCAGATAATGCAATCTCTGAATTCGTAATATTGTCCATCCCACCCCTTACCAGGAAATGGAAGTACTCAGAAGAACCGACAGAAACGGGATAAACTACAGCAAGCCTTTATCTTTCGCAATTAGTAATATATATATATATATATATGTTTGGGTCAAAGTGTGTCTCTTCCTGTTCCAATAAGTCTTGTCCATATTTATGAAAGGCTTGTGGCAATGAAAAGATGTGACAGTTTGACCAGATAGTGCAGTCGATAAGACATTTTGCCTTTGCAAAAGGTGAGATAGAATCGTATTAGTAGCCAGAACGTGTAGGCCTACTCCACTGTTACCTGAACTTTCAAACGCGAGTTTAACATTATTATTTCATCACTTTTTTTTATAATAACCTTAAGAATTCATAAATACAACATTAGAAATACCATTGATAATTTCGGACAACTTTAGAATAACAAGGAAAATTTGGTGAAATTTTAAAATCTCATATCTTTGTTACTATTTGCTTGAGATAGTTTTTTGTAAATTAGAGAATTTTATAACCTTTAAAATTATACATAACTGTGTTTGCGCTAAGATCAACCATTAAATCGTTATTACGCAAAATCCCCAAAATATTATTTTTTCCCCTACCAAAACGTTTCCCGAAGAGGGCGCAAAGGGCTCATGAGACAAGGGCTGTGGCAGATACGCCAAAGTACGTGGTCACTAAGACTATAGGTTCGAAATCTGCCTTAGACATTAATGTTTTGATTTGTGTTCGTGGCATGAGGACGGGGGAACTGCACCTGAACCTTAATCTCTTGTCCTGATAGACAACAAATTGTGCGTTCTCGGTGAGTAATTGAGGAACCGGTTCTCTACACCCAGCACAATCGAACAAGCATCGAGATTAGGCCAAGGTCTACTTTTGGCGAATATTCAGGTCCGAGATAGTTCTGTAGTTGTGAATGTTCGCAGAGTGCAAAAGGTGCTCTTTACTAGAACTTTCCTGGTAGATCGTTTTTAGGTAGTTCGTTAGGGCCAATAGATGGCATCTGGGAAGTGGCGGCTGGGTCAAATCGAAAAGCTAGTCGAGACTCAAAAGCTTAGGGCACTACTAGAAACTATGTAGTTTTATAAAATCTGTGCCTTTCTCTTGCACCGCAAGTTCAATAAGGTAATATATTTTTTAGACAACCACTAATAAGATCTGCTATTTTAGAGCATTGTGGCATTGTTGTACATGACCTACATTGTACATACGTTCTACAAGATCACCTGGTTACGATTGTGTTTATCCACAATAATTAAGTAAACGTCCATAAGGAGATCCCCAAGACAACGATTATAAGAAGACGTGAATGGTGAGTGATACGTCTCTGGAAAGAGCTATATTGTACTTGAAAAATGAAATAAATCTTTCTAATTACGTAGCACAGAATTTCATTTGTGGTTCAATACATAAAGTTAATAATATTACCACACATGCATAGCGTGATAAAACTTGAAATTTCATCACTAGCGCTAAATTTGACAGGATGCTCAAATATTCAGATAAAACAGTGAATGCAGCCAAGGTCACGAAATACTTTTGCATCAGCTACTATTGATCGTAATATACCAGGTTCCTAATTAATTTGTATTTGAATTAAAATTAAAGGAAAGTGAGTAAGGTTGCCAAAAAGTAGTGAATGACAAATGGAAAAAGTTACTTGCTGTTCTGCCTTTCGGCCTTATGTCGCAACCTTCCTTACTTTGCAAAATAAAATATCATTTTTACCACTCGTATCGTAAATAACTGTTACACAGTCAATGTCAATTCTTCTTTTCTCCGTAAAATTGTATTTATTTTGACAACTCATTTCTTTTGATTGATAGAGAGTGAAAACCGCTAAACCCATCCATACAAGAGCAATAAAGAAAGGTGTTATTATCATTATAGTTACGATCATAATTTTTATTATAATAAGCACAACTGCACCACGAAGAACGGGATATTTATTAAAACAAACCCAGATGGGCTAAGCGTTTACGTAAACTATTCATTGACGTACCTGGATCTTTAAGCTGCTGGTTGGAGAAGACACAAAAGTTGGGGAAGGTAGAGTTTGTTCCGTTGGAGTAAGTCCCACAGACTGGAGAGGGCATACGTGGGCAGGCACGCGGATCTTGGCCAACCACGACAATAGCTGTGAAAACATCAAAATACATAGTGTGATTTCTAATGATGGTTTATTTTTTATTAATTCTTTCTTTTCCGTGTTTATGTTCAATACATATAGTTTCAAGAGTAGTGATGTGTAAAAAACTGGTTGTTCTGCAACGCGAGAAGGAGATAGTTAAGCGAAAACGCCCAGGAATACCTTACACTAAAGACCTTTGCAGTAACATGTAGTTAGATAACTGCAATAATACGTTATTACACGCAATATTACGTTATTATACGCGATTGGACATTCGAAAGTCTGAATCCTGCGATCGTGAAAATTATTCGATATTCATAAACTCTCCGCGCAGTTTTCGACAGTGTAATGTTTTAATTCTGAAAATGACGATATTAAAACTCCTTATTCTAGGTTTCTGACACTTCAACTTTTTGAGGACTATTCCTTTTTATTACATAATATGCCGTAGGCAAAGTTCGAAATATGGCTAACGTTAGGAACTTCCGGTTAATTCGCAAATTATCCAGAGTCTGTGAATAAAGCTATGTAAACGACGACGAATGGATCATTTCGGACTGCATTCGGCTGATGGTAGTAGCGGCCGCATGGCGTTGATTAAAGTAAGGGCATTGTCCGAGTGTGAGACGTCCTGTGTATTTGTGAGAAATATTTTGGCATAAAATAGTTGGAAATTATGCGTCGTTAAACTGAAGGTCGTTTCATGTAAATCCCGAAGACGAGCTTTGCCGCTACTCGAAAGTGCCTAGCGAAGCGACAATGATGAATATAGTTAATGGTTAAGAATAAGTACCGGATTTTTCGGTGATGCACACGAAGCTCATTGGGAACTTTCATTTTTCTCTAACGTATTATGTAGCATTTGAGAAACTTGCTTTGCAACTAATATGCACTTAATTCATTCCACTGCCCCTAAATAGACCCTCGGTCCCTTTTCCTAACAAACACTTGTTATGAATGTGCGTATTGCATGAACATGCACATTTAAAGTTCAATTAGACAATGTTTCGGCAAGCCAAGCATTTGTTTCCCCACACTTTGCCCCAAAATAACCATCCTCTATTTTTAACTTCAGAAGAAGAAAGGTAAAGGACCCATTGACGTTCATTACCATTTATTGCGATAGAGGTCTTTTTTTACCGGATATCTTTTCGATTACGAAGGTGCTTCGAAACGACCACCGTTGACTTCTGATGTATTTGATGTGTTTCTATTTTCCGTTTAACATTTCCGCACATCTGATAGTAAATCTGATGCACTTCTGCTAGCAAATCATACACTTGCAATCACATATTCAACACTCCCACACTTGCCAGTCGGGAGTTTAGAGGTTGTCCCGGGTGGGGTAGTCTCCCACTGCTGGGAGATACCTAATTGGGTAAAATCCTCGCAAGCCCACGTAGTTCGGCGACAGATCCCGCCATCCAGTCTTGGGAAACAACACCGCCAGCTCCCGCGATGGAACATGCACTAGATTTGCGGGAGTAATGATCTTAGCAGTTGATGCGCTCGGAATCATTAATTAAGCAATCATTCAATGATCCTGTTTCCATATTTGCTCAACGAAGAGGAAGGATATCCAAGTTTGTGTGCTTCGTAGATCAACTGAAGAGAACAGTTCTGATCACTTTGTGTTAAAGCTACATACGTAATTGAAACTTCGGGTTTCAGGCACTGACTGATGCTCGATTTTACATTCCCGAAGTTCGTTTGGATGCAATTCTTGAAATCTTGCTTTGCATTCCTTCTCGCTTCACAACGGGGAGATTCTTGTTCTTTGATTTATTATCCCAGTTTTAATATTCACCATCTCTACCTTTCCTGAACTTCGTTTTCGTCGACGATATGAGAGAATTAGTGAAGAGAAGAGAAGTAGGCAGTGGAAAATTAGTGGCTCAAAACTTCTGCTGTCGTTCTGCTGTTATTAAAAATTGCATTATTTTTTATTAAAAATTAATATTAAATATTAGTATTAATTAAACAATGATAATAAAATAACAAGAAATAAATACAATATTTGTCAATTTTTACCAAGCACTGAAGATTGGAGAGTATTGTATGTGTTTTGTAATGACTGCGAATCAGGTAACATTCATTAAGAGGAAAAAATATAACAAATATATTTTATTTCCTGTCATTCATGTCATTTTATAATTTGACATGATTCTCCCACATTTCGCTGACATGTTTGTCAGAAATCCCCTCAGGTGGCAGGATTGTCTTCAATTCTGCATAACGCCGGTAGATAGAAGCACTTTATCACCGACTGTGTAAGAGAACATTTTTGACAAATTCTACACTGTCCAAATTATTTAGAGGATCATCAACTGAATTAAACTTAACTGTGTAAGTTTCCTGAATCGATAAAACCTCTCCCTCAAATACATGACAAAAATGTATTTGGAAATATCATTTTAATATTTTGAATTCAGATTTAATACATAATATCACACTTAAAAATTATATTTAATTAATATTTTTGTTACATTATGTAGGTTTAAAATTATTCATTACGTAGGTCGGAAATATATTATCTAATTTTAATCGCATGCCAATACCAGTCCAGTACCTGCAGAACCAATTCGAAGGGGGATCAACAGCCGGACTTCGTAATAAGTTGAAGGATCTTCTTGCTTTAAAAACGAATATTACAAGAATTTAACAATGTTCTACAATCATGTGCTAGATTTTTGTTTTAAATATTTTCAGTTTTTGGGGTGTGGCTGTGGCATCTACATGTTTTACATATTTTCGTTTCCGCAGGGACACAAATGGCAACGTTTTTTATTTGAGGAACTAGTTCGACATTCACTATGTTTCTCCGGATACAGAACTGTGTCTTTATTGACAGATACTAAAATAAGATTGCAATGTGACTTGGGACTTCAAGAGAACACCGGTGTTCTCACACTTGGTGACGGTTTCTAACTTTTCGGTTACTTCATAAGAAGAGAAAGCTAGGTAATCGTGACCAGCAAAAATGACTAATTTTCGACAGAAAAAATTCTTATTGCCGAACCCCGGTAACGAAAAAGTGGATTAATCCTGTTAATGAACATAAAAAAAAAAAAAATAACACGTCAGAATCAAGAATCCATGTTTTGTGGGTCCTTGATTCCGAAAAATCGATTGATGGCAACACGTCTTTCTCGTTTTTACAACCAAAAAAATACAAAATTCATTCGTAGTATATAAGCCTAATTATCGTGATAGCTTACCATAGTAGCTTACCCATTGTTAAAAACAATATTTGACCCATTTCATCTCCCGTATCGCTTTCGTTGTGGAAGTAACTTACCCAAGAGCCCCAACAGTAATACGAGCTTCATTTCGCCTGTGGACTTACACATTTGTGGCTCACCTCCTTATATATAGTTTTGTTTACCTTTTTTTTTTCATTGGGTGTTGTATGATAGTGCAAAAAGATAGCACTTATCTAAAATGCTTAGGAAAGGGCTGAATATTAAAGGCTGAATTTTCATTCTTCCTGTTTAAAAAGTTTTAAATATACTGATAATGATAATGTATTTCCTGCATGAGTAAACGACAAAATGAACCACTACTAAATAATAAATGAGTGTTGTGTAAGAGGATTTCGTAATTAGAAGAGTCGATATGGCTATTCTTCTAGTGCAGTGAAATAGATTGCTAATTTGCATATACGATATGATCTACTATGTGCATTTCTCTCTATTAGGAACTCACACAAATATATATATTTATTTATTCTAATGATAGCCCAACCCCAAGAGTAAGTGGACAATTGCAAAATTTAACTCATTGTGTGATTGAAAACTGAACGATATATAAATATTAATATTCATAAAAAATGCTGCATAAGACATAACACTACTCTTTTTTTCCTTGGCAACTATCGTAATCGCATATCTCTATGGACATTATTCATTTTACTTATTTATCTTCTTCGTTTATGAAAATCCAGTTTTCATTCACTAGGAGCATCCATGTAAGGGTTAGCAAATAATTTTTCCAAACCTCCCAAGAAGAGTGGCCTAGAATATATCTACATCTACGAAGGATGTAAGCGAATATAATATTTAAAGGAGTATTGTCTGGAAAAACACAAAAAAATTGTTTCCTGCAAAATTTTTGAAGATGGCATTCCATGTTATTTTGTGTTTTACCCGAACTGCATTTGTACAGCGTCTCCCTGAGATAAAACCAACTCAATGACTACTTTCACAAACAAGTCTGTTTAACATTTCATGCTACGGTATTCAATAATAATTTCACACCAAAACGCTCAGAACATGCTTGTATTTTCTCTCTGAGTTGAAAAATGGTAATAATTCTGTTTGTTAAAGCCTGAAAACATTACGCTATACAAACTTTCGAATGTAAAAAAATTGTTGTTTGGTCGACCTGGTGGCTACGAGCGAGTGCCGCCTTGGGCATGGCTGTTTGTCGTTTGTCTCTCATGTATGTGTTGACGCGGAGGGCCTCGCGTTCTGCTGACCCCACATCAGAGGAACCCGAAAGTGTGCTGGTGGCTAGTGCGTGATCGAATATGCGTCCATCGGGTCGTAAACGCGCTGCCGGCGGAAAAAAAAAAGCCCTAGGCAAAAAGAGTCTTTTGATTTGAGTCCCTTGAATTACCTTCTTAAGGTTCACTGTAATCATTTTAACAAATTCTTCACCGCCTAATTTCTTTTACGATAAAGATACTAGTTTTAAGATTGAATCGTCAGCTTTGTTTGTTTTGGTTCAGTCGTTCTGTGGGCGGCAGAGTCATGTTAAACCGCCGAGATCATAGATCAAAATAATCAAAATATGTTGTAACAACAATGGTTGCGATAATATCAGCACAAATACGTAGAATAATAGTTATAAATATTTGATTTTGCATTCATTACACTAAGACATCATATCAAATAAAGCAATGATTAAATGCATTTTACTATGATGCAAAATACAATGGTAACATGCGCGTACACACATTTTACAAGAATTGAACACAATTTGTATAGAGCAACTTAATCATTCAATTTTCTTACGATTATTAAGGAGGATGGTGTTATCTCGAATACCTTATGATTATCGTGCATGAAAGTTATTTTGAGCTGTTGTGTCTTTAGATACTCGTTGCATTTAATAGTCAGCTGTGTACAGACCGGACATATGAAATACTGTCTCACTCACGCCTTATGTCCGTGACGATCGATTAGCTCTTGGAGTCTTTAAATTCCTGATGACTTCATATTGCAGATGACTTCATAAAACAATGGCATTTAATTCATTTTCAAAAAAGTAATTTTTTCGCGAAGTTACTTCACGGCTGTTGTTTCTATAGAACAAGATTCTTCAGATGATTCACAGTGTTGTGACACTTGCGGTAGGATAGTCCCAACCACAAATGATGCAGGTCACTTTTTCTCGGCCTCGTTTCTACTTGCCATTTTGGAAAAGCTTCACCAGGGCGGATAATATATTGCTGTTGTTGGAGCCTTTTATCAAGTGTCTTCTAACAGAGTTGACCTTATTTGGCACTCTCCGGAAAATTTGCTCAAGCAGAGAAACGTCATGTGCCCCGGTTCACTTCACGGTGTTTCGTCTTTTCCTTCATTAGACACATGCATCGCCTTGCTTTCATACATCTTGTTTAAGGTTATGTTGCATTTCGTTTGATATATTTTGTCCCCAAAATGTATGTATTTTCAAAATCTATATTGTTCACCGTTTCTTCATGCTTAAATTTAACACACAATATATGTTTAAATTTGTAGATTTTCAACCCATGGATGTGATATTTTTTTAATGTATCTATGTAAAAGATATATGTGAGTATCTGGATCTCTGAATGAATATTGTGTGGATGTGTATTGAATATAAATTGAGAATGCGTTAATGTCATAAATATATGTATGAAATATTGTAATTTAGCAAAAGGCAAAAATCTACTAGAATGAGAGTTTATCAGCTCAAATGTTATGTTTGTATATAAAATAGAAATGTACAAACCCCTGAAAGACAGTATTGCCAATCAGGAATATTTTTTAATAACACGATTAAAGATATTTTAAGTGTCTGTCTGTCAATGAATTATTTGTCTTTATTATTTTTTATGCACCCTTGCAAGATCCATTAGTAGTTCACTTACCTAGTTTTATGGCGATCATGTCATATAAATGGCATAATACAATAATAATTCTTTCTGTATTTTAAATAGAGAGATAATGGAAAAGTAATGTGTTCCCTTACCTTTACGAAACACTATACAATATTATAAAATAATGTTGTTTTAATGATCTTAACCTGGGAGAGATCGGGTTATCGTAATTGATCTTTCATGTCATGTGGAAGGAAATTACCCCCTAGACATTTCCGTTACACTGAGGCTCTCTACTGGGACTCTGCATTACGTGATTTTTGCTTGCTTGTATTCTTTTGAAAGACATACCTTCGCCCACTGCACTTCTTAGAAAATAAGAGCAAGGAGTGTGCGTGGTAAAATATATTTAAAATATTAATTTTTCATGGGCAAGAGGCTGAAATTATGATTTCAGTCATTAAAAACGAATTCTTGATATAAATTGTTCCTTTTCAAAGTACTTTAATGAAAATCAAGAGGGATCAAAATTATATACAATTTTTAGAAGTAGAAAATAATTTTCACTTGTTATTTTCAAATAACACTTTGACATTCAACACGTTTTTTGACTTGCAACTTGTGACTACCAAAACATAGGTAAAAATGGTTAATATATTTTTTGATGAATTCATTACGGCTTATATTTTTATAAATGTATTTTTATTTAAATATATTTATTATTTATTTAATGAATATGTTAATTTAATTTATATATTTATTTCTTGGTATATTTTGGTAAAATATACTTAGCTCAATATACACGTTTCCGGATGTAGTGTTGAGTTACAAATTTATCCTTACAATTACATTATTCATAAACCTATTACAATCTTTATCTACTTCTACACATAGCATACCCAATTATAAAAGCATCTACGATTAGCAATAATTGCCGTTAAAATCTTTAAAAGTGAGTTGAAAGTAAATCTCTTTTTGATTCTTGTTGGGAGAAATTGTTTGAGGTAAGCAGAAGGTTTGTGGGTTGAGTGTGCTAATAAGTGGATGTTGTAGTAAAACATATTGGAAATATTCTCTTAGGGATTGGGTAATACTCGTATGTTTAGTTGTTTGTTAATTATAAACCACAGAGCAGTTGTTGCTAACGACACATCTACTTCAGGTAATGCTGACGTTGGATATCTTCATTGGATGTAAAACGATACTCTTATTACTACTTGAAAGTTGGCGAGTGACATTCATTAAACAAATATTTCTCTGAAAATTTATAAGTGGAAAGTAAGTGTTCAGCAAAAGTTTAATCGTAAGCGAAGTTCATAAGCACTTCCTCAATTTCTCTTTTCTTTTCAATGTGTCAACACTGTTCAGTGTTCATTACTAAATATTGAGTACTTAACAGTGCTAGACAAGAACTAAATATTTAGTACCGAATCCTACATATAATCCGGATGAATATTTTCGGGAAATAAAAAAAGAAGAACTGATGATTTCCGGTTGGGGTCTGACTTTTCGTGGGAACGTCTTCACTTCAGCATCGACGATAACAAAACGGAAGTGTTGCGGAAAACTTCGTAATTCTTTGCAAAGAAAAGGTTAGACCAACATTGAAAAGTCATGTTTATAGATAGTCTAGTTTATAGATAGTCAATAGATAAAATAAATAATACTTAAATGTAATAACATGCCAATGTGATTTCATTTCATTAAGTAAAGATTTGTAAATAAAATAACAAATTTAGTATTAATAAATTACACCACTGTGCTATTGAGAAAAGAAGGATGATTTATTTCATAGATGGACTCCACAGACCCATCGTTTAATATTTTTACGGAGTAAATTCTCAGAGAATTCCTAATCCGTACTGGACGAGACGTCCACCCACGGAAGTATTACTCTATCATACAAGAACGTGGGAGTCTGGCATTTATAAAAAATATAATACGAATTAAATGGTATGTCAAAATATCCACGTATTTAATTTGAAAACATATCAAAATGAATGATTTTGACAGCAATACTGACACTTATGGCTTGTTCGAAACTCAATCAATCACCCACTTTGTTCAAAAGAAAGTGCCCAGTTCCTATTGTCGAAATCTTTCAGCGCGATCTCTTTTGGAATAGAAATCAATCTCATGTTGCAATAAATATGAAGTATTTCAATTAATGAAGTTTTCCAACATTTTTCATTGGACTTTTGAACTATGTAATCGGCCGAAACTCAATATTCCTCGTGAAACATACAATCACGCTAAAAGTAAATAATGCCTCCAAATATCTACAATATGAAAAATGAATCAGTGACATAATAATAATAACATGTGCTGAAGTGTTCTCGATTGACTCACGTCCTTCGGTTCTTTGAGGACAATTGGTTAGATGTGCCTCACCGAAACTTTTGAACATTTCCAGGACAATTTATGTAACCATACTTTTTTGGGGTAAGGCGGTATGACTTTTCAAACGTTCGGGATTAGGCAGTCAAAAACGACATTTCCTGTATAAAAGTGCTTGTTTTCCCTGAATCATCGCACCGTTGAGTTCGTCCTATGTTGTTGACCAACGCTGCAAATTCCTCGCGTTCTCATTACGTATGTGCTAGTATTTGGAGCATGACATATCATGAACCATTACCAATTGCTACGAATTGCTAGTTTCTTCGGTTTTGTTGGTGAATCAGAAACCGGAAATTGTGTGTGATTGCGCGCAATGGATTTAAGTCATAAACATTAGTGGTTACTTCACAAAGTACACACTTTTTTCTGAAGAACAGAAACATCTCAAAAGCAAGAGAGAAAATAATAATATATTACAATCTAAAAATATTTATTTTAGGAAAATGATTGTAGTTTCTTTATTAGTGCATCGAAACTAATTAATTAATGGAACTTAATGGGTCTGAATAATAAAAATGAATTTCGATGTAACATCCACATATATAAGCGTCATTATTCTTGTTAGTATCGCTCTTCTAAATGTTGAAATAGTCGTCTTGAAATATTTAAAAATAATTGCACCGAATATTTTTTTATAAATACAAGCAGTTCCAAGAATTCTGTAAGAAAAGAATTGGACATGAAAAAATGAAGAGATCACAGGTAAAATACACTAAATAAGTAAATCGCACTATAAGAAAGACGCAAATTAATATTGGTTGGTGACTAACAAGAAAACACTAACTGGTTGTACGAAGTTAGAAGACTAAAAAATTAAATTATGAAATGCAGATGATTCAATGATTTACGTAAAATTTGATGTCTTTGTTGACCAAAAATTTAATGTCCTAAAATATATTCTTGTCGAAATAGAATTTAACCGTCGAATGACGAGACTTCGGACATTCATTATATTATGTTTTGTCTTATTCTTGTTTCTTCTTGATGTTTGACACAGCTCAGCTATTATTCGATTAAACAATGTGACACGTAGTATATTATTGACTTAGAAAAAATGCCGAAGCATATGCAGGAAAATCAGATATTTGATATATTGATTTGTGATATCACGCGCGTCAACTGCTAATGTCGTTAGTCCCGTAAGTGTAGTTCATGTTTCTCCTCGGGGATGGAGATGATTTTCCACTGCTGAATGGTGAGATCCGGCACCGACCTACCTGCCGACTAGAGGGGTTGTCCCCAACCAGGTATCTCCCGCCAGCAGGGAACCGCCCCAGCTGGAACAAGCTCTAAGCTCCTGGAGGGTCTCCCGGCATGTGTGGTAGTGTAGTGCATGTAAGTGTAAGTAAGGGGCGAGGATAGGACCAGGAAGAAGAAGGAAAGATCGTGCATCTGATTGATAGGGCACTGTTCCGTCATTCGCCTGGTATTGATTGGAGAAACCACGGACAACTATTCATCAGAGCAGCCGGCCGCTAGAATTCTCCTCCAGATAGCGACTGAATTCGACCTAGCTATCTAACTAGTGTCGCAACTCCGGCTACCGTCGAGACTCGAACCTAGGATCTCCAGGTCAGGGGCACTGCAATGGTATCAGTTAATGCCCTAAGCCACCTCTCCCAGAATAACGTGTAGGGCGTTAGCAAACGTATCAGTATACATTACGTACTAAGTAGACAATTTTTTTCGTATTGTTTTCTCAGTTTTGCATTACTATTAATAACACAGTTTTGCATAGCAATTAATAATTTTAACCGAATCGAACTCTTAATGTAATTTTATTTTATTTTGTTAGATACTTCATCCAAGGCATCTATTATACTTTTAAATATAATCCTAAAAGAACTTTGAATTACATTTCATTTCCGCTTGCAAGAAAGATTGAAGCAAACAAATGCACTTAGATTAGCTATAAAGTACAGTCTTTTTGTTGGCAAAAACGAGCTTATAGCAAGACAGTGACGAAATATACCCTGGATATAGCATGCACCCCACTTACAGAACTAATGATCTAAATTGTTATTGCGCCCGGAAACATGAAATACACTCTCATGTTGTAGATCTCTACATCGTGTGCCACTAATCACTGATATCCAAGATCCAACATGCTAGTCACATGAGAAAAAACTTTCTTGCTAATTAATCAAGTAGACCTCGCCACAAAAATGTATAATTTGTCTCTCTCTCTCCCAAAAAAGTTTCGCCTACTCCCAATTTAGACGGAATAGTCGTTCTTTGGCTGGTCCGGTTTCAGTATAGGGAAGTATTACGTAACACCCCGACCCGCTTCCGACGCGCGGCGACGCAGAATTACGCATGACTCGCACACAACCTGTCGAAAGGCGGCGCGACCGCCCCGGAGGCAGCCTCGCGTGCTGGCTAGTGCTGTCCGCTGCCTCTTGAGGCCGAGTTCCGGTCTGTCCTCTCTGGAGGCTACGCTGCTGTCACACCGGTTGCACGCTGGGCCCAGCTTTTGCTGTCGAGGGGCCTCGTGCGATCCGTTGGACCCGAAAATGCGTGAGAGGACGCGGGGGTTTTGGTGACATCATTGTTGAAGTAAATGATCCGATACTGACGGTATGTGAAATTTCGTGATCTCTTCGTTTACTGTCAATATGTTCTTGAGTTTAAGTTGTTTTTAAAATAAATTTATAATACTCCTTATTCATTAAGTTGACGTTTGTGTTTTAATAAGACTTTTTTCAGACCTGGAATATACAATCCGCGTCATGTATAAAAATGAGGTTATGTTTAAAAATATATGTAAACTCACGAACCTTTCCATTCACTCTTAAATTTTAGATACATGTTAATGATGGCACTTGTTCATTATGTTAGCAAATTTTGCATTTCTTACAATTGTCTTCAATTCTTTAAAGCAATAAATAAGTATAAAATACAATTTTGATATTAATTACAATTATAATATTATAATATGAATGTGTTATTACTAGGTTGCAAGCTTTCACAACACTTCAATTCGTTTGCAAATAAATATTTAATTATTACAATAATCTATGAATAAAATATACTAATTGCGTCAAATTGGCGAAGTCATTGGTATATTCTTTGACGCACGTAACACCCGGTTTATATATTACAAAAATATTATGTATCAGAATAATGTCTTCGCATTTTAATTTGTAACATTTAGTCATACAAAGCATAATTCTCAATGCAAGAGGATACTTTTTTGGTGGAATGAATTATAACTCTGCTACATAAACTACTTGTCTATTACCGGCAATGTCACGTTGTAGTTGAATATCTAAAAGAAAACTTTAAATCACCTTTTTCATCGGAGCGCGGTTGCTATAGTACTTGAATCGTCAGGGCTATATTACATAAAGTAAAAATAATGGACTGAAACGGAAGGCAACAAGAGCAAAGAAAATACGTGTTGCCACGTAAAGAGCCAAATGTCTCTATTCAGGCATTAAGGTGCTCGACTAGGAAAATTTAAATGCACTAAACTGCGAAAATGATTCTGAAGAATCGTAAAACAAGCATGAAGTTTTTCTAATAATTGAAAAGGAGTAGAAACACTTGTAGAGGTTCATTTCCGTAAACCACTTCATTTGCAGTCGTAATGTTTCCAGGTTTATTTTTCGGGCTCCTCCGAGACTATTTGTTAAGGAAATTCTTACAAGTCGCTATCTACAGATTTGCACCACTCTAGAAACATTCTGTTCCTAGACCAACGTTCGTATTACGCACATTGATGTAAAGTAGTCGTTTCAAGTTCTCTAATGCAAGTGCTGTGTAAAGACTTTCTACAGGAAAATATCTTCCAATGTTCATGAATGTTCGAAAAAACACTTTGAGTATGTGTCTCTGCAATTGTTTCTGTACACTTCAAATGAAGACAAATGAATACTGACACGGATTCAAAACGAAGTTTCTCTATCCCTTCCTATTCTTATGGCCGTCTTTGGTTCACCCGAAGCAGTTGTTAAGAATATTTTGCGAGACGCGAAGGAAGGAGGTCAATATTTACCTTACTTGGTTTGAAAAGAAATTTCAAAACGTATCCCCAAGGTCATGCGCTGCGGCCCTTTGTACTAATTACTCAACTATCCTTCAGCATATTTCCTTCCTTTCCAATAAATTATTTCTTCTTCGTTTAACACTAGCCTTTAAAAGAGGAGAAGTAGCTCAAATAGGTTTACCTGCAACCAATAAATATGATAATCTGCAGATAGGTCGGAAAATTGCTCGAATCTAAATATAAACCATGATAGTTTTAGAAAGAAGTGGCATAATTCAAGTTGTTGTTTATTTTATAGTAAAAAAACATAAACACCTGAAGTCTTGGAATAAAACGTAGAATAATTAGTTTAATGAAAATTTCTCAAAAGTTTGAGAATCCAAACTTTTTCAGTATTTTAGGAAGTCACGAAATCAAGAAGTTAATTCTATAAGAACACGGAAATATCATTTGTAAAGACTTCCGGAGTTGTCTAGAAAGAAAGTTGAAAAGATAAAAGGTTATTATTATTTTTATTATTTAATAATATTAATAATTTATTTTTGATCGATTCAATATCTTAAAAGAGGTTAAAAATTTAGAACACAGAAAGTTGAGATGAAATATTTACTCTTATTTACACAATAGTGTGTGTCAGGAAAGTTAAAAGTGGAATTAAACACATGGATCCTGACATCTTTCATGATTCCTACGATTTGAATGAGATCTTCGAAAAACGTTAGCAAATACGTAGTGAGTTTCTCAAAATTTTAGAAAGGTTTTATTTTGATTAATAATATATTGTGATAAGGGAAAACACTTTAACCATGTTTGAAAGTATTTGTAGGAAAAAGTCCAGGGATTCTATATTAAGTGTATCCGAGATATTTGAAATCATTGTAAATAATTGAAAACTATCTTAGAAAATATCGTTAAAGCTCCAGGGTTTATCCAGAGTATTCTTATATGAAATTGTAAGAAAGGAAATTGCAACAATGGCAGATCTCCCCTCGCCTCTGAGAGACGCAGATTACAGTGTGGTAACTTGATGCGCTCCGATAAAATACATCACTTGGAATGTCAGGATCTTACGGCATACATTCACGAAAGATAACATGGAGGTGGGGGCTGGTTTAATGCATGGTGTCATCACCTTATACGTTGGTTGTCTTTTAAATCCACACAAATTTATAACCGAAATATAACCGATACCTGTCAACGCTGTATTAATTGATGGAGAATCTCGATCACTGGATCTTTTAACAACATTCTATAAATCATATTTTTATTAAATATTTATCTACAATTAATTACAAAACATTATTTTTTAATATTTGTAATAAAACCATGGCCATTTCAAAGCTCTTAATTCATGTCTCAAATGTCCTACCTGGAGATAGAACATCGCAAGTCTGTTGACTGAAACGCCTCTATATGTGTATTTGATGAGACTTATCATCTACAGATACATCAAATATCGGAGAAATGGAAGAACGGTACTGTGTATGATGAGAGGAATCATGACATCCATTAATTCCCGCTGTTTCCAAGCGTCTAATATTACATAAAATGTAACACATCGTCTACAATTTCATCAAACGTGGGGATTTTATAATGGAAATACTGTATCTAATCTATAAGCTGCAATTCAATTAAGCCACAAGATGTTGAGAGACAAACACTGTGTTTCATGAAGAACATCTGAAAACAATCAGGAAAAGGAAAAACTTCCTCATAAATAATGTAATCGTACCTTTTGGTATTTTTTTTAAATACTGTTGTACATATATGCTTGCACATCCTAAAATAAACATTACATGATCAGAAATTCCATCATGCTTTGGAACATCAGAATTGAGACTTTATATTCGGTAAGGCCCATTATCTGCAGTTCCATCACTCCCCTGCAATGACAGTGCCTTTAATGAGGCATATCGTCTTCAGTTTTGTCAAGTTGAGTATTTGAAGTCTGGTACTATCGGACAAGGCAGATCACTTTCAGTTCATTCTGACTCCAAGATGTCTGGAGTCATTGCATTGCATGAGTCGCATCATTTGGAATTCCATCACGCCCTGCAATTCAGGAACTCTGACACTGTATTGAGCCTTGAGATGTTGGAAGTCTGACACTACATACGACGAAACAGATCACCTGCAGATCCAACGTAGCTCTAAGATGTCGCGAGTGTGACATAGCATTGAATGACGCACACCTTCTGCAGTTCAATCAATCCCTGCAATGTCGGGTGTTTGACACTGGAACCGAAAACGCGCGTTACCTTTAGTCCCGCCAAGCCTTGATATGTTGGGTGTCACTGCATGGCAGATCACCTGGAATGTCAGAATCGTACGGAATACACGCAAGATAACGTAAAGGAGGGCGGCTGGTTTAATTTGTGGGGTCATCACCTTATACGAGTTCTTTGGTTGTCTTTTAAATCCACACAAATAGTGAACCGAAATATAACCGATACCTGCCAACGCTGTATTAATTGATGGAGAATCTCGATCACTGGATCTTTTAACAACATACTATAAATCATATTTTTATCATGTTTTCATATTATCAAATACCTGTCAACGCTGTATCAATTGACAATGTTGATCCCTGAATTTTTTTTATAAATCATATTTCGATCACTCCTGGCCGACCAGTTCCATGAGGCTCTAAGAAGCCGGGAGTCTGACATCGCAATGAATGAGTCTTATCATCTGCAGTTCCTCAAGGCCCTGCAATGCCGGGTACTGACGCCGAGTCTCCTCCACGTGCAGTCTCCACGGCGTGGCGGAATTCGCTGTGCAGTTGCATTAACCCCCCGGGCAGGCGCAGAGCGAGCGAGCGAGCGAGCGAGCGGCCGGTGCGTCAGACGGGAGACCAGACCTGGCAGCGGATCGGGGTCCGGCGGTGGCGCGGGCGGGGGGCGGGGCGGAGCCGTGGGGGGGGGGGGGGCGGTGGACCCGCTGACCCGCTTTCCCGGCCTCGGCCTTCGACGGCGCGCAGCGCTGCGCGATGCGCCCGGCGCAGCAGTCAGTGGCCGGCGAACGCTGGCGCAGCCGAGACGACGCGCGCAGAAGCAGCGGGCGGAAGCAGCGGCGGCAGCGCGGCGGAGGGCGAGTCAGAAGCGCGCGCTAAGGAGAAGGCCGGCGGAGAGAGACAGTTCGCCGACGGACCACGCCTCCAGGTACCTCAGGCGCCCGTGATGCTCAATTTACTTCCTCAGAGCAAGTGCTTCTGCGACTTCATTTTTCTTTTTATGGGGACGGGCGCATCTGTACCTGTCTTCCGTCGTTGCTTCGGAATCATCTGTACAATCTCTGCATATATCTGTTTGACTTTTTTACTTTTCTTTGTTTTTTCTGCACGTCTGTTTCCATTCGACTCTTTCTCACGTTTCGTCTTCGGCTATCTGTGCAAGTTTTTATAGCTCACTGAGGGTTGCGTTCTTCATTCTCAGCCTCGTACTACAGGATATTAATGTAATGACGCACAAGGAAGTTTACTGATTTTTGTGGGATGCAGTCCATTATTTAGTAATACATTAGTACAGTAGTACTTAATTGGGTTTATTCATCCATATTGGCTTCTATATTGTGTTCATTTTTGTGAAATTTGTGTCAGCTTTTTTATTTTTGTTTCCATCATTATCGATTTACTCATTTTAAAAAAGGTCTCAGTGAAACTGATATTCGAAATTTCTATATAATGACTTCATTACATTTACATTACTCAGTCCTAGTAAATGCATTTGTGATCGTGTTGGTTCTTCTTTCATTTGTTAATTCGCTCTGCAGTCTAAACGTCATGTTGTGGGCTCAACATCACAGATTTAGGGACGCTGCTCTTTATATTATATTTTAATGAGGGGTGGATTCTCAGACAACTTTTGGGAGGGGATATTAAAAATGTTTTGGTCGAATGTGTCATTACTGATTTTGTAAAATCTCGCAGACACACTCAGCTCGTGGAGCGATACGATTTTATTCGTTTTAATGAATATCCAAAAAAAATTAGCGTGAACGTTTCGTGACAAGTTAAAATTAATAGTTACAGAAAAATTGGGAAGGGGGGAATTTGCCTCATTTGCCTCCCCGATTATCCGCTCCAGTTTTAATGTAATTTACTCTTCCCTTTCTTTTTTCTGCTTTGTCATTTCAAAATACATCTCCCATTATTCTTGATTGTTTTTCTCTTTACACCATGCACCATAACATCAATCCACTAGATAACCACCATAAGCACCATACATCAACCCACCATAACATCAAGCCCTAAGACTTCATTTTAATTGTTCCTTCTTCGTAGAAAGATTTTAATAATTAAAAAAGAATTTTGTCCCTAAAAATAAGTATTTGCAATTGAATAATCGGGGCTTAAAAAAAAGGAGAAATGGTATTTCAAATATTAGAGCTTTGTAGGATGCCTAGAACCCTCATATTATAACAACTTGAATGTAGCTAATATTGTAACCTGAATTATAGAATTGTACTTATTTTATTTGCATATTCACATTTGAAATCTTTGTGTTAGTAACTTCCGTCAGCATAATATGGCATCTGAAACAATCCTTATTAAACCCGAAATATCTGCATACTGTATACATCCGTATACAGTAACGTTGTGTAATGCGCTGTGAAGCATGCAATAGAAAATTATCCCTTCAGGTCACATATTACTGCATTATTCTAAAGTGTGTTCGTTAATCTATTTTTAAGCCATAATCAAATTATTATTATTTTTATTATTATTATTATTATTATTATTATTATTATTATTATTATTATTATTATTATTTCACTACTTCCAAACTATTTTCAAATAGTGAGAATACATATTTGGGACATAAAAGTGTAGATGTAAAACAATGGAACTTCAAAATAATAAACAATGTTTCTAGATTCTAGAGATATCAGTCATCTTTCTAATATCAAGTGTATCCGGATAATTATGGCCCGTGTAATGTATTATTGATTTTTAAAATTCAAATTACTTACACTGTCAACCTCAATAGACTGTTATAAAGTATTACTACGTTCATAGCCCGAAAACATTGTCAACTTTTATTTCCGTCTGCATATGAAAAACTACAAACATTATTTGACCACACTTCCGATAAAAATAAGACTCAATTCCTGTAAACCGTAAAATAAAAGGCAATTTCTTTAGTAAACTGAGTTGCTTTGAGGGTAATATATAGCTCCACTCTCTCAGAAGATTGCTCAAAATCATTTAAATAGATACGTTCAATTCCATGATTTCTTGAGGAATTGAACCATAATTACCATAGCTTATCTCCATTTTCCAGTCTTCTTCTCCCAACAAGGATTAGGCTTTAACCTGTTCCGTTTTGTTTCCAAGGCTGTTTCTGTTATCGCTGATAGGTTGTTGTTGGTTGTTGTTTTTTTTAACCGAGATTTGTGTTGTGTTTACTCCCCTAGAGAGTTCGGCTTCAACTTTCAGGGCTCTCTCTGCTCATGGTCTTCCTGTCAGGATGTCCTTCCCTTAGCCTTTGGGCTAATCCCTACTGGGGGCAGCACTTATTTACTGGCGGTGCTTACTCGCCACGTCACTAGGTTGTTATCGAGCACTCGGTTTTAATGAATGTAAATCCGCCACGAACTACCCTCCCACACTCTGATAATCCAGTCGCCTTCGTTCAGGGAGGGGGACTCCGGTCATGCCAGCATTATCCCTAGTCTGCGCATCTGCAGACCGTACACATACTTTTCCAGAGACTTTACACAAATATATTAGGATGTATATTTTTGTTTGAAACTCATTTATAAACATTAAGTTGATGTACTTATCAAAAAACATGTTTCTAGAAAATATTAAATTAATCTCTTCTCTCTTTCGGGCCCAAAACTTTCCCTGGAAACAAAACTTTTCCCTCCTTTTCACAAAAATCTGAAAGTAGCTCTAATATTTCATCATCTCATGTTATCAAATAGCCTTGTTTTCCTGTTTTATTCACTTGGAGTAACTAATGGCAGCTGTTCATGTAAATAAAACGGTTATTAAAACAAAAAACGGGTTCTTGTTAAAATATCATTAATACTATTTTTTTCGGAATCGACTTACATCTCAAATACGTTATGATCGTTTAGAGTTATATTATAAAACATTTATAATTCGATTTAACCCACAGAATGTTTTTATGAAACTAGTAATTGAAAGTAGCAGCAACATTTTCTTTATTTTCAAAGAAAAACACTTACCACATTCCAAGAGCGTTCATATTCACCTAAGAGGGGGAAGGGTACGAATACTCAGTCAAGAAAAAAGATTTTTAATGCTTGCTTCAAAGCTCATTTTTTCATGCAGTTTGTTTCGTGTATGCAATTGTGATATGGTGTTCGAAAATTTTAATTACAAATTACGATATTCTATGCCGCATTGATTCACACTGAAGTCGAATAACCTTCCACTGATGAACCGGGATGAACCTACATTGTGATACAAAGATGGGAGACGTATACATGTCGTATTCCCTAGACTGGCTGAGGTGGTGTGTTCTCGTGATGAACCAACGGAAAGGGACGAGATGTTCATCATTGCCTAATAATCGAAAGCTGTAACCTGTTGAAAGTCATCTTTTGTATCTTAAGTAATAATCGCAAATAATTAAATCAAACGGGCTGCAAATCGTATAATATATTTCTTTCAAGTTTTTCGTATGATTATAATTTATTATTTCTCAAATCATATGTACACATTCCCATCAGAATTGGGACATTGTGGGTCCTCAATTACGGGTGTTCTTTAGCACGAGTAAAACACCCCAGACACGTGGAATCAGAAGTCGCTTTACAAAGCATATTTTATACCATTATTTTTTTTATTTTATGCCATCTTTTCTCACATATGTACCACCAGCTCCTATTACGTTGCTCACTTCAAAGTACTCTCATTATCCATTCATACGATTCCAAAGTTTATGTTTTCTTGTTACTTTGATATCATTTTCCTTTTCTTTATGAAGTCATTGATGTAGCCAAAATCTATTCTCGATCTGCATTCCTTGAACAGAATGTCTTAATGTCAGTTTATTATGGACTTAGCACATCTTCTCAAAACGCTCTTGAGAAGAAATATGATTTGTATCATATTCGATTACGATTTTTCGTAACGGATACTGAACGCATTACCGACAGTTGCTTCACAAAATTGTTATCGTCGCACAAAATCAAACGTACGTAATACACCAGTGCTTAACGAATGTATGTACCCTCAATTTCTTAATAATCACAAAATATTAAGTTCGTCTTCGTTTTGACAAGGCTTCCAAAATGTCAATGACTAATCCGTCTTTTTCATATTATTGCGTAACATGCAACCGTATCAACGTTGCTTCACATGGTGAACTTTTTATTTAACTCGTGTAAAATACTTTTTTTTAATTTGTTTCTTATTTAGTAATTACTGTTGCAATCTAATTAAGATTATTGTGACAAGTGTGTAGAGAGACTTCATCTTGCCAGATATAATTTTCACTTTTTTTTCCTGTCCTTCGTCGCGTAATTTGCGTGTTTTGTTGGTTTCATCCTTGAATTCCTTTAACTTAATTGTTAGTTTAAAATTAATGTCATTTCTATTCTATTCGTCAGTTTATTGATCTCCGACATCATTGGCGTAAAGATTCTTCGTAATGTTAAGCTCATTTAGTAGAATGTGTGTAGTGAGAACCCCATATGCCGAAGGCACCAATAATTAAAAAAAATACTTTTGAAAGTCTGGCGATAACAGTGAACTAGATGTAAACATTCTAAAATCTTCCGTAATTTACAGCTTTGCATCTTTTATTTTCTCTGCGTTATGTCGACAGTATAGTGTAATCCATCCAATGTCATCTGTGATAATCCACCCAATAAGAGAGAACTGAGCATTTTTTTATATTTTGTAAATAAGTTTAAGTTTTCATACAAATCCAAAGAGAAAATATCCGCGTTAAAGGCTTTATTATTATTTTATTTCAACCTGGATTGCGTCGTTACAAGAATCTGGCCTGCAAGTTAGACGAGGCTTCTCTGAATATGCTTTTCTGAATGTGCTTCTCTGAAATATTGAATTTAACAATATATATATTTCACATTTTTTGCATATTAATATGGTCAGTTATTACGTCTTGATCATTATAGCTGTCGTATTCCAGTAACTACATATTCCAAAACTACGTATTAGTACGTATATATTGGCACACCCAAGGCGAAGCAAAATAACGACTTCGTCTTTTTCTTGCTGATTCTACATGTATACGTCTTCACATACGTTATAACCGAGATACCACACCCCATCGACGGTACGTGACACAGCGTAACCTCAGCACAGCTACCACGGTCATAAAGACACCCGCATTTTTTATCACTTTCTTCGAACAGCTCCACGCCTCGATCCGGGCTCCGGCGGGTTGGCGACGGGGCGTGGCGGGGCGGGGTGCAGGTGTCGTCGGCCGGCGACCCGGATGCTCGGCGCGACCGGCACGGGGGGGGGGGGGCATCTCCCCGCCCCACCCCCCGCCCCCCGCGCTCAGCGGCGCTGGGCGCTGGACCCGGGTGCCCCGGATCACTAGATGTAGGTTGGCGGCTTCGGAGGCATCAGCGCTGTGGCTGCCGGCTCCAGTTAAATGTTATAAAAGCCGAACACGCCGCGCGTCGTGGAAGAGTTCGTTGGAAATGTGTTCGAGACGAAACGAAGTCGCTTAGATGTCAATTTGCTTACTTTTTTCGTGGTTTTTTATCATACTTTTTCTCGGAAACTCTCATAACCTCACTTCCCGTATTATATCCTTCCAACCACTACGAACCTACTCCAACGCCAATCTAAAACAATAATTATGTACTTATTAGGGAAGAGCTCATAGGCTGCTAAAGTGTAAAAACGATTGAAAGAATTAGTCGGTTCTGCAATCGTGTGGTCGTGTGGCTGAACGTTTGGTAGTCTCATTTCTTTCTCAATAAAAATGCAGTTAGGGTACTTCGTTGCAAATTAAAATTTTAGTAAATTTGTAGTAAAATATTGATAGTTTTTTTGAGTATTTAATGTAATGCGGCTTGAATGTAATTTTTTAAAATTTATTTCCGCTTGTTCGACAATACAGTTTTTTAAGGGTTTTAGTAGTTGAATACATCTACGAACATATTTATATTTTGCCCACTTTTATTCACGTAAAATAGTATTTTTCATTTAATATTTTAATGAGTTTTAAATATGAAAAGGTAGCAACATTTCAATAAAGAATTGATAATGCCCAAAAATTGAGGGCGTTTTCTTATTTCCAAGTAACGTAGTTACCATGTTAGTTTAATCTTGAGATGTGCTCTGGTTGTAGAAGACGCGTGACCGTCGTGGGTTTTGGTTAAATATTATCTCTTTCTTCCACTTACCGCTGTTCCTTCAGACGATGCGATCTACCTCTC